>UESW01001352.1:456454-477355 GCA_900491605.1 Calamus simplicifolius
TGATCGATCCCGATCGGCGAAGATCCGACGGTTGCGATCGATTCAAGCCATGATCGATCCGGTCGGCGATGTTCCGATGGTTTGCGATCGACCCAAGCCATGATCGATCCCAGTCGGTGTCGACCTATCTTGTACCGTCGCGATCGATCGGATCGGCAACGATCTGATGGTACATGCGATCGATCGAAGCCATGATCGATCCCGGTCGGTGATGATCCGACAGTTGCGATCGATCCAAGCCATGATCGATCCCGGTCGGCGATGATCCGACGATTGTGATCGACCCAAGCCATGATAGATCCCGGTCGGTGTCGACCTATCTCGTACCGTCGCAATCGATCGGATCGGTGACGATCTGACGGTACTTGCATTCGATCGAAGCCATGCAATCCCGGTCAGCGATGATCCGACGGTTGCGATCGATCCAAGCCATGATCGATCCGGTCGGCGACGATCCGACGGTTGTGATCGATCCAAGCCATGATCGATCCGGTCGGCGATGTTCCGACGATTGCGATCGACCCCAAGCCATGATCGATCCCGGTCGGCGTCGACCTATCTCGTACCATCGCGATTGATCAGATCGGCGACGATCCGATGGTAGTTTGATCGATCGAAGCCATGATCGATCCCGGTCGACGATGATCCGACGGTTGCGATCGATCCAAGCCATGATCGATCCCGGTCGGTGATGATCCGACGATTGCGATCGACCCAAGCCATGATCGATCCCGGTCGCGATGTTCGACGGTTGCGATTGACCCAAGCAATGATCGATCCCGGTCGGCATCGACCTATCTCGTACCATCGCGATCGATCGGATCGGCGATGATCCGACGATACTTGCGATCGATCGAAGCCATGATCGATCCCGATCGGCGATGATCCGACGGTTGCGACGATCCAAGCCATGATCGATCCCGATCGCGATGATCTGACTGTTGCGATCGACCCAAGCCATGATCGATCCCGGTCGGCGATGACCTATCTGGACCATCGCGATCGATCGATCGGTGATGATCTGACGGTTGCGATCGATCCAAGCCATGATCGATCCCGGTCAATGATGATCCAACGGTTGCGATCGATCCAAGCCATGATCGATCCTGGTCGGCGACGATCCGACGGTTGCGATCGATCCAAGCCATGATCGATCCCGATCGGCAACGACCTCTCTCGGACCGTGGCGATCGATCGGATCGGCGACGATCCAACGGTTGCGATCAATCGAAGCCATGATCGATCATGGTCGGCGATGATCCGACGGTTGCAATTGACCCAAGCCATGATCGATCCCGGTCGGCGTCAACCTATCTCGTACCGTCGCGATCGATCGGATTGGCGATGATCCGACGGTACTTGCGATCGATTGAAGCAATGATCGATCCCGGTCGGCGATGATCCGACGGTTTGCGATCGATCCAAGCCATGATCGATCCCAGTCGGCGATGATCCGATGGTTGTGATCGACCCAAGCCATGATCGATCCCGGTCGGCATCGACCTATCTCGTACCGTCGCGATCGATCGAATCGGCGATGATCCGATGGTACTTGCGATCGATCGAAGCCATGATCGATCCGATCGGCGATGATCCGATGGTTGCGATCGATCCAAGCCATGATCGATCCCGGTCGGCGATGTTCCGACGGTTGCGATCGACCCAAGCCATGATCGATCCCAGTCGGCATTGACCTATCTTTTACCATCGTGATCGATCGGATCGGCAATGATCTGATGGTACTTGCGATCGATCGAAGCCATGATCGATCTCGATCGGCGATGATCCGACAGTTGCGATCGATCCAAGCCATGATCGATCCCGGTCGGCGATGATCCGATAGTTGTGATCGACCCAAGCCATGATCGATCCCGGTCGGTGTCGACCTATCTCGTACCGTCGCAATCGATCGATCGGCGACGATCTGACGGTACTTGCGTTCGATCGAAGCCATGATCGATCCCGATCGGCGATGATCCGACGGTTGCGATTGATCCAAGCCATGATCGATCCCGGTCGGGGATGATCCGATGGTTGCGATCGATCCAAGCCATGATCGATCCCGGTCGGCGATGACCTCTCTCGAACCATGGCGATCATCAGATCGGCGACGATCCGACGGTTGCGATCGATCGAAGCCATGATCGATCCCGATCGCGATGATCCGACGGTTACGATCGACCCAAGCCATGATCGATCCCGGTCGGCGACCAATCTCGGACCGTCGCGATCGATCGGATCGGCGACGATCTGATGGTACTTGCAATCGATCGAAGCCATGATCGATCCCGATCGATGACTACCGATCTCGGACTATCGCGATCGATCGGATCGGTGACGATCCGATGGTTGCGATCGATCGAAGCCATGATCGATCTCGATCGACGATGATCCGACGGTGCCATCGATCCAAGCCATGATCGATCCCGGTCGGCGACGAGCGATCTCGGACCGTCGCGATCGATCCGATCGGCGACAACCCGACGGTTGCGATCGATCGAAGCCATGATCGATCACGGTCGACGACGACCGATCTCGGACATTATTAATTTTTAATTATATTTTCTAATTTATTGCGTCGCTAATGCCTCGCTAATTTGGCATTATGAATTTCTTTTAAAATATTGCAATGCATTAATTTGCATCGTTAAATAAATTTTTTTATTACTTTACTGTTTTATTGCATCGCTATTACGTCCTAATTAACATATTTATTTTTAACAAAACATTGCGATGCACTGGATTGGCCTCGCAATATTTTATTCATAATACTATTTTCTTAAAATAAATTTTATTTAAATTAATTGTGAGCAATTATTGTGTCGCTAACTTTAAAAATAATTTTCATATTTTCTGGTTTATTGCATCGCTAATGCGTTGCTATTTAAAAAAATTAAGTTTTTAAAAAATTGCAACGTACTATTTTGCGTTGCAATATTTTTTTTTATATAATATTTATACAAATTAATTTCATTTAAAATAATTACAATGCAATTAGTGCATCGCTAAATTAAAATTAATTTTTACAATTTTCTAGTCTATTGCGTTGCTTATATAAAATTATTATATTTTTTAAATATATTGCAACGCACTGAGTGGCGTCGCAATATTTTTATTTTATAATTATATTTTATAAAAATCTATTTTTTAATTAATATTTGTGATACAATTTTTGCGTCGCTATATTAAATATATTTTTTCTTATTTTATGTTTATTGCATCGCTAATGCGTCGCTATTTAACATAATTAATTTTTTTTTAAAACATTGCGATGCACTTATCTGCGTCGCAATATTTTATTCCTTTAATAATATTTTAAAAAAATATATTTTATAAATATTGTGATGCATTTTTGCATCGCTAAATTTAAATTTTTTTTTTAATTTTATGGTTTATTCAGTCGCTAATGCGTCGCTATTTGCGTCGCAATATTTTTTGACGCGGAGGCATCGCAATATAGTCGCAATTTTAGCGATGCATAATTGCGTCGCTAAAATTGCGTCGCTATTTCATTATTTTCTTGTAGTGGTGGATGTGCATGTCCATGTTCCAAACATTGAAATGTAGGAAGTATGCAATGGTGCACATAGGTTGATGAGTGGATAAATTCTTGCTTTCTGGAAATAGATTTTATGCTTGCTACAAGCCTTCTGGTGGTTCATGGAAATGCTTTCTGCATCTGATATGATGTAAGTTCTCTATCAAATGGCATCTAGTTTTGCTGATGCTGTAATTGTGAATCATTCATTAAATAGATGCATGCTTGGTATGTTATTACTCCTATTATGCATATTAGATTTTATATGCTATGCATGAACAAAATTATATTTAGTGGTAGTTTGAAAAATAATAATGCAAATCCTTTTAGGGTTGATTGATCAATTGGTGTCTAAAAGAGTGGTTCTTGAATGTAAAAAAATCATAGTTTCTTAATTGGTTCCGTTGACTAACCTGACCAATTAAATTGATATGTAAGGAAAGCAATAGGGGACCCATCTCTCTTTCACTCGCCTGTCCAATTTGATTGATTCAGACCTTGATTTAAAAATGTTATGTTGAATTAAGATCACTACCTAATACTTATGCTAAATTGGCTAATCCATATAATGGAGTTTAAATGTCATGTGGTCAATATGATTTTGATTAATTAAGGAGTAGCTACAGTATCTTTAATTAATCAAAATTATATATTGAGTTAAAAAATTATAAGGTTAGATGATATTAATTATAATTAATTATATTTAATGCAATAAATCTTATTCCATAGGAATTTTTATTGCATTTATATAATTAATTAAGATGGGATAATAAATTATTTTCTTAATTACCCATAAGAATTAAGAAAATAATATAATTATTAGTCACATCATTAAGTTAATGAATCTATTTAAGTATAATAACTTATCCCATATGTAGTTATTATATATTATTGATTCATATTGTTGTATGCTTCATTGGTAAGACATGACATTGAGTTGTATGCCTCAAATTCAGTTATATGAACATGATTTTTATTTTATGCAGCTATTTTGCCGGTTAATATTTTTGATATGAAATATGATTTTTTTGATTTAAGTGGTGACAATTGTAAAGTATAGAAGGAAAGAATTTTTCTTAAGTTAGGATGCATGGATATTGACTATACTGTCAAGAAGGATGAACCATATTCAATTACATCTACTAGCACTCAGGCTGAGATTGCTGCATATGAATGATGATCTAATCACCTCAATATGATGTTCATATATACTAAGATTTCTGCTAGTATATGTGGTTCAATTTCTGAGTACAAAAATGTCAAGAAACTTTTGAAGGCTATTGATGCACAGTTTGAGTCTTCAGATAAGGCACTCTAGCACCCTAATAAAAAAATTATCATAAATGAAGCTCACTACTATTGAAGGTATGAATGAGTACATCATGAAGATAAGGGACATTGTGGCTCAGCTAAAATCTCTAGAGATTGAGATGTTAGAATCTTTCTTAGTGCACTTTATTATGAATTCACTTTCACAGCAGTATAGTCCCTTTAAAATATCTTGTAACACATATAAGGACAAATGGTTAATTAATAAACTTCTGACCATGTGTGCTCAAGAAGAAGAGAGGCTGATTCTAGAAATGAAAGAAAGTGTACATTTAGCTACTCAGAGAAAGACTAAAGCTGCTAAAGCCAAACGTAAAGGAAAGGGTAAAGTAACCATCTATACAGAAGTAAAGAAGGAATCCAAGTGCTTTTTTGCAAAAAGAAAGGGCATATAAAGAAGGATTACCTCAAATTCAAGGCTTGGCTTGATAAGAAAGGTACTCTAACCTTATTTTTATGTTATGAATCTAATATGGTTGTTTATCATAACACATAGTAGATTGATTCTGATTCTACAATCTATGTTTCAAATACCTTGTATGATTTTCTAAATCAAAGAAAACCATTGTAAAGTGAACAAAACATCTATTTAGGAAACAATATGAGTTCACATATGGAAGCAATTGGAACGTGCAAACTTATTTTAGATTCTGGTTTTGTTTTAGATTTGGAAAATACTTTTTATATTCCAAGTTTCTGTAGAAATTTGATTTCAGTGCCAAGACTTATACTCTTAGGATGTTTCTTTAATTTTAATAAAAGCTATGTTGATTTATTTTATAAATCTAAGCTTATTGGGCATGGTACATTGTCTGATAATCTTTTCAAATCAATTTGAAAAATAATACTTCTTATAATGTAATGCACGTCCAAACTAACGCAGGTATGAAAAGATGTATTATGAATGAGAATTTTTTTATTTTGTAGCATCGAAGATTATGTCACATCTTCATTGAGAGAATTAAAAGATTAGTAAAAGATAGAGTACTTATGTAAAGATTAATATTCTTAATTTTACTGATTTTGGCACTTATGTAAAGGGAAAGTAATTCAACAAGTCTAAGAAAGATGCCAAAAGGAGTTTAGAAATATTAAAACTCATACATACATATATCTATAGTCCAGATATGGACTCGTATGGTTAGAAATACTTTATCTCATTTATTGATGACTATTCACGATATATATATATATCTACTTGCTTATAATAAGAATGAAGCATTAGATGCCTTTAAAGTATTCAAGGCAGAGTAGAGAAACAATGCGGCAAGCAAATTAAGATCATGAGATCAGATAGAGATAAAAATATTATGATAGATACACTGAGGATGGATAAGCACCTGGTTCGTTTGCTCGGTTTCTTAAAGAAAATAGAATTATTGCACAATACACCATGCTAGGGTCTTCAGACCAAAAAGGTATAGCTGAAAGAAGAAACTGAACATTATTGGACATGGTGAGGAGCATGATTGGTAGCTCTAAGCTACCTAAATCCTTGTGTACTGAAGCTCTTAAAATGGCCACGTATATATTAAACCGAGTTTCAACTAAGGCTGTTTTCAAAATGCCATTTGAGTTATTTAAAGGTTGAAAACCAAGTTTGCGATATATTCGTATTTAGGGATGCCCATCTAAAGTAAGAGTTTATAATCCACAAAAAAGAAAACTGGAACCAAGGATTATTAGTGGATATTTTATTGGATATGCTGAGAAGTCCAAGGATTATAAATTTTATTATCCATCTCATACCACTAGGATTAAGAAATCAAGAAATGCAAAATTTTTTAAGAATAACTTGATCAATGGGAGTGATCAATCTCAATATTTGGCTTCTTCTAAGAAAGAACATTCAGATATTCTAACTTTCACTTCAAGTGAGATATTGGTTGTCATTCATAGCGCCTCTCAAGCTCAAATAAGTGCTCGATAATCAGTCATTGAGATTTCATAAGCTGCTGATAATAATCTAGAAGATCTTGTTGTTCAACAACAATCAGTTGTACAAAATACTTCTCAGGAGGTCATTGACACAACATTAAGAAGATCAACTAAATAAAGAAATTAGCCATTCCTAGTGATTATATTGTGTATCTATAGAAATCTAACTATAATATTAAAGTAAAAAATGATCTTAAAACATTTTCATAAGCCATGAGTGTTAAGGAATCAAACTTATGGTATAATGCCATGAAGGATGGGATAGATTCTATGGTATCTAATTGAGTCTGGGATCTCGTTGAGTTGCCTGATGGTGTAAAAATTATTAAACGTAAATGGGTCTTTAAAACAAAGAAAGACTCACAAGGCAACATTGAGAGATATAAAGCAAGACTCGTTGCCAAAGGATTCACTCAGAGAGAAAGAATCGATTACATGAAGCCATTTCTTCTATATCCAAGAAAGATTCTTTTTGGATAGTTATGACATTATTATATGTTATTGATTCATATTGTTGCATGCTTACATTGGTAAGACATGACATTGAGTTGTATGCCTCAAATTCAATTATATGAACATGATTTTTATTTTGTGTAGCTATTTTGCCTGTTAATATTTTTGATATAAAATATGATATATTTTGATTTAAGTGGTGACAATTATAAAGCATGGAAGGAAAGAATTTTTCTTCAGTGAGGGTGCATGGATATTGACTATACTATCAGAAGGATGAACCATATTCACTTACACCTACTAGCACTCAGGTTGAGATTGCTATATGAATGATAATCTAATCGCCTCAATATGATGTTCATATATACTAAGATTTCTGCTAGTATATATGGTTCAATTTCTGAGTGCAAAAATGTCAAGAAACTTTTGAAGGCTATTGATCCATAGTTTGAGTCTTCAGATAAGGCACTCTAGCATCCTAATGAAAAAATTATCATAAATGAAGCTCACTACTATTGAAGGTATGCATGAGTATATCATGAAGATAAGGGACATTGCGGCTCAACTAAATCTCTAGAGATTGAGATGTCATAATCTTTCTTAGTGCACTTTATTATGAATTTACTTTCGCAGCAGTATAGTCTATTTAAAATATCTTGTAACATATATAAGGATAAATGGTTAATTAATAAACTTCTGACCATGTGTGCTCAAGAAGAAGGGAGGCCGATTTTAGAAATAAAAGAAAGTGTACATTTAGCTACTCAGAGAAAGTCTAAAGCTGCTAAAGCCAAACGTAAAGGAAAGGGTAAAGTAACCATCTATACAGAAGTAAAGAAGGAATCCAAGTGCTTCTTTTGCAAAAAGAAAGGGTATATAAGAAGGATTACCTCAAATTTAAGGCTTGGCTTGATAAAAAAGGTACTCTAACCTTATTTTTATGTTATGAATCCAATATGGTTGTTTGTTATAACACATAGTGGATTGATTCTGATTCTACAATCTATGTTTCAAATACCTTGTAAGATTTTCTAAATCAAAGAAAACCATTTTGAAGTGAAGAAAATATTTATTTAGGAAACAAGATGAGTTTACATATGGAAGCAATTGAAACATGCAGACTTGTTTTAGATTCTAGTTTTTTTTAGATTTGGAAAAGACTTTTTATATTCCAAGTTTCTGTAGAAATTTGATTTCAGTGCCAAGACTTATACTCTTAGGATGTTTCTTTAATTTTAATAAAAGATTTTTGATTTATTTTATAAATCTAAGCTTATTGGGAATGATACATTGTCTGACAACTTTTCTAAATCAATTAAAAAATAATACTTCTTATAATGTAATGCACATCCAAACTAACGCAGGTATGAAAAAATGTGTTGTGAATGTGAATTTTTTATTTTGTAGCATCGAAGATTAGGTCACATCTTCATTGAAAGAATTAAAAGATTAGTAAAAGATAGAGTACTTAATATTCTTGATTTTACTGATTTTGGCACTTATATAAAGGGAAAGTAAATTAACAAGTCTAAGAAAGATGCCAAAAGGAGTTTAGAAATATTAAAAATCATACATACAATATCTATAGTCCAGATATGGACTTGTATGGTTAGAATACTTTATCTCATTATTGATGACTATTCACGATTTATATATCTCTACTTGCTTATAATAAGAACGAAGCATTAGATGCCTTTAAGGTATTCAAGGCAGAAGTAGAGAAACAATGCGGCAAGTAAATTAAGATCATGAGATCAGATCGAGATGAAAAATATTATGATAGATACACTGAGGATGGATAAGCACCTGGTTCATTTGCTCAGTTTCTTAAAGAAAATAGAATTATTGCATAATACACCATGCTAGGGTCTCCAGACCAAAAAGTATAGCTGAAAGAAGAAACCGAACATTATTAGACTTGGTGAGGAGCATGATTGGTAGCTCTAAGCTACCTAAATCCTTATGGACTGAAGCTCTTAAAATGACCACGTATATATTAAACCGAGTTTTAACTAAGGCTGTTTTCAAAATGTCATTTGAGTTATTTAAAGGTTGAAAACCAAGTTTGCAATATGTTCATGTTTGGGGATGCCCATCTAAAGTAAGAGTTTATAATCCATAAAAAAGAAAACTGGAACCAAGGACTATTAGTGGATATTTTATTGGATATGCTGAGAAGTCCAAGGGTTATAAATTTTATTGTCCATCTCATACCACTAGAATTATGAAATCAAGAAATGCAAAATTTTTTGAGAATGACTTGATCAATGAGAGTGATCAATTTCAGTATTTGGCTTCTTCTAAGAAAGAACATTCAGATATTCTAACTTTTACTTCAACTGAGATATTGGTTGTCATTCATAGCGCCTCTCAAGCTCAAATAACTGCTCGATAATCAGTCATTGAGCTTTCATAAGCTGCTAATAATAATATAGAAGATCTTGTTGTTCAACAACAATCAGTTGTGCAAAATACTTCTCAGGAGGTCATTGACACAACATTAAGAAGATCAACTAGAATAAAGAAATCAGCCATTCGTAGTGATTATATTGTGTATCTATAGAAATCTAACTATAATATTAGAGTAAAAAATGATCTTAAAACATTTTTACAAGCCATGAGTTTTAAGGAATCAAACTTATGGTATAATTCCATGAAGGATGGGATAGATTCTATGGTATCTAATTGAGTCTGGGATCTCGTTGAGTTGCCTGATGGTGTAAAAATCATTGGATGTAAATGAGTCTTTAAAATAAAGAAAGACTCACAAGGCAACATTGAGAGATATAAAGCAAGACTCGTTGTCAAAGGATTCACTCAGAGAGAAAAAATTGATTATACGAAGACATTTTCTTCTATATCCAAGAAAGATTCTTTTTGGATAATTATGACATTAGTAGCTCATTTTGATTTTGAATTACATCAAATGAAGATTTAGAAAAGGAGGTTTATATGAAACAGCCTGAATGATTTTCCTCTAGTGATGGTGAGCATTTAGTTTGCAAGTTTAAGAAATCTATATATGGATTGAAATAAGCCTCACGTCAGTGGTATTTAAAGTTTCATAATATGATCTCTTCTTTTGTTTGAAGAAAACATCATGAATCATTGTATATACTAGAAGGTTAGTGGGAGCAAAATTTATTTCTTAGTCGTATACGTGGATGACATTCTACTTGCAACCAATGATAAAGGGTTGCTACATGAGGTGAAACATTTTTTTTAAAGAATTTTAATATGAAATATATGAGTGAGGCATCTTATGTCATTGGCATTAAGATCCATAAGGAAAGATCTCGAGGCATTTTAGGATTATCTCAAGAAACTTATATCAATAAAGTCTTGGAGAGATTTCGAATGAAAGATTGTTCACCAAGTGCTGCATCCATAGTGAAGGGTGACAAGTTCACTTTAAACCAGTGCCCTAAAAATGAACTTGAATGAAAATAGATGCACAACATTTCATATGCTTCAGTTGTTGAAAGCCTAATGTATGCTCAGGTTTGCACAAGACCTGATATTGCATTCGCAGTAGGAATGTTGCAAGGATATCAAAAGAATCCATATTTAGACTGCTGGAGAGTTGCTAAAAAGGTCATAAGATATAGATGAATCGATCATTTGAAGGTAGAGGGTTATTGAGATTCAGACTTTGCTGGCTGCGTTGATTCTCAAAAATCAACATTATAATTTATATTTATGTTAGCTGGTGGAGCCATAACATGGAGGAGTGCAAAGCAGGCTTTGACTGCTATCTTTACTATGAAAGCAGAGTTTGTTGCTTGTTTTGAGGCTACACGCACGGTGTATGGTTGAAGAGTTTCATCTCAGGACTTAGAATTGTTAATTCTATTGCTAGGCCAATTAAATTATACTATGACAATTCACCTGCTGTATTTTTGGCTAAAAACCATAAGAGTGGTAGTCAAAGTAAGTACATCGACATTAAGTATTTATCCATAAAAGAACGTGTTAAAGAAAATAAAATGGTCATAGAACATGTTAGCACTGAATTGATGATAGTTGATCTTTTGACTAAAGGTATGCCAATCAAGAATTTTAAGGATCATATGGTATGAATGGATTTTTTTTTTCATCGTATAATTTAGTTTCATGGACAACTATTTGTATAATGAAACTCTTATTTTAGTTATTTATTTATTTCTCATTTGTATGTACACATTATTTGACATTTAAGAAATGATAAATTTTTTTTGGACTCTGAATAACCATAGGGTTTATTCATTAAGTTATGTTATCACATTTGGAATAGTGGTAAAGGAATTGAATGCATTGTAATACATGGAAGATAATACTCAATTATAGAGGATCTATCACCATGATTAATGTATTTGGTTTCTTTTTCAGTGTTAAGGACTGTGGACTAAAATAAAATATACATACCAAGTGGAAGAATGTAGTATTCCGTAGGTGATGGTCCTATTTTATTTTATTTTATTTGATAACTACTTGCAGATATATCTCAATCTCTTGGAGATAACTCTCAATAATATCTATCCACTAATTGATTAAGTGATAACTATATCTTTTTTGAAAATTTAAAATACCTACTTTGATGGGAGTAGGCGATGGAAGGGAGTTAAGAAAGTCTCTATAAATAGAGATCCCTTTTGAAGGTTTTTGATATCACATTACCATACGGAAGCCAAAGAGAGACTGGGTCCATGATCAAGAGCAAATCCTAAGAGTATACACCATCATTGTGCGATTGCTCATTGATTGAAAGTACTCAACTCAATCAAGATTCAGATCCTTAGGAGGTAAATCATAAACAGATTCAATGGCTGAAGGTAATACATTAATCTTGTTAATATTCCTGTGTAGATTTTAATAAATCTCTACCAGGATATTCAAAAATTCCCGTTCTCACTCCCATCCCCATTTAGGGTGCATTTGTAATGATGGATTGGATGGGATTGTATTGTATTCACAATCTAATCCTATGTTTGGAAAGACAAAAAGGGAATTGATAGGCAATGGATCCATTTGATTGGCATCCCATACTAAGAAGTATGGGATTGCCGTACTAGCCGCATCCCCTGATTTTATTAATCTTGCAAAAGTGCCATTCCAATCCAATCCCGCAGGGGCTCCCAAATGCGCCCTTAATCCCTTCAGACTCATCTCTATCAAGGCAGTTCTCCATGGGAATCAGGTTTCCTCATCCCATTGCCATCTCTAGCATGGGTGTCATTATCATTTTTGTGAACCTTGTAAGAAACTAGTACAAATCATGATATATGCATATTCTTAATTCTGCCTCTGTTGGTGGCCCATAGTGTCCCTATTTAGGAGCAGGTTGTGTAGGCATCTCCCATATGCAGCCTGGTCAGGCTTTTGTGATCCTTTGAAGTGGATTGAATTCTAGGCAGGGAAGATCAGAGTATCATGTGGGCAGATAGCTGTGTCACAACCTTTTCATATGTGGTTGTATTGTATCTTATGTGATGAATATATCCTTTTGTTAGAGACAGTTTAGCAGATCTTTTAATCTGTTTTTGCTATAGATTATCAGATTAGTCGACCAAAATCTTTCAATTTGTTACAGGATTTTGTTATTATTTCGAGAAGCCTATCCCCCATGTGGAGGATGGGACTTCTTAATTTGTTTGGTAGTGTGCCACACTTCAAGTTTTAGGAAAAAAGGGGATATATATATCCAAATTTCACTTCAATCTGACCAAATTAAGATTTTGGTCAGAAATGCATGCATGTACTTTGCTGCTTCCCATACATGTTGCTTGTTTTAACGATAGCTGCATATCTTTAGCATTTGTATCAAAATTCTCTGCTTTAGAGGTCACTCTACAAAATATGGATTTTACTAAATGAGGACAATATCATCCTTTTGAGATTTTAACTTGGTCATCATTTCTGGAAAAATGGATATTCAAAAAATTAATATCTCTGAGTTTGTTTTCTCAGGAGATGCTCCATTTATATGGAAAATTGAGAAGCTAAGAGCAAATTCTGTAAAAAAAAAAAACTCTTGCAAGTGGGTTTTCATGTGCTAAGAGGTAATAAATCTTATCTAATGGCAGACCCTTTGTTTGTAGTTGTGGTAACCAACATATGTTGCAACCTCTTTCCCTTTAGTTTGGTTAAAGCGTTCATTTAATTACTAAATTCTCTTTGATAGGAACAGGTTGGGTACCCCTGTAGCAGCCCTAGGTACTGATATACCTTTTAACTTATTGCCAACTGGGATTGTGCTGGCTCTGGTTGCTGACATTTATCTGCTAAAATTTAGAAAGAGGATTCAAAGTTGGCAGCCTGCAATATAAAGGACACCTGACATCAACTGGAGCTTTCTCACCCTATAAGGAATGCAATGCACTCTGGGTAACATCATCATGATGCTAGTGGGATGGCATCTAAACCTCACCCCTATTTGTTAGCCTATATTTTTCTTTAAATCAATCCATTCTTGTAGGATAAGCAATTACATGCCTCTAGTTCTTTTTTATGACATGTACATCAGTTTCTCAGCCTATAAGCATCCTTTAAATGAAATTATTCTTTCCTAGTTTGGCAACTAATTCTGACATCAAAGGACATTATATAGATTAATTTTAGAATTATTGTTTTCATAGATTTTTAAAAATATTGCACCATGTCAGTCCGCTATATTGCAACATTTTCTTTGTTTCTGCTTTTAAAAACACTTAGTCATTTTCAGGGATTTCAACTTGAACGTAGCTGCTGCCGCTATTCATCTTGCCTACCAGGTTGGACCATTTCAGACCTTATTTTGATATGGTATAGATTACTTATAGGAACCTTGGAGTAAGATATGAATTTTATAAGGGAGAACAGTTTTGTACAGCTTTTTTCTCTTCTTGTGTTTTTTGTCAAGCCATATGGTCCATTGCAATGTTTGTACTTGTTGTAGCATTAGAATTTGCCCCATGCAAAATTACATTGGTATCAATATGACATTCTTAATAGATTTATCCAAACAAGATTTCTCGCTAATTAGTGATGCTCGGACAGCGATGCCAGGCGGCGGCGCTAATTAGCGATGAACGGACTTGGCGTCGGTAAATTTGTTAGCGGCCAATGATTTCGCGACCTAATTTTTTGCCTCACTGTTGCATTGCTAATCCAATTAGCGACGCATTTTTCCTTGTTAGTGATGCCAAAATGATGTCACTAATTGCAAAGATTCTTGTCGTGAGATCAGTATTGGATATTCTTGTAAATCAAGAACTATGACCAGGTCCAGGTTAGTATTAAAAGGTAAATAAGTCCTGTATTATTAGAAGGTAAATAGGCCCTAGATTTGTGTTGTTCATAACTTAAAAACAAAAAGAAAATCTTTCATGAGTCATACTTTTATATTTAGAAGTCATTTACTGAATAGGGTGGGTTCAGGAAATGGTTTCCAATTTGGAAACCATCTTGTCTGCTTAGTTTTTGAGTTTAATCTTGCTCTTTGCATTTCTTATGTACTTATCCTTTTTTAAAAAAAAAAAAGTGCAACTGTTGTATTACTGGATATGTACCACAGAATCTATCTGAGAAGAAGTCATGCATCCCAGAGGAGCTACAAAAGCTGATTAGCGAATGGCCAGTGGAGATGATAAAGACACAGAAGAAAGAAGACGAGAAGATAATTCCAAATGGGTTGTGTATCATAGTAATTATGCCATGTTCACAAATGATCCTTTTCATTCTCAAGCTCTGTTGTATGTCCTGTTTATATGTCATATCATTGTTAGTTTTGACTAAGTAATCTGTTAACATTCCTATGCTCAACTCAACTTAACTCATCTAAGCCTTTTTCCAACTACAAGGGTTGGCTACATGAATATGCTTCCTCCGCTTTGCTCTATTCAGGACTAAGTGGACACACTCAAATTACAAATTGTTATATTTTTCTTAATTATTTTGTCCATGTTAGTTTAGGTTTACCTCTATTTCTATTAGTACCATGGACTGTTAACATTCCCATGCTACCTTTTCATTATTTTTTATGCCTATGCTTCTGGAAAAACTGCCCACTGGTGACTTGTGACAACATTTAAATTTTCACCTCCTCTCTCTTCCCTTGATAACTTTTGCACAACTTTTTACATGCTCTGGCCAGGCATTGGCTGAATCATTGAAAAGTGACATCGCAGCAATTGTCACTTCTTTGCTAAACGTGGGGTTCGATGTTACCGTGGATCTAGAAAGGCTCAATCAACAAGAAATTTGATGGCAGAGTTTTGCAAACCTGAATGAAAATTGTTGTCCAAGCATCAATATAAGAAGCAGAAGCCATGGAGGGATAGCTACAAGGTTTTATGAACTTATTATTATATTTTGAGAAACAGGAGTCTTAAGATATATACTTCTTTTGCACAAAAAATCCAAGCTTTCTGAGATGATAATCCATCCAGATTTTCTCGTTATAAAATGTATCATGCCATGATTTTGATTAGATTTAGCAGTAGTCTGTCATTTCAATACTGTAACATTTGAAAATTGTGGATAAACAAGTAATTTAATGGAAAACAATTGACAAGAACTTGTGATTTTTTAAATTGAATTTATGGATTTGATCATGGCAATTGCGTTCCAATATTGTAGCCACTGGGATGAGTGCTGCTTGGATTTAGCCTGGTATTTCATGATTCCAGGTGACAGTAGCGTATGGATTGGTTCATTAAAGGCTTTGACGTGCGTTGAATGGGCAAAATGATAAGGTGTAACAGAACCAGAATTCCTGCATTCTTGGTCCCGGGAATGGCTTTGATAGGTAGAGCACATGTGACTTTCAGTGAGCTCCTTATTTCATGGCTCGGTTTGGGCACTATTCTTATTATTTGGCCAGTATGTTTGTTTTACCTTGGTGTGAACCGAACAGGGCCTTGATACTACAGTCATTGAGTGCTGTTATTATTATTATTATTAGATAAAGCATATTTTTTACCCTTAAACTTTGAGGTGTATTTTACTTTGATTACAGAACTATAAAAATTTTTAAGATATTTTTAAGCTATGGTTTTTGGTTCGCTTAGGTCCCCACCATTAAAAAAATTTAACATCGTTTTATTCTGTTGGGGTGGTACGCTTATATAGTGAAAAAGAGATGCTTACATAGTTGAGATCTTGCGTAGCATTCCCTTAAGCATTATGTGATTTCACTAGATGGTTAAGGGTGGAGGAGATCGAGTTTGGTTCCAACAGAATGAGATGATCTTTGTTGTCGGACAAGTAGTAGTTCTTTGAGAAGGATGACCATTATGATGAATTCTATAATGACATCAATGTCAAGGAGGGATTTCACCAAACCTTCTGCCAAAGTGACTAGTATCGGGGGTTACAATAAAGAGAAGCAAAACAAGCACCCATCATCACTTCAGCCCCTTGTTTAAGTGGTAGAGCCCTTGAAGAGGGTCTACAACATCGAAAACAAAAGATCAAACACCTCATAGATACAGTGGTTTTCAAGGTGTGTCCAAGGTGAGCAATGAGGCAATGACAATAGTAAAGTCGACCCAATTGGAGGTGACATGATATATTCACTCTCTATTGTAGTGTGATCCCTACAACTGTGTAATGTCCTTGACTTGGACCTATATTATAAAGTTAGAGTTTAGGATAACTTCCTTAGCCTTATCCCTAAGATCATGATTGATACAGATATGAGACAATCCTAGAAAGTTGACTAGGAAAATGAATTGATATGAGTGTTAAAGGAAGATTATTCGCGAGCATACCTTATGTTTGTGATCCATAGCCTAGGCAATCATGTGCATGAGTTGCATATGATTATGAACACAGATATTTGACTTAATATTTTTTTAAGTATTACTCAGTGTAAATTTTTTGAGGGATTGAGAGTACTTGATTAGGTCTAATCAGATTTTTTAGGATACTTGTGAGATTTGATTGCATTCCTTGTGTGTTCCATTTGTTATGTATTAACTTAATTAGCGCATCACTATGTCACTATGTATGAGCTTCATTGGATCGCACACCCCACCATGCTGCATGATGAGAGAGGTGAGTTAAGGTTATGAGTTTTGTTCTTGTATGGGCGAATGGGAGATTGTGGGCTAACTTGGATTTGGTGCAGGTCAAGCATCCACACAAAGCCCCAAGGGTTGGGGGCTTTGTTCCCAAGAGGGAGCAGGATTCTTAGTGTCTCGCATCTCTTAAGAATAGAGGAGACTGACAAAAGATCACCGAATGTGTGGTAATTCCCCATTCTTAGCTCCATGCTCTCCTGTTAGAACCTTTGACCTTTATCTCCAGCATCGTGGCCAAAGATGTGGACACCTTTTGAAGACTCTGATAGCCTCTAAGCTCCCCGACGATCCATTGCCTTCCACTATGGAGTTGCTTCCACTATCTACCTACAACAATGTGAATCCCCATTGTTATATCTAGCCCAACAGTGATAACTGAAACTTCGTTATATGTTTTATATGAAAAGTGTTGGAAATATTGTTCACCTTGATTTGGTATTTCATGAACTATATCGTTGCACTAGCTTGTAACAAGCATGAGCTAGATATGGCTAACCACCTTTTCTTAACTTTTAATCAAAAATAGGCTTTTAGGCATGGGAGTTTCTAAATCTTTTTTATTTTCTTAACATATATTCTTCTAATCATAACTTAAATATTTACTTTCTTTTTGCTTTGAGAGATCGATTAAATTTAAATATTTAAAAATAATTCTTTTACTCAAGACTAACGTTTAACTTATCCAACATAATTTTTAAAATAAAAATTTAGATAAAAACACTAAAAATCTATCTTAATTATCACCAATGGTATTTTTATAATTTATTTAAGTTCATTAGCACCAATAAATGTTCATTAAATTAACCATAACTTCTTCAATTGAACTTCTATTTGAGTTGAGTGATTTAAAATACGTTAGAAAACTAACTTAAAATCAAATAAACATCATTAATATAAATACAATAAAAATTTAATTATATATAGATATTATAATTTTTTGATTCAATTCCATCTAATTGCATTTTAATTTAAAATGAACTACACTAAAAGGGGTTGAATCTCATAAGAACTTCCAATCTGGTTGGTTTCTTTTTCCTCCTTTTTCTTTCATGAAAAATCATAGTTCTTTCAATTTTTTACTTTAAATCCATCTTCTTCCCTTCAATTTTGGTAAACTCAACCCATCGATTTATTATCTTCCTTCTCATATCTTTTGACTGTAGTCTTCCTTCCCATATTTGATGCAACAAACATGTCCTCACTTTGCTCTAACAAGCCAACACTCCTTTTGTGTGATAAGCAGTGACAACCTTGTCGGGGTTGATTCAAATATCTCAGGTAAGAACTCAAGGATCCTAGATTCGTTTGTCTTCCCTTAACCATCAATAGCATTTGATTTAATGAAAAGAGAAATCAGGTTCTAGCAAAGTTTGACGTCTCTGTTTCAGCTTGAAATAGTTTTTTCACTGTAACTTCGGCGACTTCCTCCCTTCCATTTGACCTTTCTTAGGGTAGTGGAATCTAGGTTTTGGTCAACCACAATCGCCAGATTTTTTTTTTTATTGATTCATTCTGGTTCAGTCTATTTAAGCCCTGATCCAAGCCTATTGTACCCAATGTTGAACCCAGCTAGCTAGGTTTTATTTGATTCTAACCTTATCAGTTTGAACCAAACGAATTTTAGCCTGCAGCTGAATCATAGAGTTGATGCAAGCTAAGGTAAATCAAATCCTTGGCATTGAATTGAGCTGGTTCAATTTAATTAAGCTAATACCGGTTCAATTTGATTTGAAGCAGACCTTGATTTAGCTAGCTAATGAACTAGGTTATTTAGGCTATATCTAATTTAGTCCGACCAAGTCCAAGTTGAGTCCAAGCTTAGGCTAGGTGAGTTATTTAGGAATTTAATATTAGCTCTCAGGATTGCAAATGTAAGAATAAAAAATAAAATATAATAATAATAATAATAATAATAATAATAATAATAATAATAAAATTATTATGATGTAAGTGATTGGTAGCCAAATTAATTGGACCTAATATGTAGATTAGCAAAAAAGATAAGTAGGTTAATTACAAATTAATAATATATTTAATTACTTAATTTTAAATTTAAATATAATTTTTGATTCATTGTTGATGTTGAAATATGTATTGTTAATTGAAATGTGAATCATTATTCCCTCATTATCATTCTGCATAGCTAGATTTTATTACTTTGTTATGTGCAGTAGAATATTAGAATTTTAGTTCCTTCTGTTATTATTTAATTCCGCATAATTAGTTAATGCAAAAAATTACTAATATACACACACATACATAACATTATCTAAGAAACTATAAGATTAATTAAATAATAGATTAATTGTATGTAAATAAATACAAAATGATAAAATATGTCACCCTAAGGCTACTATGATAACTAAAATTCACCTTCATAGGATATATATGTGGAGGATACACTTTCATCCATAAGATTAAATATGGTGTTCTAGCCTTGTCATAAAGATATATGCGACCGTAATTCATGACATGGTGTATTCGTAATAAGATGATATGAAAACTTAAAATAATGATTAGAGATGATGACATGATAGTCATGATGGCATGTAAAATTTAACAAGTGAAACCATGTACACCTTGATAACATGAGAGGAATGTTTTAGAAACTAGCTTATACATACTTCAGGAATCATAAGTTTTCTAAATTTACGGTTAAGATATGCTTGTTTTAAAAGGTTTATAAGTATAATCTTTTGAATTATTAGTTTACAATTAGTTCTTTTTATTGAATGTAAACTCAATAAATTATCTTTGTTATTTTCAGAGCCCAAGAAATGAAGGATCGGCTAGAAAGCTGTACATGCTTGTCCATCTTAAGAGTTATGCAGACTTGATAATTATTAGAACACTTGTTTACTTTATGATATTTATGTTATGATAAGAATTTTATTTCATCCTTTATAAATGATAGTTCATAATTTTTTGAAACAAAAAATAGATTACCTTTGATATTGGACGCCTTGCACGCTTATGGTGCTATGGATTGTTACGCCCCAAATCTTTCTTAGGGTCTCGAGCATGACAATGCATGGTTGATCATCAAAATAATATATGAGCACGATGTATATAAACTGTGCACACACACCATGTCAACTCTAACCAGAGGCTTGATAACTGCTCTCATTAGCATTAGCATTAGCATTAGCCGATAGAAAGATGTGTCTACATCAAGAGGGTGGGTGTCCATCTTGGCAAAGATGTGGCGCTTCCAAAAACTTTACAAGTACTTGTTTTCTTTGCAGGAAACAAATAAACAGGATAAGGGGCTTTTGTGACCATATTTCACCAACTACGGGGTCCCAAGAACCATCTACGTATAACAGTCAAGTTCCCATTTTAAGTATTCTAAATTCCATTGGCAATTCTCAACATTGGAACAAGGATTTGAGAAAATGACATGCAAGATCACCCTTTTTTTAATGAAAAAGATAGAGAAGTCGGTAAATTCCCCCATTTATTTATTGGCTTTTATTGAGGTACACTTCATTTTTTAAAATATTAGAAATATCAGCTGTCTGATTTTATTTTAAAAAATATAAATAAATCACTTGTAATCTTATCTACATGGCTGGTGCAGAAAAAGATATCAAACTTTATAAA
>UESW01001352.1:478438-491634 GCA_900491605.1 Calamus simplicifolius
AACTGCATGCACAGCATACATAGATTATTTATTGCAATCTTTGAGCTCATGGGCGGTGAAGGTCTGCCAGCGGTGGGTGCATGGCAGCGCCAGCGTTTAGTTTTCAATCACTGCAGTTTTGTTTGCAAACCACCAGCGAATCATAACAAATCAACGAGCCTATACAGCAGTACATCATTTGACCGTTATAGCCTTCTCGTACTTGCATAAAGGAATCACTATTTTAGTGCCGGCATCCATCCTTTCTATGGCTCTACCTGCACAAAAGATGTCCAAGATAAAAATTTGAAAAATGAAAAACATTTTGAAAAGGAAATAACAGCTGGTTTTTTTTATCTTTTTCCTTTTTTTTTCAGAAAAGAAAGGGTGTTACCGTCATCAAATCAATGTAGTATAGGTACAATTCAAACTTGTACTGCAGCAAAATAACTTTAGCAAATGTATTAGTTTGCACTCATGCCAAGGTATTTTCTGTTCTTCACCTTTGGGGTTGCTTAACTACATCCTTTACTTCTTTCTTTGAAAGGATAAGAAGACTAACTAGGAAAAGTAACTTCAAAATCAAATTTATTGGAAGAAAAGAGGCATGCAAGAATGAAGTAGATTATATCCAAACACTTGATGTCTATGGTTAAGAGCTGAAATATTGCATGACCATGCTTGGGTTGCTGAAGACCTTTTTTTTTTCCTTTCCTTTTTTCTCTCATATGTGTGTGTGTGAGTAGTTGGGAAAATCTTAGATGAGTTGAGTTGAGTTGAATTGAGTTATGAGAGAGAGAGAGAGAGAGAGAGGGAGTGGTGTCCATTAAGAGAGTAACCTCACACTCACATTGAATGTTAGCAAAAATGCTTGCAAACACGAAGAAAAACAAAGCCAAATGCATGGTCTTCATGCTTCAAGGTGTTGTTGGTAAGTGTTGATTATAGAAGAAGAAAAATCAAAAGACTGCCTCTTCCTAAAAAATGAGAGACAACATTGAGCCTTTATAGCCATCCAAGGTATGATTCAGTGTATCTTTTCTTTGAATAAAAAATCTTTTTTCACAAAAATGAAAAGGCAAATATTTAATGATTTGCCACCTATGGGATTAGGCCTCTATCAAACGTATCCAAAGCAGATTTCATCTTTATTCTAAATGGGGGGCAATCTATCGATGCATTTATTATTGTGTGGCTTATAATAAATTATTATTGAAAATATTTTTTTAAGTTTAAGGAATGTCATGGAAATAAAAATGGAGTAAAAAGTTGTAGGAGAAATTTTTTTGGGTGCAAATTTTAATTTTGCAAAACTTTTCCTACTAAATATATTTACTTGTGTGATGAAGAGTAAAATATGATAGGTGAAACTGTTAATTATGTTTAAAATAAAAATAATATAAAAATATAAAAATTATTATATTATAATAAAATTTAATTACAACAATACTTTTTTTTTTCGGCCCGATCCCTGCTCTGCCCTAGGTCTGGCCTAGATGCGATGTAGGCCACGGAGAGTCGGCACGCAACTTGCCGATACTACTTTCAAACTTGTCTCCAGCGGTCAGCACAGTTAGGGCATGCTCTTCGAACAAACGAAGGCCACAGCTTGGTCTCCAAAAGACAAGGGTCGATTCTATCCCTCAAGATTGATGGGATGCTTCAACTGGTGTTGCTGCTGTTGTCCAGGCTATTTCCCTGGTCACGTCCGAAAACCAAGATCCGATTTCCCTTATTGCGCGTACAAGAGGAGAGATCTCAAGGGTTAAAACATAAGAGAGAGAGAGAGATAAATAAATTAATCGACACATACTAACAAAGACCATAGAATCTTGATAGTTTATACTAAGAGACAATCGTAGTATGATAGATTAGACCCTTAACCTTGCAATTATTAGATAGTTTATACTTTAAGCGGATGTGTCGTGATCTTCTGATATGGTCCGTGCCTGATAAGAGATAAATTATTTTAATTTTAAATTTACAAAATTATTATTATTGCAACATTAAAAAAAAGAAGATAAAACTTATTTGCATGGTGGATTCAGATTCTTAGGTTGCTTCTCCTGCTATTTGAATTTCGTTAATTAATTAGTTGTTATCTTTTAATAACAGCTATTCTTAATATAATCCTTTATAGATAAATTTTTTTTTCTTTTTCGTAAAATAATTGCCCTTGATCCCCGAGGATACGATCCCGATTCACCACTAGCTATAGTAGTGAGTAGGTTTTATTTTGACCGCCAACGACAGCGATCAAATTTTGGCACCATTGCAGGGATCTAGTTACGATTAGTTCACAAAAAAAAAAAAAAAAAATATGATTTTTTTCTTAATTTTTTTTATTTTTAATTTTTTTATTGTTTCATTATTATTCATGCTTCTATATAAAAGAAAAGAGTAAAAAAAATTCCTTTTTTTGTTGAATAGTTATTGCGCTCTTTAGCTTATTGCTTTTTTAGTTACCTTAATTGTTTGATTTTCTTATTTTCTTTTTAACATAAAAAAATTACTTTCTTTTTATCACAAATCCACTTTTAACCTAATCAACTTTTCCTTTTAATTAACTTACCTTAAAAGAACCTAAAAGAAAACCCTAAGACACTTTCCATAAAACATAATTAATTTAAGAAAACAAAATAATAATAATAATACATAAATAAAAAAATATAATAAAAAATATTTTATTTCTATGCTTAGATTGACTTAGGTAAATTTATTTTCTGAAACTCAAATTTTTTTCAATGACATCTCATAATTTATTAGAAAATTAGAAACTTAATCACAATTTTTTTTAAAAAAAGTAATTAGATTAAACCAAATCACATCCTTCATTTTGCATTAACCCAAGCCTTTAACTTTAAAATTAACTAGACGTCAGCCCTAAGGAACTCGAGCTCAATAGGACAAAACACCCAAAAGAGTTGGACCGGATCGGGATTGACTGCTTAACTGGTGTCTAGAAAAGGAAAGGAAAGTGGTTACTTAATTGGTTCCGTTCGCTTACCTAGTAAGCGACGAGAGGACTCCCACTGACCTTTCCCTTAAATGGCTAGTTGATCAGTTAATTTTTGACTTGGAGGGCTCCAAGGCAGCCTTGGAAGTTAGGAGCTATTTAGATCTATGTTAAACCTAGGGTAGAGGGTCTAATCTTTGTTAACTTGATTGCTAATAATTATTAAACCATAACAAAATTATTCTTCATTGCTCTTAGTTCTAGGAATCTTTTAGGATATTTTCTTTAGAATCTTCTCCTTTCTCTTCTATTATATTAGTTTAAAAAAAATTGAATTACTGTTTGCTTTAGAATGTATTGGTAGGGTATATGCTTTGTCACATATCGTTACAACCCAACCTTATACCCTTTGATCCTGAGATAGAAAGAACTTTTAGAGCAAACAGACTTAGAATTATGGATCTTAATAACGAAAATGATCCACCATGGCAGTTAAAAGAGTATTTCACTCCTTCAAGGTATATCTGCTCTCCTGCATTCAATGCCTCCAGGAGAGGCTGTTCAATATGAAATTAAGTCAAGTGTAATCCGAATGTTACCATCTTTCTATGGACTTACAAATGAGGATCCCTACAAACACTTAGATGAATTCTTGAAAATTTGCTCAACTGTCAAATTCAAAATTTCTCCGATGAGGCACTTAGGTTTAAGTTATTCCCTTTCTCCCTAAAAGATAGAGCCAAATATTGGTTAAATTTACTAGACATTATAATTTCAACTTGGGACCAACTTCAGAGGGCATTTCTTAAGAAATACTTTCCTATAGGAAAACGAATCAAATTAGAAAAGCCATAACCAATTTTTCTCAGTTAGAGGGAGAAATGTTTCATGAAACGTGGGAGAGATTAAAAGAATTAACTAGAAAATGTCTGCATCATGCAATACCTAAATGGCAGTTAGTTCAATGTTTTTATGGATTATCAGAAAGGCATCGACAAATGATGGATGCCTCATGTGGAGGAACATTTATGCTAAAAATGAACATGAGGCATGGCAGCTTTTTGAAACTCTAAGTAAAAATTTCTTGTACCATAAGTCTGCTGCCCATAGAGATCCTTCAACAGAACCTAAGAGAGGTGGAATATACAACATAGGTCAGTCTATAGACATCTATATCAAAATTGATGAACTATCCCAAAAACTTGATCGAATTCTACAAGTTAAAAATCTCTTCCCATCTACTCAATTACATGAGGTTTGTATAATCTGTTCACGTCCGACTCATTCTATAGGGAATGTCCAGCTGCATACCAATTTCCTGAGCTTGTTCAAGAGCAAGCCTATCCAGCCCAAACCCGAATGGCTCCTAACCAGGAAATGATCCGTATTCGAATACTTGCAATCCTAGCTGGCAAAATCATCCAATTTTTCATGGAAACCCCAACCTATAATCAGTCCAACATCAATTAGACCTAACAATCAGGAGACCCAATTTAGAAGCATGTCATATTCCTAATATCCAAGTGCTCTCAACCTTCACCAAATAATTATGATCCTACTTTCGAAGAGAAGGTATTACAAGTATTGAAAGGGCTAGAAATGAATACTCAACTTCTTCACTCACACACACAATCCATTACAAAACTAGAAACCCAGATAGGTCAACTAGCCACATCATTCAGTGAAAGAGAATGGGGTAAGCTACCGAGTCAGCCCGAAGCTAACCCTAGGAACCTAAACATCCAAGGATCCAAACAAGAAGCCCAGATTAACCAACTAAGTGTCATTCATACATTAAAATCTGGGAAACAAATAGATTATCAGATGAATACACATGAAGAAGAAGAATTAGAAGTCCCACTACTTGAAAAACTTATTGAGCTGGGTCAGCCCGAAATACTTGAGGCATCAGAGTCTAATGTAATGGCCAACCCACCAGTTGAGCCCATGTCAGAAGAAGATAAACAAAAAATTAGGGTTGTAGCACCATTCCCAAATAGACTTAAGTCCAATCAAAATTCAGCCCAATTTGATAAGATTTTGGAGGTCTTTAAGCAAGTTAAAGTAAACATCCCCTTACTGAACATGATCCAACAAGTCTCAGCCTATGCCAAATTCTTAAGGATCTATGTACCAAAAAGAAGACCATAATGTGCCCAAGAGAGCCTTTCTGGCAGCCAGTGTGAGCTCTTACCTATCAAACCATATGCCAGTGAAATACAAAGATCCAGGGTCACCCACTATTTCATGCATTATGGGGAACACCCTCATAAATAGGGCTCTATTAGACTTAGGGGCAAGTGTTAATATATTGCCATACTCTGTATATGAGCAACTAGGGTTAGGAGAACTAAAGCCTACGAATATAATCCTACAACTAGCTGATCACTTTTGAAAGTACCCAAGGGAATAGTACGGATGTATTGATCAAAGTTGGTAACTTTATCTATCCATTGGACTTTATGATTTTAGAAACTGAACCGTGACAAACCCAAAAAGCCACATCCCAATGATTTTAGGTAGACCATTTTTGGCCACAGCTAATGCTCTAATTAATTATCGAAATGGATTAATGAAACTCTCCTTTGGGAATATGTCAATTGATCTTAATATTTTAAACCTTACCAATACACATCAAACGAGCGACTCAAATTATGTTCAGGATACTGTTTATGATCCAATTGACCTTAGTGATGAAAAGCTTGACCTAGAAACCTACATAAACCAAGATGAAGAGCAAATTAATGAGGTTGCTATAATTGATAAAAAATTAAGATGAAAACTTCCAACTGAACCACTAGAGAAAGCACCTCAACCATTACCCAAACCTCAATAAAGGAAGCACCCATATTAGAACTGAAACCACTTCCCAAGCATCTCAACTATGCATATCTAGGTCCATCAGAAACCTTACCTGTGATTATTTCAACCGATCTAGACTCCTTACAAGAAGAAAAACTATTGAATGAGAAGAAAGAAACATTAGGATGGACCATGGCTAACATAAAAGGGATTAGCCCCTCGATCCTTCAACATAAGATTCACTTAAGGAAGAAAACCAAGCCTATAAGAGACCTCCAAAGAAAACTTAAACCAACCATGAAGGAAGTAGTAAGGGAAGAGACCATCGAACTCCTTGATAATGGTAATCAAAGTGAGCCATGACGTCTGGCTGAAGATATTAAACTTAGCGTTTTTGGAGGCAACCCAAAATTTTTATGTTCTAACCTTTATTTCATGATTCTTATTTTTAAGAATAAGAGACTACTCCGTACGGTGACTCCTAATATTACACGGGCATATCTCGTCAAGGTGGTGTTTCTCCTTATTTTATTCTTCCTTACTTCATTGAGGACAATGAGAATTAAGTTGGGGGTAATAGAAACCTTTTTGAAAAATATTTTGAAAACACCTTGGCATTTTTTAAAAAAAATTAAAATTTTTATAAATCATGTGCTGTGAAAGAAATTCTTGAGCAAATTAACTAGGAAAAGGTAATAGAGTTAGAAAGTATTGGCTAATTACTGTAGAGAGCCAAGGAGTAGACTAGCTGGTCAAACTTTTAGTAATCTACTTAGGTCATCTAAAGGTTATTAGCACTTTCATTGCACATGCACACTGATGAGGTAAATTAGGTATTAGTTGTAAGGTCAATTAAAGATTCAATTATTACTGAAAATTGGTAATTGATGTACACCCCAATGAAAGAAACTTGAATTTAAGGAAAGAGATACTTGTTGATAAAAAAATAATAAATAAATAAATAAAGTCTAAACATTGATTTTTCATCGAGTAACCGGGCACCTTCACCTAAGTAAGCGTTGTTGTTCGCGTCAAAAAATGGGCAATGTGAAGATATCGCTAAAAAAATTAAAAATAAATAAATAAATAAATAATATATATCAGGCAGTGTGAAAGCTTCCTTAGGTCATGTGCTTAATTTGAGGGTGTATAAAAAATTGATCAAAGTAAGTGATAAGCGAAGATACCATTATTTCTTACAAGCTATTACCGAAATGCTAAGTTAGCCATCACAAACATAAGTGCTGTAGATCTATAGATGAACTCTAAGAAAGTTTCTGATAGTTCTGATAGCAAAATTTACTTCAGAAACTCAATACTAGTTAGTGATACTGGCTATCTTCTTTCAACCTTAAGCCTAGATTTAATTTTACAAAAGAGAATTTTAGTGACGCATGGTTTTATTTTAATTACATTGCTAAGGGACTAGCAATGATTAAGTTGGAGGGTGTGATAAGTCTATTTATTATCCCAATTTAACTATTAAAATAAATATTAATTACTTTGAATTTATTAAGAATTGATACTTTTTATGGATATTTACAGAAAATAAGCCTATGGATGGAAAGAGCTCGAATTTTGGAGTCCAACGATGTAGACGGCACTCAAAAAAGGACTTGGTTTGCTCAAAAAGGAAGAAAGAGATGATTTCGCATGATTTCTGATGCAAAATAAGGCAGCTGATGTTGAACGGATGGCTAAGAAATTTTCTCATAATATCTGAACGATCTTGAGCGCCTGATGGACTCCAACTTTGACTAGAAGGAAACCCTATATGAGCTCTATAAAAGAAGGACCTCAGGCAGTAGTTGGGGGGAGTTTTTCTAAAAAAAGCTCTTTTTATTTTTCTTTTATTTAGATTATGTATTTAGGCTTGGGAGAGAAAATTATGGAGGGGATGCTGGCAGCAGCAATGCGTGGCTAGATTCCTTCAACTTGGGATGATGATGAAGCCTGTAATCAGGTTTTATCTTTCCTTTTGTTCTTAATTTCTATGCAATAGAAATTATGTTCTTCTTTATTATATCTTTTGAGTTATTTTTCTGATTGAGGTTTTGATCTGGCATACACCACTACTAGAAAAGTGTGATTTATCGAGGAATTTTATCGAGGAAAAAAATCCATCGCAATTTCGAGGGATTTTTTGACAAAAAATATAAACTATAAAATTTTTTGATAAAAAATATTTTCTTGCAAAATCCGCGCAAAACTAATTTTTTGAGGGATTTTTCGATGGATATTTCTAACATAAATGCCTTATTTGTAAAAAATTGATAAAAAATCCCTCAAAAAATCTATCGCAAAATTTAATTTTAAGGGATTTTCGAGGGATATTTCTATAATAAATGGCTTATTTGTAAAAAAAATGATAAAAAAATCCCTCAAAAAATCCTTCAAAAATTAATTTTACGAGGGATTTTTCGAGGGATTTGTTTTTCATTAATGAGTTATTAATAAATTTTTTGATGAAAAAAATCCCTCGCAAAATCACTCGCAAAATTAATTTTGATTGAATTTCTATAATAAATGGCTTATTTGTAAAAAAAAATTATAAACAAAATCCCTCGGACAATCCCTCAGAAATTAATTTTGTGAGGATTTTACGAGAGATTTGTTTTTCATTAATGAGTTATTCATAAATTTTTTTGATGAAAAACAAATCCCTCAAAAATCCCTCGCAACATTAATTTCCAGAGAATTTGCGAGGGAGTTTTTTGATGATTTTGCGAGGATTTTCCGAGGGATATTTTTATAATAAATGGCTTATTTGTAAAAAAATTGATGAAAAAATTCCTCAAAAAATCCTCAAAAATTAATTTTGAGGGATTTTTTTTTCAGTAATGAGTTATTAATAAAATTTTTTGATGAAAAAAATCTCTCACAAATCCCTCGCAAAATAATTTCTGAGGGATGTTCCGAGGGATATTTTTGATGATTTTGTGAAGGATTTTTGAGGGATATTTCTATAATAAATGAATTATTTGTAAAAAAAATTGATAAACAAAAGCCCTCCGAGAAATTAATTTTGCGAGGGATTTTTGAGGGATTTATTTTTCATTAATGAGTTATTAATAAAATTTTTTGATGAAAAAAATCCTTCACAAAATTAATTTTTGAGGATTTTTTTGAGGAATATTTTTGATGATTTTGTGAGGAATTTTTTGAGGGATATTTCTATAATAAATAGCTTATTTGAAAAAAAAAATTGATAAAAAAATCCCTCGAAAAATCCCTCACAAATTAATTTTACGAGGGATTTTTCGAGGGATTTGTTTTTCATTAATGAGTTATTAATAAAATTTTTTATGAAACAAATCCCTCACAAAATCCCCCGCAAAATTAATTTTCAAAGGATTTTTTGAGGGATATTTTTGATGATTTTGTGAGAAATTTTTCGAGGGATATTTTTATAATAAATGGCTTATTTGTAAAAAAAATTGATCATAAACAAAATCCCTCGAAAATCCTCGGAAATTAATTTTGCAAGGATTTTTTGAGGGATTTCTTTTTCATTAATGAGTTATTAATAAAATTTTTTGATGAAAAATATCCCTCACAAAATCCCTTGTAAAATTAATTTTTGAGGGATTTTTCGAGGGATTTTTTGATGATTTTGCGAGGAATTTTTGAGGGATATTTCTATAATAAATGGCTTATTTGTAATAAACAAAATCCCTCGGAAAATCCCTCGAAAATTAATTTTGTGAGGGATTTTCCGAGGGATTTGTTTTTCATTAATGAGTTATTAATAAAATTTTTTGACAAAAAAATTGCTCGCAAAACTAATTTCCGAGGGATTTGTTTGATGATTTTACGAGGGATTTTCTTAGGGATATTTTTATAATAAATGGCTTATTTGTAAAAAAAATTGATAAGCAAAATGCCTTGGAAAATCCCTCGAAAATTAGTTTTGCGAGGGATTTTCCGAGGGATTTGTTTTTCATTAATGAGTGATTAATAAATTTTTTTGATGAAACAAATCCTTCGCAAAATCCCTCGCAAAATTAATTTATGAGGATTTTTCGAGGGATATTTCTATAATAAATCGCTTATTTGTAAAAAAAATTGATAAACAAAATCGCTCGAAAAATCCCTTGGAAATTAATTTTGCGAGGGATTTGTTTTTTATTAATGAGTTATTAATAAAATTTTTTGATGAAAAAATTCCTCGCAAAATCCCTCACAAAATTAATTTCTAAGGGATTTTTTTATCAATTTTTTTTACAAATAAGCCATTTAGTATAGATATATCCCTCAGAAACACTAGAAGAAAAAAAAATATTGCGACGCCCAAATGCGTCGCTAATGCGTTGCTAAACATGCTATTGCGACACATTAGCGACACAATACTGCGTCACTAAGAATATCATCGCAACCTTAATTTGTCGCAATTGCGTCGCAAAACAGAGACTCTCTGCGACGCAGAGATGCGTCGCAATATTGCGACGCACCAAAATGCGTCGCTAAATTTAAAACTAAATTTTATATTTTAAATATTAATATTAAATATTATAACGCATTTAGCTACGTCGCAATATTTAATAATAATATTTTAAATATAATAACGATGCAATATTAGTCGCTAATGCGTCGTAATAAATTTTTTTTAAAATATTGCGATGCCTAGGTCACTGCGTCACAATATTTATAATAATATTTTAGATATATTAGCGATGCAATTTTAGTCGCTAATGCATCGCTAATTAAATTTTTAAAAAAATATTGCGATGCCAGATCGTTGCATCGTAATATTTAATAGTAATATTATGAAAATATTAGCGATACAATTTGAGTCGCTAATGTCGCTAATTAATTTTTTTAAAATATTACGATGCCAGATCATTGCATCGCAATATTTAATAATAATATTTTAAAAATATTAGCGATGCAATTGCAGTCGCTAATGTGTCGCTAATAAATATTTTAAAAAAAAAAATAAAAATTAAAAAATTAAAACGGTTAATACAATTTCGTTACATTTAAATATTGATCGAAACATTCTTCACTCATATTGATCCAAACAATAATCATTCAATTTACAAAAATAAATAATATATTAAAATTTTGAAGTTTTCATGTACAACATATAAAAAAAAAATACATCAAGAATCTGAGCGATCACGTGGAGGCTGTGGAGGCTGGAGACTCTGCGACAAGCGGCTAACCATATCCCAAAAATGATGCATCTCATCTCGCATGTCTGCAATCTCCTGATCCCGGCCTCGCATACGATCCTCGAAATCCTGCTCGACCTCCTGCCGAACCTCCTCTGCAATAGATCTTCGAAGGTCGTCTAAACGTTCGGGAGGAATATCACCAGAAACTCGCGAGCTGGAGGCCTGATGGGAAAATATGTAGAAGCTCTAGTGCCCAGACCATAAACCCTGCGGTCTCACGGCTGGGCACCAACAGCCTCCAAAAACACACGCCTACTCTCTCTGCTGAGAGTTCGACGGGCGTCTCCCCATCAGTAGAGTCGACCTGCGATGCCTGGGAGCGAAGCTCCTCGACTCGTGTCTTTAAATTATGAAATCAATAATAAATGAGTTAATAAATTTTTTGAAATAAAATTTTAGAAATTAAATAGATACTACATAAATCTAATTTCTTACCGCAACCTCCCGTGATCGCGTGTTGACCCAGGAACCGTCCCTCCTGGTGTGTGTCGCCCTGAATAGATGAAACTCACCAAGATCTCCGCCCTCCTGCTCAGACTATAACAATAAAAAATTGATATTAATACAAATATTTATAAATAGATAAAATAGTAATTAAAATATTTATGTTTTCTTACCATACGCCGTCTGTGCTCCTGAATCGAAATGGAGCCCGAAGTATGGCGGGAGAGACCCGTGCCAGGACCGCCCTTCTCAGATCGGCGGTTCATGTTGGCTGATGCGGACCTCCTGCGCCAGCCATCGGACTACCAGGCCTGCTGCCACTCGTGCCAAATACCCTCTGGCACGTGCACAGGACGCTGACCTGATGACCTCCAACGATGAAACATGTCGGAGTATCGCGTCTCGTCAGAGCCTCTCATGCTGCCCTAATGGCATCATGGCTGGCAGGATCCACGTAAACTTTTTCTGCATTAAAATAAATAGTTAGTTTCTAAATTTATTAAGATTAAGAAATTTTATATCAATGATAAATTGTATTTAATAAGTTTACCTGAAACTCAGAAAAATAAAACTCTCTCGTGGCTGGAGATACGTGGCGCCAATCGTAGCCACTGGATCTGCATGCCTCTGAAATACAGCGCTGATGTGGCTGGATACATGATGTTGCTCAATAAATCTGTTAAAAAAATGCATGTTTATAAGTAATTGACTTAAAAACATAAATATATATTTTTAATTAGTATATACTTACAGCCCCTGAGCATCAACTCGAAGTACGGTGCGGCCGATGGTGGAAGAACTCTTGGAGGTAAGTGCCGATCGGCTGGATGGTAATACTGCCAGAGAGATCGAAGGCTGTACGATTGCTAGAGATCCGAACTCTCTATCTCCGATGCTCATGTGATCTGATGCAGCAGGGCTACGTCCCTACTCACTCCGTCTGTCGTCGGTAGATCTACCTCTGCCCGTCATACTGAAAATACTAAAGATTCATACAATTAAATTACGATTAATGATTGACTATGTAAAAATTTAACACTTATAAAAGAAGTTAAATTTAAAAAACCTCTATGTTTAATCGGTGTCATTTGTTTCGTGAAATGTTGGTTCAACATCCGATGCCGTATCGGACTGCGATTCAGTTTTATTATCATCGGAAGGAAACCGAACATTTGCATCTGCAATTTCTTGGACATCACCATTTGGATCTCTAAGTGATGTTTCAGGAGCCCTTGTGTCGTCCTCAATTGCATACATTTCCATCTCATCCTCTTGAAATGCAGGGCACTCGGCTGATTGACTTGATGAACTCTCCTCTAATACGATTGTTGAATGTGGGATGATTTTAGAAACGGCCCACCAATCTCGCTTGTCGTTGCGCAAACTTGGATATCCGCAGTAAAAGACTTGCTGAGCTTGGGATGCAAGGATGAATGGGTCATATTTCTGCAATCTTCGTCGATGGTTCACTTCAACCAAATTATAGTCGATATGAACCCTTTTGCCCACAGGAACTATCGGATCGAACCAATCACAACGAAACAATATGGTTCGTTTCATAGGCCAACCGGGATATTCAACTTCAACCACCTCTACTAACTTTCCATAATAATCCTGCATATTTGCTCCAACACTTTCTCCTTTAACACACATGCCCAGTTCTGCGTGCCTCTTGAAGCTGCTAATCGTTCAATCTGAAATTTGTACCCATTTACAAAATAGCCAGTAGAGGTTATTACGGTCTTCAATGGCCATTGCGATAGAAATTTAATGAAAATATTGTCGGTTGTGGACCATGGACTGTTTACCTATAAATTAATAAGCTATTCACATCCAAT
>UESW01001353.1:0-54645 GCA_900491605.1 Calamus simplicifolius
TCATCAGCAATAATCTAATGCGGGAGAGAGAGGTGCCAACGATAAATCAGCTGGCGATTAAGATTCGTTTCCGGGATCTGAGCTCCATCCAAACTATTCTGACCGACTCTTTATCTTTGAAATAATCCCTGCTTCATTAATATGTAATTGCCCATGCTTGCGGGAATTCCTTTCATCCAAATGAAGTAGACTGAGGCTCCCACTGCAATCTGCAGATAATGGAGTGAAGAGATGATCCTTTGGTGATTTTAGAGAGCCAAGGTCTCAAAAGCTCCCAAGAAGAAGGGTAGTGCTCCAAGCCACATAAGAGCAATTGAGGTCCAAATCCGGGTGGAATATGGGCAGTGAAGAACAGATGATTATGATCCTCCAAATCAAGTTTAATCGAGAGCATTGCACTAAGATTGGGTTCGATCAAACTTAGATTAAAAACTGAATTAGATCAAACCTAAAGCGTTGCCTAAAATTGGGTTTGATAAAACAACAAACCTAAATCAAGTCTATTTAGAGTGTTGCTTCAAGATCGGATTAGTTTAAACCAAGATGAGCTCAAATTAAGCATAATATGAAGCATTGATTCGCGATTAAGTTAGATCAAACTATGATCGAACCTGAATCAAGTTAAATTAGGAGATCATTCCAAGATCAAGTTAGATCAAACCCGAATCGAGTTCATTAGAGTGTCATCCATGATTAGTTTAGATCAAATAAGATCAAAGCCGAATCAATTTCAATCTAAAACATTTAAATGAGCGTAGATCAAACTTTGATCTCTTTTCAATCAACCCCAACCATGAATGTTGCTTCAGGATTTGGGTTAAATGAAACTTAAATCAAACCCGAATCAAGTTCGATCTAGAGCATTGCTTAAATCAAACTGAAATCAAGTTCAATCGAAGCATACTCCATGATTGGACTAGATATAACCTACATCAAGCTAAATGAAGGTCAATCTGGAGCGTTGCTACAATATCTTTTTTTTTTTTTTTTTTTTTGAAAGGTAAGTATGAAATGTATTGATAAAGAGTTATAAGTACAAGAAACAAGGGCATACCCCTGTGGTAACAAGAAGCAAACAGTGGGAGATACAACCACCGAATCAGAGGACAACCTTAAATAAAAGGTGTGATACAACCCAAAGGAGGAAGAGCAGCTATCAAAGCTAACAGCAGAATAATAAGACCAATGTCAGAATATCATCTAAGAAGTGTAGGGGGAAGATGCCAAACTTGAATCACATGGAGGTTTGCTGTGTTTTGAGGAAATACAGTCCCATCCAGTTTTCTCCTGATAGAGTCCATGATTATAGTGACGAGCCCTCGTTCGTTATGGAGAATGCGACCATGCTTACGAGAGTTCCTTTCATACCATAAGAAATATAGTGTAGCTCCCAAAGCAAGCTCCTAATAGTGGAAATAAGCGAGGACCCTTGAGATTACAGCAAAGCCTCGGCCACAGATTCTCCCAAGTAGAAGGACAATGCAAAAGATCACACTTACGAGCAATAGTAGTCCAAACCCGAAAAGAATATGGGCAGTCAAAGAAGAGGTGATTATGATCTTCCACATCATCTTGACAAAAATAGCAAGTCATGTGACGGATATCCCGAATGATAAAAGACGATCTTGAGTAGGGAGCCTTCCTCTGATTGCTAACCAAGAAAAAGGAGTGCCTAGGAACATGATGATTGAACCATATTAAATGTGCCCAGGAAACTCGTTGTGAAGGAGTCCTATAACATTCCAAGCTTTTTTGATTGTGAAGTCACTAGAACTATCCCACTCCACTTTCAATTTGAGAACAGTTGGGCAAAGGGAGGGACCTTGATTCATCTTTCAGACTAATCAGCTCATATGAATTTGCAGCAGGCCAATTCCAATTGCCAGAAGAAATAATGGCACTAACCTTTGCATCGATAGTGAGACCCGAGTCGAAGATTACTCTAGCATGAGGAGAGGAGCAGATAGGGCCTTGAGGTCTCCAGGAATCAAACCAAAGTGAAGTATTGTCACCATTCCCCACTTTCACAGAGATGAAAGCTTTCACTCGATCCCGAATCTTCAGGAGCTTCCTCCAAGTCCAAGAGCAATTCCAAGGAACTTTAGCAACCCAGAATTGTTCCTTGTGCAGCAGGTTCAACTTCACCCAAGCTGCCCATAAGGAGTTGGAGCGAGGCTGACATAGGAGCCAAATATATCGAGTCATAGAAGCAACATTCCAGTCTTTAATTTTCTTAATCCCCAACCCTCCTTCAGCTTTAGGAGTAGAAAGATCAGCCCAAGCAAACTTTAGCACCAACCGTTTCAAAGAGACCCGGACCAGAGGAAAGCCGAGAGAATGCTTTCAATGGCTTTGGTGACTTTGGCTGGAAGAATAAAATGGGCGCTCCAAAATGACGGATACTAAAAATAACCGACTGAATGAGTTGTAATCTACCTGCATAAGAAAGGAAACGATTTGTCCAGGTTTTGATCCTCCCCAAGATACGGTCAACCAGAGCATGGCAGTCACGGGGATTGAGTTTTGATGAAATGAGCGGAACACCCAGATATCTGATGGGAAATGAGCCGAGAGGAAAACCCAAATGATTCAAAATATCTTGCTGCATGTGGCGTTTAACTCCCGATAGGAAAGTGGTGCTTTTGGAAACATTTGGGATAAGACCCGAGAGAGGAAAAAGTTGCAAGAGCATCTTTTACAACTTTAATAGAATTCAAGTCACCATGGCAAAAGATCATCAGATCATCGGCAAAACATAGATGAGAAATCTTGGATTCCGGCATCTCCAGTGGAACTTGAATAAAGCGGAATCTCGAATTTTTCGGTCCAAAATACGAGAGAAGATATCCATGCATATAACAAATAAGTAAGGCGAGATAGGATCACCTTGACGAATACCTTTCCTTCCTTCAAAAGCCATTGAGCTCGCCATTGATTGCCACCGAGTATTTTGCAGAGGAAACACAGGTCCTGATCCATCCAATGAAATTGGAGGGAAAGCCGAGAAGCTGCAGAGAATCCCAAAGAAAATCCCATCTGACAGAGTCAAAGCCTTCCTGAAATCAATCTTGAGAGCACATTTAGGAGAGGAAGAGGGGAGATGATAGCCTCTAACAAGCTCTTGAGCCATCAAATATTATCGCCAATGTGCCTACCATGGACAAAGGCAGCTTGGGCTTCATTAACAAAAGAAGGGAGGACTTCTTTCAAACGATTGGATAGCAGCTTGGTAATGCATTTGTTTTTTTTTTTGAAAGTTAAAAGGGGTGAATTGTATTGATTAGCTGTAATAGGTACAAAAGATCGGGACAAAGCCCGAGGAGAGGTAGAGACCTCAAAGAAAGTCAGACCTCAAAAGAAAAATGATAGGAATACATCCAGCAAGAGGTAGAGACCTCAAAAGTAATCAGACCGGATTACATCCAGAACCTAACAACAGAACTCATAAGATGAGCTACGAAGGTAAATCATCAGCAATAATCTAATGAGGGAGAGAGAGGTGCCAACGATAATCAGCTGGCGATTAAGATTCGTTTCCGGGATCTGAGCTCCATCCAAACTCATTCTGACCGACTCCTTTATCTTTGAAATAATCCCTGCTTCATTAATATGTAATTGCCCATGCTTGCGGGAATTCCTTTCATACCAAATGAAGTAGACTGAGGCTCCCACTGCCAATCTGCAGATAATGGAGTGAAGAGATGATCCTTTGGTGATTTTAGAGAGCCAAGGTCTCAAAAGCTCCCAAGAAGAAGGGTAGTGCTCCAAGCCACATATAAGAGCAATTGAGGTCCAAATCCGGGTGGAATATGGGCAGTTGAAGAACAGATGATTATGATCCTCCAAATGGCTTTGGCACAGTAAACAAGAGGATTGACTATGAATCCCGAATGAAAGAAGTCGGTCTTGGGTGGAAAGTCTACCTCTAATAGCAAGCCACAGAGTGAAGGAATGCCTAGGCACATGGTGAAAAACCAGACAAGATGAGCCCAATCCACTCGCTGAGAAGAAGACCGGATACGATTCCATACACCTTTAATGGAGAAGATCGGTGAACCATCCCAAAGAGTGTTATCCTGAAGACTGCAATCGGGGAGGGGATGAGATGAAGATGCCTCTTTCAAAGCAATCAGCTCCACAGAGTTTGCAACCGGCCATCTCCACCCCCTACTGAAAGGATGGCGCTGACCTTAGCATCTTTCCCAAGACCTGAATCAGATATAACTCTAGCATTTGAGGAAGAACAAATAGGTCCAAGGGGTCTCCAAGAATCAAACCAAAGCGAGGTATCTTCACCATTCCCAACTTTAACAGAGATGAAAGCCTTCACACTATCTCTAAGCTTGGTAATGCATTTGTATAGAGTGTTGCAGCAGGAAATTGGCCTAAAGTCCTTCAGCTTAGACGCATTAGGAACTTGGGAATTAGAACAAGGATAGTGCAATTAACTTCCTTAAGAAGCATACCATTAGTAAAGAAATCCTTTATAGCTGAAGTAACCTCAGCACCCACAATGGACCAAGTCTTTTGAAAGAAAAAGGCATTAAAGCCATCTGGGCTAGGTGCTTTGTTTGGGTGAAGGCTGAACATGGAGTCCTTGATCTCAACATCAGTGAATTGATTGCCTAATTTCCTGATTTGATCAATCTTAAGGGCTTGATCCACAAACGGTTTAAGAGAATCTAAACCATCATAATTGGCGCAGCAATTGGAGCCAAGAAGCAGCTTGTAGAAATGAACCACCTCATGACCAATTTGATGCTTTTCCCGAATCCAATCACCCATCATCTTGAATACATAAAATCTTATTGACATTGTTCCTTCCTTTGATGGAATTGAAGAAAAAGGATGTGTTTTGGTCCCCTTCTTTCAGCCATTGGATTCTGCTCTTCTGCCTAGCATAGCTTTCCTTCCCCTTGTAGATAAGACTTAGCCTCATAGCACAATCTCTCTCTTTATCAAGGAGATCTTCCTCATAATTACAAGCAGCTATAGAAGATTGTAAATCAGTAAGCTCTGAGCGAAGGTCCTCCACTTCCCCATTTATAGAAATATTCTTACTCCTACACAGATGTTTCAAAGCAGATTTTAGGAGTTTCAGCTTTTTGCAGACTCTAAACATGGCATGACCATCCACATGAGAATCCCAGATCTTCTCAACTAATGGAAAAAATTCATCAAAATCAGCCCAGTGGTTAAAGAATTTGAAAGGGATTTTGTATATAGGAAGATGTAACCCAAGGTTCACCACAACCGCAGAATGATCCGAAAGCCCGAAAGGAAGAAATTCAGCAGAAGACTGGTCATAGGAATTGAACCACATAGGATTGGCAAGAGCTCTATCCAACTTCCTTAGGATATGCCCATTTGCTCTAGAATTGTGCCAAGTGAAGAGAAAACCACCAAATCTAAGATCATCCAAACCAGCTTCAAAGAGAGTGTCATTATTTAATTCATCCATGTGAGAAGGCCAGTCTGAACTACCACCTTTTCTCTCATATCTATAGCGGATGGCATTAAAATCCCCCATAATGATCCACGGCAAATGGGAAAAGGAGTTAGCATGATCCTTCAAACTACTCCATAAAAGCCTGCGAGCTGAAACATCATTAGAGCCATAAACAAAGGACGCGGCAAACTTATCACCCGAGTTACAAATAGTGAAAGAAAGATGGATGGCTTGGTCATGCAAGGAAACAATATCTGCAAGAAGCTTGTTGGGATCCCACCAGACCCAAATTCTGCCCGTACCACTACCATCATAATAGTTAATGCATTTCCAAGACTTAAATAAGGTCTGCTCTAAAATCAGTTTATTGCAATCTTTAATCTTTGTCTCAAGAAGAGCTAAGCAAGAGATTTTACGAGAGTGAACCAGATTACGAACCTCATAATGCTTTGAGGGATCATTAAGTCCCCGAATATTCCATGAGGCTATATTAATCATCCAAGTTCATAGAGATCTTCCCCCTGGAATTCCCAGAGCGCCTATTCTTCTTTTTTACTTTACTCAGCTTTCCAAGCTTTTTCTCAAGTTCATCAACCATATTCAGCCTCCTAGCAAGAAGAGGAGTGCTTGCAGTGGATGATGGGGATGATGGATCCTCAAAACCAGTGGGAAAAGCCTCCACATTGGTGCAGCCAGCAGCATCAAGATCAGCATCCCTCAGCTCAGCATGAGTGCCATCACCCTCTTGAAGGAGATCATAAGAATTGCTAATACTACATCCTCCCAAATCAGAAGTAACAGGAGCTGGATAAATAGAACCAGAATAGCCATCTCCCTTGGCTTCGGGAATTTTGACAGAGCCGAGAACTGGGAGAGATGCAGGATCTTCCAACACTTCCTTGCCAAGCCTCTTCCCAAGCTTCGGAGCAACAACAGAAGGGTGCTTAGGGGAAATATGAGCAGCTTTAGGAACCCAAATTTGGTGACGACATTTTTTGCAGTTTTTGGGTAGATGCCCAAATTCCATGCAAATGGAACATTTCTTTGGTACCCAATTGTATTCAATGAGAATTTCCACTAAGCTCCCATCCTCCAATTCAAGATCCAGAGAATTAGGGAGAGAGTCTTCAATGCTAATTTCAATGCAGATTCTAGCAAAGTTTAGACGTTTTAAGGAAGAAGTCATCTTGTCAGCATGGAGAGGATTCCCGACAATGCTAGCAATGTAACTTAATCCTTCAGCCGTCCAGAATTCTAAAGGAACATTGTAGAAGTGAGCCCAAATAGGGACTTTTTTGCAGCCCTCTTTGGATAAGTTCATACCTGGTCTCCAAGCTTTTAAGAAGATAGGGCGTCCACCGAAATACCAGGGACCTCCATCCAGGATTACCGAAATCTTGGCAGAATCAGAAAATTTGAAGAAAAGAAACCGTTACCATTGCATAACACCTCCAAAAGCCCATTATTATCCCACAGCCTATGGGCATAAGATTGCACCAGAGAATACGGTAATTTATCCAGGAAGAAACCAACAAGTGTGTTCTCCCAGATAGCAGCACCTTTGAGAGCAACAGCCGGTGGGAGAGAAAATCTAACTTTGCCATCATTAATATGAGAGTTAGGCTTCAAGAAGGAAAGTTTCATAGCAGCAGGATAATCCTTGACAAGGGAAGCCCAGCTAGAATGAGCAAATAATGGACCCGCAGCAACCCCATGAGCAGGGCTGGGAATAACCTCCGGGAGATTAGGAGGGGAGTCAGCTGAGCCAATAGTTAGAGGAGGAGGGAAGGAAGGAATTTGAGAATTTGAAATTTCGGCAGCGTTTGAAAGAGGCGGGAAGCACTGGCCTCGAAAATCCAAAGCTGAAGGAGCCTGTCGTGGATTTGAAATGGGCCCAGAAGGAGGGACAGAAGGTGACAGCAAACGTACCGGTTTGATAGCTGGGAAGGACGGACCGGGTAAAGAGAGGGATGCTGGTACGGCCGAGACCTAGGAGAAGAAACGAGACCAGGTTTCAGCACAAGATCGGGCAAGGAGGAATCAGCACCGAGCTCAGGGAGCGCTCTACACTCCAAATCAGCAGCAAACAGACCAAATCTGAAAGACTCCGCATAATCATCTACCAATTGATAACCCAAAGCAAGAGAGATGGGATCATCAAGAAGCCGGGAAGAAGAAACTCCATCACCATTGAGAGAAGAAAACAGAGGAAAGGGATCTTTGCACAGGGACTCAGCCTTCCTACTCGTCCCACAAGAAACTTTGACTGGAATAGAGATGGATGAGGAATTCAAGGAAACCTCATCCAGGGCTATACCAAAAGAGACCCCCTTAGAAACAGGAAACGGAGCAGACCCATCTCCACCCGAAGATGGCAAGCCGGGAAGATCCGCCATGACCAGGTTAGATGGGAGAGGCAGAAAGAGCAGAGAGAGACCGGTTAGAGAGAGAAGCTCCCAGGATAGAGAGATTGGATCAAACATGGATCAAACCCGAGTCAAGGAAGGCTAAATCAATTTGAACTCCGAATGTTGCTCTAAAAGTTCGAATTGGATCAAACATGGATCAAACTCGAGTCAAGTCCAATTGGAAGTGATGCTCCAAGATCGAGTCGACCCAAACTTAGATCAAATTCCAAAACAAGTCTAATCCAAAGCATTGCAACAAGACCATGTTAGATCAAATTAGATCCACATGAATCAAGTCTAATTCGCAGCATTGCTCTAAGAAAAGGTTGGGTTAATATATAGATCAAACCCGAATCAATTCAAATCGAGAGCGCTGCTCGAGGATGAATCAAGTTCAATATGGAGAGTGTGATGCTGCATGATCAAGTTAGATCAAACATTAATCAAGTCCAATTTTGAGTGTTGCTCCAAGATTAGGTAGGCCCGATGAAATAAAGATAATACCCAAATCAAGTTTAATCGAGAGCATTGCACTAAGATTGGGTTCGATCAAACTTAGATTAAAACCGAATCAGATAAAACCTAAAGCCTTGCCCTAAAATCGGTTTTGATAAAACAACAAACCTAAATCAAGTCTATTTTAGAGTGCTGCTTCAAGATCGGATAATTTAAACCAAGATGAAGCCCAAATTAAGTATAATATGAAGCATTGTTTCGCGATCAAGTTAGATCAAACTATGATCGAACCTGAATCAAGTTAAATTAGGAGCATTGTTCCAAGATCAAGTTAGATCAAACCCGAATCGAGTTCAATTTGGAGTCTCACTCCATGATTAGTTTAGATCAAAGAAGATCAAACCCGAATCAATTTCAATCTAAAACTTTATAATATGATCTTCCTAGATCAAACTTTGATCTCTTTTCAATCAACCCCAATCATGAATGTTGCTTCAGGATTGGGTTAATGAAACTTAAATCAAACCCGAATCAAGTTCGATCTAGAGCATTGCTTTAAATCAAACTGAAATCAAGTTCAATCGAAGCATTACTCCATGATTGGACTAGATCTAACCTACATCAAGCCAAATGAAGTTCAATCTGGAGCGTTACAAGATCGGGCCAAATCAAGGAAGGCTAAATCAATTTGAATTCGGAATGTTGCTCTAAAAGTTCGGATTGGATCAAACTTAGATCAAACCTGAGTCAAGTCCAATTGGAAGTGATGCTCCAAGATCGGGTCGAGCCAAACTTAGATCAAATTCCAAAACAAGTCCAATCCAAAGCATTGCAACAAGACCATGTTAGATCAAATTAGATCCACATGAATCAAGTCTAATTCGCAGCATTGCTCTAAGAAAAGGTTGGGTTAATATATAGATCAAACCCGAATCAAGTCAAATCGAGAGCGCTGCTCGAGGATCGAGTTGGATCAAACTTATATCAAACCCGAATCAAGTCCAATCTGGATTCTATTGTTAGATCGAATTCAATCAAACTTCGATCAAACCCCAATCAAGTTCAATTTAAAGCATTGCTCTTAAGATATGGGTGGATTAAACTCAAATCAAACCCAGGAACAAATCGAATAAGTGTAACATTGCTCTAAGATCGGATTCGACTAAACTTTGATCGAATCGGAATTAAGTTCAATATCGAGCCTTGATCTTAGATTGTTAGCTTGATCAAAGCAAGATCAAAACCCAAATCAAGTCCAATGTAGAGCATTCCTCAAAGATCGTATTGGATCAAACTTATATCAATCTCGAATTAAGTTGAAATATGTTGCATTCCTCCAAGATTGATTTGGTTCAGACTCAAATCAAATATGAATCAAATGCAATTTAGCATTGTTCCAAGATAAGGTCGGATCAAACTTAGGTCAAACCCAAATAAAGTTCGATATGGAGCATTTTCTCTAAGGTCGGGTTGGATTGCTCTAGGATGAATCAAGTTCAATATGGAGAGTGTGATGCTGCATGATCAGGTTAGATCAAACATTAATCAAGTCTAATTTTGAGTGTTGCTCCAAGATTAGGTAGGCCTGATGAAATAAAGATAATACCCAAATCAAGTTTAATCGAGAGCATTGCACTAAGATTGGGTTCGATCAAACTTAGATTAAAACCGAATCAGATCAAACCTAAAGCGTTGCCCTAAAATCGGGTTTGATAAAACAACAAACCTAAATCAAGTCTATTTTAGAGTGTTGCTTCAAGATCGGATTAGTTTAAACCAAGATGGAGCCCAAATTAAGTATAATATGAAGCATTGCTTCGCGATCAAGTTAGATCAAACTATGATCGAACCTGAATCAAGTTAAATTAGGAGCATTGTTCCAAGATCAAGTTAGATCAAACCCGAATCGAGTTCAATTTAGAGTGTCACTCCATGATTAGTTTAGATCAAATAAGATCAAAGCCGAATCAATTTCAATCTAAAACATTATAATATGATCAGCGTAGATCAAACTTTGATTTTTTTTTTTTTTACTTTTCTCAAACTTTGATCTCTTTTCAATCAACCCCAATCATGAATGTTGCTTCAGGATTGGGTTAATGAAACTTAAATCAAACACGAATCAAGTTCGATCTAGAGCATTGCTTTAAATCAATCTGAAATCAAGTTCAATCGAAGCATTACTCCATGATTGGACTAGATCTAACCTACATCAAGCTAAATGAAGTTCAATCTGGAGCGTTGCTACAAGATCGGGCCAAATCAAGGAAGGCTAATTCAATTTGAACTCGGAATGTTGCTCTAAAAGTTCGGATTGGATCAAACATGGATCAAACCTGAGTCAAGTTCAATTGGAAGTGATGCTCCAAGATCGGGTCGAGCCAAACTTAGATCAAATTCCAAAACAAGTCCAATCCAAAGCATTGCAACAAGACCATGTTAGATCAAATTAGATCCACATGAATCAAGTCTAATTCGCAGCATTGCTCTAAGAAAAGGTTGGGTTAATATATAGATCAAACCCGAATCAAGTCAAATCGAGAGCGCTGCTCGAGGATCGAGTTGGATCAAACTTATATCAAACCAGAATCAAGTCCAATATGGATTCTATTGTTAGATCGAATTCAATCAAACTTCGATCAAACCCCAATCAAGTTCTATTTAAAGCATTGCTCAAGATAAGGGTGGATTAAACTCAAATCAAACCCGGAACAAATCGAATAAGTGTAACATTGCTCTAAGATCGGATTCGACTAAACTTTGATCAAATCGGAATTAAGTTCAATATCGAGCCTTTATCTTAGATTGTTAGCTTGATCAAAGCAAGATCAAAACCCAAATCAAGTCCAATGTGGAGCATTCCTCAAAGATCGTATTGGATCAAACTTATATCAATCTCGAATTAAGTTGAAATATGCTGCATTCCTCCATGATTGATTTGGTTCAGACTCAAATCAAATATGAATCAAATGCAATTTAATGCATTGTTCCAAGATAAGGTCGGATCAAACTTTAGGTCAAACCCAAATAAAGTTCGATATGGAGCATTTTCTCTAAGGTCGGGTTGGATTGCTCTAGGATGAATCAAGTTCAATATGGAGAGTGTGACGCTGTATGATCAGGTTAGATCAAACATTAATCAAGTCCAATTTTGAGCGTTGATCCAAGATTACGTAGGCCCGATGAAATAAAGATAATACCCAAATCAAGTTTAATCGAGAGCATTGCACTAAGATTGGGTTCGATCAAACTTATATTAAAACTGAATCAGATTAAACCTAAAGCGTTGCCCTAAAATCGGGTTTGATACAACAACAAACCTAAATCAAGTCTATTTTAGAGTGTTGCTTCAAGATCGGATTAGTTTAAACCAAGATGGAGCCCAAATTAAGTATAATATGAAGCATTGCTTCGCGATCAAGTTAGATCAGACTGTAATCGAACCTGAATCAAATTAAATTAGGAGCATTGTTCCAAGATCAAGTTAGATCAAACCCGAATCGAGTTTAATTTGGAGTCTCACTCCATGATTAGTTTAGATCAAAGAAGATCAAACCCGAATCAATTTCAGTATAAAACATTATAATATGATCTTCCTAGATCAAACTTTGATCTCTTTTCAATCAACCCCAATCATGAATGTTGCTTCAGGATTGGGTTAATGAAACTTAAATCAAACCCGAATCAAGTTCGATCTAGAGCATTGCTTTAAATCAAATTGAAATCAAGTTCAATCGAAGCATTACTCCATGATTGGACTAGATCTAACCTACATCAAGCCAAATAAAGTTCAATCTGGAGCGTTGCTACAAGATCGGGCCAAATCAAGGAAGGCTAAATCAATTTGAATTCGGAATGTTGCTCTAAAAGTTCGGATTGGATCAAACTTAGATCAAACCTGAGTCAAGTCCAATTGGAAGTGATGCTCCAAGATCGGGTCGAGCCAAACTTAGATCAAATTCCAAAACAAGTCCAATCCAAAGCATTGCAACAAGACCATGTTAGATCAAATTAGATCCACATGAATCAAGTCTAATTCGCAGCATTGCTCTAAGAAACGGTTGGGTTAATATATAGATCAAACCTGAATCAAGTCAAATCGAGAGCGCTGCTCGAGGATCGAGTTGGATCAAACTTATATCAAACCCAAATCAAGTTTATTCGAGAGCATTGCACTAAGATTGGGTTCGATCAAACTTAGATTAAAACCGAATCAGATCAAACCTAAAGCGTTGCCCTAAAATTGGGTTTGATAAAATAGCAAACCTAAATCAAGTCTATTTTAGAGTGTTGCTTCAAGATCGGATTAGTTTAAACCAAGATAGAGCCCAAATTAAGTATAAGATGAAGCATTGCTTCGCGATCAAGTTAGATCAAACTATGATCGAACCTGAATCAAGTTAAATTAGGAGCATTGTTCCAAGATCAAGTTATATCAAACCCGAATCGATTTCAATTTAGAGTGTCACTCCATGATTAGTTTAGATCAAATAAGATCAAACCCGAGTCAATTTCAATCTAAAACATTATAATATGATCTTCCTAGATCAAACTTTGATCTCTTTTCAATCAACCCCAATCATGAATGTTGCTTCAGGATTGGGTTAATGAAACTTAAATCAAACCCGAATCATGTTCGATCTAGAGCATTGCTTTAAATCAAACTGAAATCAAGTTCAATCGAAGCATTACTCCATGATTGTACTAGATCTAACCTACATCAAGTTAAATGAGTTCAATCTGGAGCGTTATAAGATCGGGCCAAATCAAGGAAGGCTAAATCAATTTGAATTCGGAATGTTGCTCTAAAAGTTCGGATTGGATCAAACTTATATCAAACCTGAGTCAAGTCCAATTGGAAGTGATGCTCCAAGATCGGGTCGAGCCAAACTTAGATCAAATTCCAAAACAAGCCCAATCCAAAGCATTGCAACAAGACCATGTTAGATCAAATTAGATCCACATGAATCAAGTCTTATTCGCAGCATTGCTCTAAGAAAAGGTTGGGTTAATATAGATCAAACCCGAATCAAGTCAAATCGAGAGCGTTGCTCGAGGATCGAGTTGGATCAAACTTATATCAAACCCGAATCAAGTCCAATCTGGATTCTATGTTAGATCGAATTCAATCAAACTTCGATCAAACCCCAATTAAGTTCAATTTAAAGCATTGCTCTTAAGATAAGGTGGATTAAACTCAAATCAAACCCGGAACAAACCGAATAAGTGTAACATTGATCTAAGATCGGATTCGACTAAACTTTGATCAAATCGGAATTAAGTTCAATATCGAGCCTTGATCTTAGATTGTTAGCTTGATCAAAGCAAGATCAAAACCCAAATCAAGTCCAATGTAGAGCATTCCTCAAAGATCGTATTAGATCAAACTTATATCAATCTTGAATTAAGCTGCTAGATAGGTGGCAGCTACCCGCTTCCCTACTGGATTGATCTTGTCCTTCTCTCGTTTTGAGCTCCTTTGTTACTGGCTTGGTTTCTTTGTGGGCTGGGTTACCATTACTGTGGGTATTCTCTTCCATTTGCTTGATGCGTAACCCTTGGTGGATGTAATCCATATGGGGGTTTTTATCCCATATTTTGCTCCGGGGTATGCCCCGAGTACCTGTACTTATAACTTTTCACTTTCTTAATACATCTCACACATTTACCTTTCAAAAAAAAAAAAGAATTAAGTTGAAATATGCTGCATTCCTCCAAGATTGATTTGGTTCAGACTCAAACCAAATATGAATCAAATGCAATTTAATGCATTGTTCCAAGATAAGGTCGGATCAAACTTAGGTCAAACCCAAATAAAGTTTGATATGGAGCATTTTCTCTAAGGTCGGGTTGGATTGCTCCAGGATGAATCAAGTTCAATATGGAGAGTGTGATGCTGCATGATCAGGTTAGATCAAACATTAATCAAGTCCAATTTCGAGTGTTGCTCCAAGATTAGGTAGCCCCGATGAAATAAAGATAATACCCAAATCAAGTTTAATCGAGAGCATTGCACTAAGATTGGGTTCAATCAAACTTAGATTAAAACCGAATCAGATCAAACCTAAAGCGTTGCCCTAAAATTGGGTTTAATAAAACAACAAACCTAAATCAAGTCTATTTTAGAGTGTTGCTTCAAGATCGGATTAGTTTAAACCAAGATGGAGCCCAAATTAAGCATAATATGAAGCATTGATTCGCGATCAAGTTAGATCAAACTATGATCGAACCTGAATCAAGTTAAATTAGGAGCATTGTTCCAAGATCAAGTTAGATCAAACCCGAATCGAGTTCAATTTAGAGTGTCACTCTATGATTAGTTTAGATCAAATAAGATCAAAGCCGAATCAATTTCAATCTAAATCAATATAATATGATCTTCCTAGATCAAACTTTGATCTCTTTTCAATCAACCCCAATCTAGATGGTTTAGAGGACCCATCCTCTCCTTCGTCTACCTCAAGCACTCCTCTTCTTGCCAGGAAGTTGAATATGGTTGATGAAGTAGAGAAAAAGCTTGGGAAGCAGAAAAAAGGAAAGAAGAAGAATGGGCGCTCGGGGAAATCCAGGGGAAAGCTCTCTAAGAATTTTGATGATTAAACTAGCCTCCTGGAATATTCGGGGTCTTAATGATCCCTCAAAACATTATGAGGTACGTAAACTTGTACATTCTCAAAAAATATCTTGCTTAGCCCTTCTTGAGACTAAGATTAAAGCTTGCAATAAAGTGAAGTTAGAGCAGAGCTTATTAAGGGATTGGAAATGCATTAACTATTATGATGGTATTGGAAATGCATTAACTATTAAGTGAAGTTAGAGCAAAGCTGAAGGACTTTAGGCCGATTTCATGCTGCAACTCTCTTTACAAATGCATTACAAAGCTGCTTTCAAACCGATTGAAAGATGTTCTACCTTCTTTTGTTAATGAAGCCCAGGCTGCCTTTGTTCTTGGAAGGCACATTGGTGATAATATTTTGATGGCTCAAGAGCTGGTTAGGGGCTATCACCTTCCCTCTTCTTCCCTAGATGTGCTCTCAAGATTGATTTAAGGAAGGCTTTTGATTCTGTCAGATGGGATTTCCTCTGGGACTCAATGCATCTCCTTGGCTTTCCCTCCAATTTCATTGGTTGGACTAGGAGCTGCGTTTCCTCAGCTAAATTTTCGGTGGCGATTAATGGTGAGCTCAATGGTTTCTTTGAGGAAGGAAAGGCATTCGTCAAGGTGATCCTATCTCGCCATATTTATTTGTTATTTGTATGGATATCTTCTCTCGGATTTTGGCCTGGAAATTCAAGAGTCCCCTATATTTAAGTTCCATTGGAGATGCCGGAAATCCAAGATCTCCCATCTTTGTTTTGCTGATGACTTGATGATCTTCTGCCATGGTGATTTGGAATCTATTAAAGTTGTCAAAGATGCTCTTGCTACCTTTTCCTCTCTATCGGGCCTTATCCCTAATGCTACTAAATGCTCCATCTTCCTTACGGGTGTCCAAGGTCACATGCAACATGATATATTGAATCTTATGGGGTTTCCTCTTGGTTCCTTTCCCATCAGATACTTGGGTGTTCCGCTCATTTCTACTAAGCTCAATGCTCGCGACTGCCATGCTCGGGTAGACCGTATTTTGGGGAGGATCAAAGTCTGGACTAATCGTTTTCTATCGTATGCTGGTAGATTACAGCTCATTCAGTCTGTTCTTTTTAGTATCCAGTCGTTTTGGAGTGCCCATTTCATGCTGCCAGCAAAAGTCTCCAAGGCAATTGAAAGCATCCTCTCGGCTTTCCTCTGGAACGGTGTCTCTTTAAATCGATCTGGAGCTAAAGTTGCTTGGGCTGATCTCTCTACTCCTAAGGCATAAGGCGGTCTGGGGATAAAGAAAATTAGAGACTGGAATGTTGCCTCCATGTCTCGTTATATTTGGATCTTATGTCAGCCTTGCTCTTCCTCCTTATGGGCTGCATGGGTTAAGATGAATTTGCTGCACAAGGAGCATTTCTGGGTTGCTAAAGTCCCTTGGAACTGCTCTTGGACTTGGAGGAAGCTCCTGAAGATTCGGGATAGAGTAAAGCTTTTCATCTCAGTTAAAGTGGGAAATGGTGACGGTACCTCACTTTGGTTTGATGCCTGGAGACCTCAAGGCCCTATCTGCTCCTCGCCCCATGCAAGAGTTATCTTTGACTCGGGTCTATCGATTGATGCGAAGGTTAGTGCCATTATCTCTCACGGCTTTTGGAGTGGCCTGCTGCTAATTCATTTGAGCTGATAAGTCTGAAGGAGGATTCTAGATCCCTTCCTTTGCCCAACTGTTCTCAAATTGATAAAGTTGAGTGGGATGGTTCCCCTGAATTCACAATCAAAAAGGCTTGGAATGTTATTAGATCTCCTTCTCAACAAGTCCCATGGGCTCACATAGTATGGTTCAAGCATCATGTTCCTAGGCACTCCTTCTTACTTTGGCTTGCAATCAGAGGAAGGCTCTCAACCCAAGACCGCTTATTATCTTTTGGGTTAATTCGCCACATGAACTGCTACTTATGTAATGATGATGTGGAAGATCACAATCATCTTTTCTTTGACTGCCCATTCTCCTTTCGGATTTGGACTACCATCGCGAGTAAGTGTGAACTTCTGCAATGCCCTTCTTCTTGGGAGAATCTATGGCTGTGGCTTTGCTGTAAGCTCAAAGGCTCCTCGCTTATTGCCATTATCAGAAGGCTTGCTTTGGGAGCTACTCTCTATTTCATATGGAATGAAAGAAACTCACGGAAGCATGGACGAATTATTCACAATGAGAAGGGACTCGTTTCTTTAATTATGGACACTATCAGGTTAAAGTTGGATGGGTCAGTTTTTCCTCATAACTCTGCAAACCTCCATCTGATTCAAGTCTGGCATCTCCCCTCTACTCTTCTTCATTAATTTCCTTGTGTATGGTCCTATATGTAGCTGCTTGCTTGTTAGCTACGCTTACCTCCACTGTGGTGGCTCTCCTTTTGTATTAGTTGGTCTCCCGCTTTGGTGGTGATTTCTCCCACTTTAGCTTTTGGGCTTTCCGGGGTATGCCCCGAGCACTTGTACTTATTTTGTCCTTTATTAATACAATTCATACTTTACCTTTCAAAAAAAAAAAAAAAGGTATTGGTTCGGGCAGAATTGGGTTTGGTGGGACCCTTCCATTCTTCTTGGGAATATTGTTTCCTTGCATGACCAATTCATTCATCTTTCTTTCACTATTCGTAATTCGGGTGAAAAGTTTGCCGCTTCCTTTGTGTATGGCTCCAATGATGTTTCAGCTCGCAGGCTTCTATGGAATAGTTTGAAGGTTCATGCTAATTCCTTCTCTCAATTGCCTTGGATCATTATGGGGGACTTCAATGCCATCCGTTATAGATATGAACGAAAAGGTGGTAGTACTGATTGGCCTAGTCACATGGATGATTTAAATGACACTCTCTTTGAAGCTGGGTTGGATGATCTTAGATTTGGTGGGTTCCTTTTCACATGGCACAATTCAAGAGAGAATGGGCATATTCTTAGGAAGCTGGATAGAGCTCTTGCCAATCCCAAGTGGTTCTCTTCTTATGCTCATTCCTCTGCTGAATTTCTCCCCTATGGGCTCTCGGATCACTCTATGGTCGTGGTGAATCTTGGGTTTCATCTCCCCATATACAAAAGCCCTTTCAAATTCTTTAACCATTGGGCTGATTTTGATGAATTTTATCCTTTAGTTGAGAAGATTTGGGGTACTCAGGTGGAAGGTCATGCCATGTTCAGAGTCTGCAAAAAGCTGAATCTTCTCAAAACTGCTTTGAAAAAGCTGTGTAGGAGTAAAGAATGTTCTTATTAATGGGGATATTGAGGCCCTTCGCTCCGAGCTTGCTGGCTTACAATCATCTATTGCGGCTGGAAATTATGAGAAGGACCTCCTTGATAAAGAGAAAGATTGTGCTATGAGGCTAAGTCTTATCTATAAGGGGAAGGAAAGCTATGCTAGGCAGAAGAGCAGAATTCAATGGCTGAAAGAAGGGGATCAAAACACTTCCTTTTCTTCAATTCCATCAAAGGAAGGAACAATGTCAACAAGATTTTATGTATTCAAGATGATAAGGGAGATTGGCTTAGGGAGAAGCATCAAATTAGTCATGAGGTGGTTGAATTCTACAGGCAGCTTCTTGGTTCCAAGTGCACTGCCAAATATGATGGATTAGATGCTCTAAAACCTTTTGTGAATCAAGCCCTTAATACTGATCAAATCAGGAAATTAAGTAACCAATTCACAGATGATGAGATCAAGTACTTCATTTTCAGCCTTCACCCGAACAAAGCTCCAGGCCCTGATGGCTTCAATGCCTTTTTCTTCCAAAGGACCTGGTCCATTGTGGGAGCCGAGGTTACGTCAGCAATCAAGGATTTCTTTACTAATGGTATGCTTCTTAAGGAAGTTAATTGCACTATCCTTGTTCTTATTCCCAAAATTCCTAATGCTTCTAAACTAAAGGATTTAGACCTATCTCTTGCTGCAACACTCTATATAAATGCATTACTAAACTGCTATCCACCCGTTTGCAAGAAGTCCTCCCTTCTTTTGTGAATGAAGCTCAAGCTGCATTTGTTCAAGGAAGGCACATTGGTGATAATATCTTGATGGCTCAAGAGCTTGTTAGAGGCTATCACTCCCCTCCTCCTCACCTAAATGTGCTCTCAAGATTGACTTAATGAAGGCTTTTGACTCTGTCAGATGGGATTTCCTTTGGGATTCTATGCAGCTTCTTGGTTTCCCCTCCAATTTCATTGGGTGGATCAGATCTTGTGTCTCCTCTGCAAAATACTCAGTGGCAATAAATGGAGAGCTCAATGGTTTCTTTGAAGGAAGGAAAGGTATTCGTCAAGGTGACCCTATCTCGCCCTATTTATTTGTTATATGCATGGATATCTTCTCTTGTATTTTAGATCGAAAGATACGTGATTCCTCCTTATTTAAATTCCACTGGAGATGCCGGAAAGCCAAGTTATCTCATCTATGTTTTGCCGATGATTTGATGATCTTTTGCCGGGGTGACTTGGACTCTATTAAAGTTGTAAAAGACGCTCTAGCTACTTTTTCCTCTCTCTCTCGGGTCTTATCCCAAATAGTACTAAAAGCACCACTTTCCTATCGGGTGTCACAGATCACATGCAGCAAGATATCTTGAATTATATGGGTTTTCCTCTTGGTTCCTTTCCTATCAGATATTTGGGAGTTCCGCTTATTTCAACTAAACTCAAGGCTTCTGATTGTCATGCCCTGGTTGACCGTATCTTGAGGAGGATCAAGACTTGGACAAACCGATTTCTGTCTTATGCTGGTAGGCTGCAACTCATTCAGTCGGTTATTTTCAGTATCCAATCGTATTGGAGTGCCCATTTTATTCTACCAGCTAAAGTCACCAAAGCCATAGAAGGAATTCTCTCGGCTTTCCTCTGGAATGGGGTTTCTCTGAAACGATCTGGGGCTAAAGTAGCTTGGGCTGATCTCTCTACTCCTAAAGCTGAAGGAGGTCTGGGGGTAAAGAAGATTAAAGATTGGAATGTTGCTTCAATGACTCGTTACATCTGGCTCCTATGTCAACCTTGCTCTAACTCTTTATGGGCTGCTTGGGTGAAGATGAACTTGCTGCACAAAGAACACTTCTGGGTGGCTAAAGTCCCTTGGAATTGCTCCTGGACTTGGAGGAGACTTTTCAAGATTCGGGATAGAGTGAAAGCCTTCATCTCTGTGAAAGTGGGGAATGGTGACAATACCTCACTTTGGTTCGATTCCTGGAGACCTCAAGGCCCTATTTGCTCTTCTCTTCATGCTAGAGTCATCTTCGACTCGGGACTCACTAAAGATGCTAAGGTTAGTGCCATTATTTCTTCAGGCAATTGGAATTGGCCTATTGCTAATTCATATGAGCTCATTACTCTGAAAGATGAATCAAGAACCCTCCCTTCACCCAACTGTTCACAATTGATAAAGTAGAATGGGATGGTTCTAGTGTGTTCACAATCAAAAGAGCCTGGAATGTTATTAGGAATCCCTCACATCGAGTTCCCTGGGCAATCTTGTTATGGTTTAAGCATCATGTTCCAAGGCATTCCTTCATTCTTTGGTTAGCAATTAGAGGAAGGCTCTCCACTCAAGACCGGCTGTTATCATACGGGATAATCAATCATATGACTTGCTATTTCTGTCATGATGATGTGGAAGACCACAATCATCTTTTCTTTGATTGCCCATATTCGTTTCGGGTTTGGTCTACAATTGCTTGTAAATGTGAACTATTGCACTTTCCTTCTACTTGGGAGAATCTGAGGCCGTGGCTCTGTAGGACACTTAGAGGTCCTCGCTTCTTTCGACTATTAGGAGACTTGCTTTGGGAGCCACTGTGTACTTCATATGGTATGAAAGGAACTCTCACAAACATGATTGCATTCTCCAAAATGAAAGAGGGCTCGTCACTATAATCATGGACTCTATCAGGAGAAAACTGGATGGTGCTGAATTTCCTCGAAATACAGCAAATCTCCATGTGATTCAAGTTTGGGATCTTCCCCCTACCCTTCTGAGATGATTATCTGTCTTCGATCTTATTGATCTTATTGGTTTTTTGTAGTTAGCCTCGATAGCTGCTCCTTCCTCCTTTGGGTTGTCTTTCCATTTGTATGAGGTTGTCTTTCCGTTTTGGTGGTTATAACTCCCACTGCTTGCTACTTGTATCTTCCGGGGTATGCCCCGTGATCATGTACTTTAAATCCTTTTGTCAATATAGTTCTCACCTTTACTTTTCAAAAAAAAAAAAAAAAACCCCAATCTAGAATGTTGCTTCAGGATTGGGTTAATGAAACTTAAATCAAATCCGAATCAAGTTCGATCTAGAGCATTGCTTTATATCAAACTGAAATCAAGTTCAATCGAAGCATTACTCCATGATTGGACTAGATCTAACCTACATCAAGCTAAATGAAGTTCAATCTGGAGCGTTACAAGATCGGGCCAAATCAAGGAAGGCTAAATCAATTTGAATTCGGAATGTTTCTCTAAAAGTTCGGATTGGATCAAACTTAGATCAAACTGAGTCAAGTCCAATTGGAAGTGATGCTCTAAGATCGGGTCGAACCAAACTTAGATCAAATTCCAAAACAAGTCCAATCCAACGCATTGCAACAAGACCACGTTAGATCAAATTAGATCCACATGAATCAAATCTAATACGCAGCATTGCTCTATGAAAAAGTTGGGTTAATATATAGATCAAACCCGAATCAAGTCCAATCTGGATTCTATTGTTAGATCGAATTCAATCAAACTTTGATCAAACACCAGAAAGTTCAATTTAAAGCATTGCTCAAGATAAGGGTGGATTAAACTCAAATCAAACCCGGAACAAATCGAATAAGTGTAACATTGCTCTAAGATCAGATTTGACTAAACTTTGATCAAATCGGAATTAAGTTCAATATCGAGCCTTGATCTTAGATTGTGAGCTTGATCAAAGCAAGATCAAATACAAATCAAGTCCAATGTGGAGCATTCCTCAAAGATCGTATTGGATTAAACTTATATCAATCTCGAATTACGTTGAAATATGCTGCATTCCTTCAAGATTGATTTGGTTCAGACTCAAATCAAATATGAATCAAATGCAATTTAATGGATTGTTCCAATATAAGGTCGGATCAAACTTAGGTCAAACCAAATAAAGTTCGATATGGATCATTTTCTCTAAGGTCGGGTTGGATTGCTCTAGGATGAATCAAGTTCAATATGGAGAGTGTGATGCTGCATGATCAGGTTAGATCAAACATTAATCAAGTCCAATTTTGAGTGTTGCTCCAAGATTAGGTAGGTCCGATGAAATAAAGATAATACCAAAATCAAGTTTAATCAGAGCATTGCACTAAGATTGGGTTCGATAAAACATAGATTAAAACCGAATCAGATCAAACCTAAAGTATTGCCCTAAAATCGGGTTTGATAAAACAACAAACCTAAATCAAGTCTATTTTAGAGTGTTGCTTCAAGATCGGATTAGTTTAAACCAAGATGGAGCCCAAATTAAGCATAATATGAAGCATTGCTTCGCGATCAAGTTAGATCAAACTATGATCGAACCTGAATCAAGTTAAATTAGGAGCATTGTTCCAAGATCAAGTTAGATCAAACCCGAATCAAGTTCAATTTGGAGTGTCACTCCATGATTAGTTTAGATCAAATAAGATCAAACCCGAATCAATTTCAATCTAAAACAATATAATATGATCTGCCTAGATCAAACTTTGATCTCTTTCAATCAACCCCAATCATAAATGTTGCTTCAGGATTGGGTTAATGAAACTTAAATCAAACCCAAATTAAGTCCGATCTAGAGCATTGCTTTAAATCAAACTGAAATCAAGTTCAATCGAAGCATTACTCCATGATTGGACTAGATCTAACATCAAGCTAAATGAAGTTCAATCTGGAGCGTTGCTACAAGATCGGGCCAAATCAAGGACGGCTAAATCAATTTGAATTTGGAATGTTGCTCTAAAAGTTTGGATTGGATCAAACTTAGATCAAACCTGAGTCAAGTCCAATTGGAAGTGATGCTCCAAGATCGGGTCGAGCATCTATTAAAGTTGTCAAAGATGCTCTTGCTACCTTTTCCTCTCTATCGGGCCTTATCCCTAATGCTGCTAAATGCTCCATCTTCCTTACGAGTGTCCAAGGTCACATGCAACATGATATATTGAATCTTATGGGGTTTCCTCTTGGTTCCTTTCCCATCAGATACTTGGGTGTTCCGCTCATTTCTACTAAGCTCAATGCTCGCGACTGCCATGCTCTGGTAGACCATATTTTGGGGAGGATCAAAGTCTGGACTAATCGTTTTCTATCGTATGCTGGTAGATTACAGCTCATTCAGTCTGTTCTTTTCAGTATCCAGTCGTTTTGGAGTGCCCATTTCATGCTGCCAGCAAAAGTCTCCAAGGCAATTGAAAGCATCCTCTCGGCTTTCCTCTGGAACGGTGTCTCTTTAAATCGATCTGGAGCTAAAGTTGCTTGGGCTGATCTCTCTACTCCTAAGGCAGAAGGCGGTCTGGGGATAAAGAAAATTAGAGACTGGAATGTTGCCTCCATGTCTCATTATATTGGATCTTATGTCAGCCTTGCTCTTCCTCCTTATGGGCTACATGGGTTAAGATGAATTTGCTGCACAAGGAGCATTTCTGGGTTGCTAAAGTCCCTTGGAACTGCTCTTGGACTTGGAGGAAGCTCCTGAAGATTCGGGATAGAGTGAAGCTTTTCATCTCAGTTAAAGTGGGAAATGATGACGGTACCTCACTTTGGTTTGATGCCTGGAGACCTCAAGGCCCTATCTGCTCCTCGCCCCATGCAAGAGTTATCTTTGACTCGGGTCTATCGATTGATGCGAAGGTTAGTGCCATTATCTCTCACGGCTTTTGGAGTTGGCCTGCTGCTAATTCATTTGAGCTGATAAGTCTGAAGGAGGATTCTAGATCCTCCCTTGCCCAACTGTTCTCAAATTGATAAAGTTGAGTGGGATGGTTCCCCTGAATTCACAATCAAAAAGGCTTGGAATTCACAATCCCCTGAATTCTAGATCCCTCCCTTCTCAACAAGTCCCATGGGCTCACATAGTATGGTTCAAGCATCATGTTCCTAGGCACTCCTTCTTACTTTGGCTTGCAATCAGAGGAAGGCTCTCAACCCAAGACCGCTTATTTCTTTTGGGTTAATTCGCCACATGAACTGCTACTTATGTAATGATGATGTGGAAGATCACAATCATCTTTCTTCGACTGCCCATTCTCCTTTCGGGTTTGGACTACCATCGCGAGTAAGTGTGAACTTCTGCAATGCCCTTCTTCTTGGGAGAATCTATGGCGTGGCTTTGCTGTAAGCTCAAAGGCTCCTCGCTTATTGCCATTATCAGAAGGCTTGCTTTGGGAGCTACTCTCTATTTCATATGGAATGAAAGAAACTCACGGAAGCATGGCGAATTATTCACAATGAGAAGGGACTCGTTTCTTTAATTATGGACACTATCAGGTTTAAAGTTGGATGGGTCAGTTTTCCTCATAACTCTGCAAACCTCCATCTGATTCAAGTCTGGCATCTCCCCTCTACTCTTCTTGTTAATTTCCTTGTGTATGGTCCTATATGTAGCTGCTTGCTTGTTAGCTACGCTTACCTCCACTGTGGTGGCTCTCCTTTTGTATTAGTTGGTCTCTCCGCTTTGGTGGTGATTTCTCCCACTTTAGCTTTGGGCTTTCCGGGGTATGCCCCGAGCACTTGTACTTATTTTGTCCTNTTGGCCAAGACCGATCTCGGACCGCGGCGATCGGTCCAATCGCCGATGATCCGACGATTACAATCGATCCAAGCCCTGATCCCGATCGGCCGCGGACCGATCTCGGACCGTAGCGATGTCGATCGCCGATGATCCAACGATTGCGATCAATCCCAAGCCCTGATCCCGATCGGCCACGACCGATCTTGGACCGCGGCGATCGATCCGATCGCAACGATCCAACTGTTGTGATCGATCCAAGCCCTGATCCCGATCGGTCCTATTGCCGATGATCCGACGGTTGCGATCGGTCTATTGCCGATGATCCGATCGGCCACGACCGATCTCGGACCGTGGCGATCATTCCGATCGCCGACGATCCAATGGTTGCGACCGATCCAAGCCCTGATCCCGATCGGCCACGGCCGATCTTGGACCGCGGCTATCGGTCCGATCGCCGACGATTCGACGGGCGATCGATCCAAGCCCTGATCCGATCGGCCACACGATCTCGGACCGCGGTGATCGGTCGATCGCTACTATTCGACGGTTTGCGATCGATCCAAGCTCTGATCCCGATCGGCCATGACCGATCTCGACCCGGTGATCGGTCTGATCACCGATGATCCGATGATTGCGATCGATCGAAGCCCTGATCCCGATCGGCCCCGACCGATCTCGGACCGCGGCGATCGGTCTGATCGCCAATGATCCGACGGTTTGCAATTGATCCAAGCCCTGATCCCGATAGGCCACGACCGATCTCGAACCGCGCGATTGGTCCGATCGCTGACGATCTGATGGTTGTGATCGATCCAAGCCCTAATCCTGATCGGCCATGACCGATCTCACACCTCGGCTATCGGTTCGATCATCGAGATCGACGGTTGCGATCAATCCAAGCCCTAATCCCGATCGGCCACGGCCGATCTCGGACTGCGGTGATCGGTCCGATCGACGATGATTCGACGGTTGCGATCGATCCAAGCCTAATCCCTATCGGCCATGACCGATCTCGGACCGCGGCGATCGGTCCGATCGCCGACGATCTGACCGTTCGATCGATCCAAGCCCTGATCCTGATCGGTCACGACCGATCTAGCACCGCGGCGATCGTCGATCGCCGATGATCCGACGGTTGCGATCGATCCAAGCCCTGATCCTGATCGGCCAGGACGGATCTTGGACCGCGGCGATCGGTCCGATCGCCGATGATCCAACGGTTTCGCTCGATCCAAGCCCTGATCCGATCGAACCACGACAGATCTTGGACCGTGGTGATCGGTCGGATCGCCGACGATCCAATGGTTGCAATCGATCCAAGCCCTGATCACGATCGGCCACGACGGATCTTGGACCGCGGCGATCGGTCCGATCACCGACGATCCGACGGTTGCGATCAATCCAAGCCCTGATCCCGATCGGCCACGACGGATCTCGGACCGCAGTGATGGTCCGATCGCCGGCGATTCGATGGTTGCGATCGATCCAAAGCCCTAATCCCGATCGGCCATGACCGATCTCTGACAGCGGTGATCGGTCCAATCGCGACGATCCGAAGGTTGCGATCGATCCACAGCCCTAATCCCGATCGGCCACGACCGATCTTTAACCGCGGCGATCGGACCGATCGCCGACGATCCGATGGTTGCGATCGATCCAAGCCCTAATCCCGATCGCCAGTCCGATCTTGAACCGCGGCGATCGGTCCGTCACGACGATCCGATGGTTGCCATCGATTGAGCCCTGATCCCAATCGGTCAAGACCGATCTCGTACCGCAGAGATCGGTCCGATCGCCGATGATCAGACGGTTGCGATCGATCCAAGCCCTGATCTCGATCAGCCAGGATGGATCTCAGACCGTGGCGATCGGTCCGATCCCGACGATCCGACGGTTGCGATCGATCTAAGCCCTAATCCCGATCGGTCACGATCGATCTCGTACCGCAGCGATCGGTTCGATCGCTGACGATTTGACAGTTGCGATCGATCCAAGCCCTAATCGATCTGCCAGGATGGATCTCCGACCACAGCGATTCGGTCCGATCGTCGATGATCCGATGGTTGCGATCGATCCAAGCCCTGATCGATCGGCCACGACCGATCTCGGACCGCGGCGATCGGTCCGATCGCGACGATCTGATGGTTGCGATCGATCCAAGCCCTGATCCCGATCTGCCACGACCGATCTCGGACCTGGCGATCGGTCCGACAGCGGACGATCAACGGTTGCTATCGATCCAAGCGCTGATCCCGATCGGCCACGACTGATCTCGGATCGCGGCGATCGGTCCGATCACGATGATCCGACGGTTGCGATCGATCCAAGCTCTGATCCGATCGGCCATGACCGATCTCAGACCTCGCGATCGGTTCGATCGGCGATGATCCGACGATTGCTATCGACCAAGCCCTGATCCCGATCGGCCAGATCGATCTCGGACGCGGCAATCGTTCCGATCGTCGATGATCAGATGGTTGCGATCAATCCAAGTCCTGATCCCGATCGATCACGACTGATTTTGGACCGCGTCAATCGTTCCGATCGCCAATGATCCAACGGTTTGCGATCGATCCAGCCCTGATCCCGATCGGCCCACGACCGATCTCGGACCACGGCGATCGGTCCGCTCGCCGACGATTCGACGATTGCGATCGATCCAAGCCCTGATCCGATCGGCCACGACCGATCTCGGAGCACGGTGATTGGTCCGATCGCCGACGATTCGAGGGTTGCGATCGATCCAAGCCCTAATCCCGATCGGCCACGATCGATCTCGGACCGTGGTGATCGGTCCGATCGCCGACGATCCGACGATTAGCGATCGATCGAAGCCCTGATCCCGATCGGCCCCGACCGATCTCGGACCGCGCGATCGGTCCGATCGCCGAGGATCCGACGTTTGCGATCGATCCAAACCCTGATCCCGATAGGCCACGACCGATCACGAACCGCGGCGATTGGTCCGATCGCCGACGATCCGACGGTTGCGATCGACGGTTGCTATCGATCCAAGCGCTGATCCCGATCGGCCATGACTAATCTCGGATCGCGGCGATCGGTCCGATCACCAATGATTCGACGGTTGCGATTGATCCAAGCCCTGATCCCGATCGGCCATGACCGATCTCAGACCTCGGCGATCGGTTCGATCGCCGACGATCTGACGGTTGCTATCGATCCAAGCCCTGATCCCGATCGGCCAGACCAATCTCTGACCGGCGATCGTTCGATCGCGATGATCGGACGGTTGCGATCGATCCAAGCCCTGATCCCGATCGGCCACGATGATCTTGGACCGCGGCGATCATTCCGATCGGATGATCCGACGGTTGCGATCGATCAAGCCCTGATCCTGATCGGCGACCGATCTCGGACCGCGGGATCGGTCCGATCTCCGATCGATCGATCAAGCCCTGATCCCGATCGGCCACGATCGATCTCGGACTGTGGCAATCGTTCCGATCTCCGACGATCCAACGGTTGCGATCGATCCAAGCCCTGATCCCGATCCGCCACGACGGATCTCGAACCGCGGTGATCGATCCGATCGCCGATGATCCAACGGTTTCGATCGATCCTAGCCCTGATCCCGATCGGACACTGATCTCAGACTGCCGTAATCGTTCTGATCGCTGACGATCCGACGGTTGCGATCGATCCAAGCCCTGATCCCGATCGGCCACGACCGATCTCACACCGCGGCGATCGGTCCGATCGTCGATGATCCGATGGTTGCGATCGATTCAAGCCCTGATCCTGATCGGCCATAACCGATCTCGGATCACGGCGATCGTTCTGATCGCCGATGATCCGACGGCTGCGATCGATCCAAGCCCTGATCCCGATCGGCCATGACCGATCTTGGACCGCGGCGATCGGTCCGAGGCTGATGATCCGACGGTTGCGATCGATCCAAGCCCTGATCTCGATCCGCCACGACGGATCTTGGACCGCGGCGATTGGTCGGATCGCCGACGATCCGACGATTGCGATCGATCCAAGCACTGATCCTGATCGGCCACGATGGATCTCGGACCGCGGCGATCGGTCCGATCGCCGATGATTCGACGGTTGCGATGATCCAAGCCCTGATCCCAATCGGCCACGATGGATCTTGGACCGCGGCGATCGGTCTGATCGTCGACAATCCGATGGTTGCGATCGATCCAAGCCCTAATCCCGATCGGCCACGACCGATCTCAAACCGCGGCGATCGTTCCGATCGCCGACGATCCGACGGTAGTGATCGATTCAAGCCTAATCCCGATCCGCCATGATGGATCTCGAACCACGGTGATCGGTCCGATCGCCGATGATCCACGGTGATCGGTTCGATCGCCCTGATCCCGATCGCAATGATCGGTCCGATCGCCGACGATCCAACGGTTGCAATCAATCCAAGCCTGATCCCGATCGGCCACGACCGATCTCGGACCGCGGCGATCGGTCCGATCGCGACGATCCGACGGTTGCGATCGATCCAAGCCCTGATCCTGATCGGCCACGACGATCTCGGACCGTGGCGATCGGTCCGATCACCGACGATCCGACGGTTGCGATCGATCCAAGCCCTGATCCCGATCGGCCACGACCGATCTCGGACCGCTGCGATCGTTTTGATCGCCGACGATCCGACGGTTGCGATCGATCCAAGCCCTGATCCCGATCGGCATGACCGATCCCGGACCACGGCGATCGGTCCGATCGCCGACGATCCGACGGTTGCGATCGATCCAAGCCCTGATCCCGATCGGCCACGACCGATCTCGACCGCGGGATCGGTCCGATCGCCGACGATCGACGGTTGCGATCGATCCAAGCCCTGATCCCGATTGGCCCCGACCGATCTCGGACCGCGGCGATCGGTCCGATCGCCGACGATCCGACGGTTGCGATCGATCCAAGCCCTGATCCCGATCGGCCACGATCGATCTCGAACCGTGGCGATCGGTCCGATCGCCGACGATCCGACGGTTGCGATCGATCCAAGCCCTGATCCCGATCGGCCACGACCGATCTCGGACCTGCGATCGGTCCGATCGGCGACGATCCGATGGTTGCGATCGATCCAAGCCCTGATCCCGATCGGCCATGACCGATCTCGGACCGCGGTGATCCGTCCGATCGACGATGATCCGACGGTTGCGATCGATCCAAGCCCTGATCCCGATCGGCCACGACCGATCTCGACCGCGGCGATCGGTCCGATCGCCGACGATCCGACGGTTGCGATCGATCCAAGCCCTGATCCCGATCGGCACGACGATCTCGGACCGTGGCGATCGGTCCGATCGCCGACGATCCGACGGTTGCGATCGATCCAAGCCCTGATCCCGATCGGCCACGATCGATCTCGGACCGCGCGATCGTCCGATCGGCGACGATCCGACGGTTGCGATCGATCCAAGCCCTGATCCCGATCGGCCACGACGGATCTCGGACCGCGGCGATCGGTCCGATCGCCGACGATCCGATGGTTGCGATCGATCCAAGCCCTGATCCCGATCGGCCACGACCGATCTCGGACCGTGGCGATCGGTCCGATCGCCGACGATCCGACGGTTGCGATCGATCCAAGCCCTGATCCCGATCGGCCACGACCGATCTCGGACCGCGGCGATCGGTCCGATCGCCGACGATCCGACGGTTGCGATCGATCCAAGCCCTGATCCCGATCGGCCACGACCGATCTCGGACCGCGGCGATCGGTCCGATCGCGACGATCCGACGGTTGCGATCGATCCAAGCCCTGATCCCGATCGGCCACGACCGATCTCGGACCGCGGCGATCGGTCCGATCGCCGACGATCCGACGGTTGCGATCGATCCAAGCCCTGATCTCGATCGGCCACGACCAATCTCGGACCGCGGCGATCGTCCGATCGCCGACGATCCGACGGTTGCGATCGATCCAAGCCCTGATCCCGATCGGCCACGACCGATCTCGGACCGCGGCGATCGGTCCGATCGCCGATGATCCGACGGTTGCGATCGATCCAAGCCCTGATCCCGATCGGCCACGACCGATCTCGGACCGGTGATCGGTCGATCGCGACGATCCGACGGTTGCGATCGATCCAAGCCCTGATCCCGATCGGCCACGACGATCTCGGACCGCGGCGATCGGTCCGATCGCCGACGATCCGACGGTTGCGATCGATCCAAGCCCTGATCCCGATCGGCCACGACCGATCTCGACCGGCGATCGGTCCGATCGCCGACGATCCACGGTTGCGATCGATCCAAGCCCTGATCCGATCGGCCACGACCGATCTCGGACCGCGGCGATCCGTCCGATCGCGACGATCCGATGGTTGCGATCGATCCAAGCCCTGATCCCGATCGGCCACGACCGATCTCGGACCGCGGCGATCGTTCCGATCACCGATGATCCGATGGTTGCATCGATCCAAGCCCTGATCCCGATCGGCCACGACCGATTTCGGACCGCGCGATCGGTCCGATCGCCGACGATCAGACGGTTGCGATCGATCTAAGCCTGATCTCGATCGGCCACGATGGATCTCGGACCACGGCGATCGGACCGATCGCCGATGATCCGATGGTTGCGATCGATCCAAGCCCTGATCCCGATTGGCCATGACGGATCTCGGACCGCGACGATCGGTCCGATTGCCGACGATCCGACGGTTGCGATCGATCCAAGCCCTGATCCCGATCGGCCACGATGGATCTTGAACCACGGCGATCGGTCCGATCGCCGACGATCGATGGTTGCGATCGATCCAAGCCCTGATCCCGATCGGCCACGACCGATCTCGGACCGCGGTGATCGGTCCGATCGCCGACGATCTGACGGTTGCTATCGATCCAAGCCCTGATCCCGATCGGCCATGATCGATCTCGGACAGCGGCGATCGTTTCGGTCACCGACGATCTGATGGTTGCGATCGATCCAAGCCCTGATCCCAATCGACCATGACGATATCGGACCACGGCGATCGGTCCGATCGCCGACGATCCGACTGATGCGATCGATCCGAGCCCTGATCCCGATCGGTCACGATCGATCTAGTACCGCGGCTATCGGTCCGATTGTCGATGATCCGACGGTTGCGATGGATCCAAGCCCTGATCCCGATCGGCCAGGATGGATCTTGGACCGCTGCGATCGGTCCGATCGCCGATGATCCGATGGTTTCGATCGATCCAGGCCCTGATCCCGATCGGCCACGACGGATCTCGGACCGCGGCGATCGGTCCGATCACCGACGATCCGACGGTTGCGATCGATCCAAGCCCTGATCCTGATCGGCCACGACGGATCTTGGACCGTGGCGATCGGTCTGATCGCCAACGATCCGACGGTTGCGATCAATCCAAGCCCTGATCTCGATCGGCCACGATGGATCTTGGACGCGGTGATCGGTCCGATCGCCGACGATCGACGATTGCGATCGATCCAAGCCCTGATCCTGATCGGCAATGACTGATCTCAGACCGCGGCGATCGGTCCAATCGCCGACGATCCAAAGGTTGCGATCGATCCAAGCCCTGATCCCGATCGGCCATGACCGATCTTGGACCGCGGCGATCGGTCTGATCGCCGACGATCCGACGGTTGCGATCGATCCAAGCCCTGATCCCGATCGGCCACGACCGATCTCAGACCGCGGCGATCATTTCAATCGCCGATGATCTGACGGTTGCGATCGATCCAAGCCCTGATCCCGATCGGCCATGACCGATCTCGGACCACGGCGATCGGTCCGATCACCGACGATCTGACGGTTGCGATCGATCCAAGCGTTGATCCCGATCGGCTATGACTGATCTCGGACTACGGAGATTGGTCCGATCACCGACGATCCGACGGTTGCGATCGATCCAAGCCCTGATCCCGATCGGCCACGACCGATCTCAGACCTCGGCGATCGATTCGATCGCCGACGATCCGACGGTTGCTATCGATCCAAGCCCTCATCCGATCGGCCACGACCGATCTCGGACCGCGGCGATCATTCCGATCGTCGACGATCGGACGTTGCGATCGATCCAAGCCCTGATCCCGATCAGCCACGACTGATCTTGAACCGCGGTGATCGTTTCGATCACCGATAATCTGACGGTTGCGATCGATCCAAGCCCTGATCCCGATCGGCCACGACCGATCTCGGACCGTGGCGATTGGTCTGATCGCCAACGATCCGACGTTGTGATCGATCCAAGCCCTGATCCCGATCAGCCACGACTGATCTCGAACCGCGGCGATCATTCCGATCACCGATGATCCGACGGTTGCGATCGATCTAATCCCTGATCCCGATCGGCCACGACTGATCTCGGACCGTGGCGATCGGTCCGATCGCCGACAATCCGACGGTTGCCATCGATCCGAGCCCTGATCCCGATCGGTCACGATCGATCTCGTACCACGGCGATCGGTCCGATCACCGACGATCAGATGGTTGCGATCGATCCAAGCCCTGATCCCGATCGGCCAGGACGGATCTCGGACCGCGGCGATCGGTCCTATCGCCGACGATCCGACGATTGCGATCGATCTAAGCCCTGATCTCGATCAGTCACGATCGATCTCATACCACAGCGATCGGTCCGATCGCCGACGATCTGATGGTTGCGATCGATCCAAGCCCTAATCCCGATCGGCCAGGACGGATCCCAGACCACGGAGATCGGTCCGATCTCCGATGATCCGATGGTTGCGATCGATCCAAGCCCTGATCCCGATCGGCCACAACCGATCTTCGACCGCGGCGATCGGTCCGATCGCTGATGATCTGACGGTTGCGATCGATTCAAGCCCTGATCCCGATCGGCCACAACCAATCTCAGACCTCGGCGATTGGTCCGATCACGGACGATCCGACGGTTGCTATGGATCCAACCGCTGATCCCAATCGGCCACGACCGATCTCGAACCGTGGCGATCGGTCCGATCACCAACGATCCGACGGTTGCGATCGATCCAAGCCCTGATCCTGATCGGCAATGATCGATCTCGTACCTCGGCGATCGATCCGATCGCGGATGATCCGACGGTTGCTATCGATCCAAGCGCTGATCCCGATCGGCCACAACCGATCTCGGACCGCGGCGATCGGTCTGATCACCGACGATCCGACGGTTGCGATCGATCCAAGCCCTGATCCTGATCGGCCATGACCGATCTCAGACCTCGGCGATCGGTCCGATCGCCGACAATCTGACGGTTGCGATCGATCCAAGCCCTGATCCTGATCGGCCACGACCGATCTCGGACCTCAGCAATCGATCCGATTGCGGACAATCCGATGGTTGCTATCGAACCAAGTACTTATCCCGATCGGCCACGACCGATCTCAGACCGTGGCGATCTGTCCGATCACTGACGATCCGACAGTTGCGATCGATCCAAGCCCTGATCCCGATCGGCCATGACCGATCTCAGACCTCGGCGATCGGTTCGGTCGCCGACGATCCGACGTTGCTATCGATCCAAGCCCTGATCCCGATCGGCCACGATCGATCTCGGACCACGGCGATCATTCCAATCGTCGACGATTGGACGGTTGCGATCGATCCAAGCCCTGATCTCGATCGGCCATGACTGATCTCGGACCGTGGCTATCATTCCGATCGCCGATGATCCGACGGTTGCGATCGATCCAAGCCTTGATCCCGATCTGCCACGATCGATCTCAGACCACGGCGATCGGTCCGATCGTCGACAATCCGACGGTTGCGATCGATCCAAGCCCTGATCCCGATCGGCCACGACTGATCTCGGACCGCGGCGATCGTTCCGATCATCGACGATCCAACGGTTGCGATCGATCTAATCCCTGATCCCGATCGGCCACGACCGATCTCGAACCGCGGCGATCGGTCCGATCACCGATGATCCGATGGTTGCCATCGATCCGAGCCCTGATCCCGATCGATCACGACCGATCTCGTACCGCGGCGATCGGTCCAATAGCCGATGATTAGCCAGTTGCGATCGATCCAAGCCCTGATCCCGTTCGGCCAGGATGGATCTCGGACCGCGGCGATCGGTCCGATCGCCGATGATCCGACGATTGCGATCGATCTAAGCCCTGATCCCGATCGGTCACGATCGAGCTCATACCGTAGCGATCGGTCCTATCGCCGATGATCTGACGGTTGCGATCGATCGAAGCCCTAATCCCAATTGGCCAGGATGGATCTCGACCATGGCTATCGGTCCGATCGCCAAAGATCCGATGGTTGCGATCGATCCAAGCCCTGATCCCGATCGGCCACGACCGATCTCGGACCGCGGCGATCGGTCTGATCACCGACGATCTGACGGTTGCGATCGATCCAAGCCCTGATCCCAATCGGCTATGACCGATCTCAAACCTCGGCGATCGGTCCAATCGAGGATGATCCGACGGTTGCTATCGATCCAAGCGCTGATCCCAATCGGCCACGATCGATCTCAGACTGCGGTGATCGGTCCGATCACCAACGATCCGACGGTTGCGATCGATCCAAGCCCTGATCCTGATCAGCCATGACCGATCTCAGACCTCAGCGATCGGTTCGATCGCCGATGATCCGACGGTTGCGATCGATCCAAGCCCTGATCCCGATTGGCCATGAACGATCTCGGACCACGGCGATCGGTCCGATCGCCGACGATCCAACGGTTGCCATCGATCCGAGCCCTGATCCCGATCGGTCACGGCCGATCTCGTACCGCGGCGATCGGTCCGATCACCGATGATCAGACGGTTGCGATCGATCCAAGCCCTGATCCCGATCGGCCAGAACGGATCTCGAACCGCGGCGATCGGTCCGATCACCGACGATCCGACGGTTGCGATCAATCTAAGCCCTGATCTCGATCGATCACGATCGATCTCATACCGCAGCGATCTGTCCAATCGCCGACGATCTGACGGTTGCGATCGATCCAAGCCCTAATCCCAATCGGCTAGGATGGAGCTCGAACCACGGCGATCGATCCGATCGCTGATGATCCGATGGTTGCGATCGATCCAAGCCCTGATCCCGATTGGCCATGATGGATCTTGGACCGCGGCGATTGGTCCGATCGCCGATGATCCGATGGTTAGGATCGATCCAAGCCTTTAACCCGATCGGCCACGACGGATCTCGGACCACGGCGATCAGTCCGATCGCCGATGATCCAATGGTTGCGATCGATCCAAGCACTGATCCCGATCGGCCACGACGGATCTTGGACAGCGGCGATCGGTCCGATCGCCACGATCCAACGGTTGCTATCGATCCAAGCCCTGATCCCGATCGGCCACGACTGATCTCGGACAGCGGCGATCGTTCCGATCACCGACGATCGGACGGTTGCGATCGATCCAAGCCCTGATCCCGATCGGCCACGACCGATCTCGGACCGCGGCGATCGTTCCGATCGCCAACGATCCGACGGTTGCGATCGATCCAAGCCCTGATCCTGATCGGCCAAGACCGATCTCGGACCGCGGCGATCGATCTGATCGCCGACGATACGACGGTTGCGATCGATCCAAGCGCTGATCCCGATTGGCCATGACCGATCTTGGACCGCGGCGATCTGTCCGATCGTCGATGATCCGACGGTTGCGATCGATCCAAGCCCTGATCCCAATCAGCCACGACGGATCTTGGACCGCAGCGATTGGTCGGATCGCCGACGATCCGACGGTTGCGATCGATCCAAGCCCTGATCCAGATCGGCCACGATGATCTCGGACCGCGGCAATCGGTCCTATCACCGACGATCCGACGGTTGCAATCGATCCAAGGCCTGAACCCGATTGGCCACGACCGATCTCAGACCGCGGCGATCGTTTTGATCATCGACGATCCAACGGTTGTGACCGATCCAAGCCCTGATCCCGATCGGCCACGACCGATCTCGGACCATGGCGATCGGTCCGATCGCCGATGATTCGACGGTTGCGATCGATCCAAGCCCTGATCCCGATCGGCCACGACCGATCTCAGACCGCGGCGATCGGTACGATCACCGACGATTCAACAGTTGCGATCGATCCAAGCCCTTATCTCGATCGGCCACGACCAATCTTGGACCGCGGCGATCAGTTCGATCGCCGATGATCCGACCGTTGCGATCGATCCGAGCCCTGATCCTGATCGGTCACGACCGATCTAGTACAGTGGCGATCGGTCCGATCGCCGACGATCCGACCGTTGCGATCGATCCGAGCCCTGATCCCGATCGGTCACGACCAATCTAGTACCACAGCGATCGGTCCGATCGCCGACGATCCGACGGTTGCGATCGATCCAAGCCCTGATCCCGATCGGCCAGGATGGATCTTGGACCGTGGCGATCGGTCCGATCACCGACGATACGATAGTTTCGATCGATCCAAGCCCTGATCCCGATCGGCCACGATGGATCTCGGACCGCGGCGATCGGTCCGATCGCCAACGATCCGACGGTTGCGATCGATCCAAGCCCTGATCCCGATCGGCCACAACCAATCTCGGACCACGGCGATTGGTTCGATCGCCGATGATCCGACGGTTGCGATCGATCCGATCCCTGATCCCGATCGGTCACGACCGATCTCGTACCACGGTGATCGGTCCGATCGCCGAGATCCCACGGTTGCGATCGATCCAAGCCCTGATCCCGATCGGCTAGGACGGATCTCGAACCGCGGCGATCGGTTAGATCGCTGACGATCCGACGGTTGCGATCGATCCAAGCCCTGATCCCGATCGGCCACGATGGATCTCGGACCGCAGCGATCGGTCCGATCGCCAATGATCCGATGGTTGCGATCGATCGAAGCCATGATCCCGATCGGCCACGACCGATCTTGAACCACGGTGATCATTCTGATCGCCGATGATCCGACGGTTGCGATCGATCCAAGCCCTGATCCTGATCGACCACGACCGATCTTGGACCCCTACGATCGGTCCAATCGCAGACGATCCGATGGTTGCGATCGATCCAAGCCCTGATCCCGATCGGCCACGACCGATCCCGGACCGTGGCGATCGGTCCGATCACCGACGATCCGACGGTTGCGATCGATCCAAGCCCTGATCCCGATCGGCCATGACCGATCTCAGACCTCGGCGATCGATTCGATCGCCGACGATCCGACGGTTGCTATCGATCCAAGCCCTGATCCCGATCGGCCACGACCGATCTCGGACCTCGGCGATCGGTCCAATCGCCGACGATCTGACGGTTGCGATCAATCCAAGCCCTGATCCCGATCGGCCACGACCGATCTCGGACCTCGGCGATCGGTCCGATTGCAGACAATCCGATGGTTGCTATCGAACCAAGTGCTGATCCCGATCGTCCACGACCGATCTCAGACCGTGGCAATCTGTCCGATCACTGATGATCCGACGGTTGCGATCGATCCAAGCCCTGATCCCGATCGGCCATGACCGATCTCAGACCTTGGCGATCGGTTTGATCACCGACGATCTAACGGTTGCTATCGATCCAAGCCCTGATCCCGATTGGCCACGACCGATCTCAGACCGTGGCGATCGTTCTGATCGCCGATGATCCAACGGTTGCGATCATTCCAAGCCCTGATCCCGATCGGCCACGACCGATCTCAGACCGCGGCGATCGGTCCGATCGCCGACGATCCGACGGTTGCGATCGATCCAAGCCCTGATCCCGATTGGCCACGACTGATCTCGGACCGCGGCGATCGTTTCGATCACCGACGATCTGACGGTTGCGATCGATCTAATCCCTGATCCCGATCGGCCATGATCGATCTCGGACCGCATCGATCGGTCCGATCACCGATGATCCGACGGTTGCCATCGATCCGAGCCCTGATCCCGATCGGTCATGACCAATCTCGTACCGCGGCGAGCGGTCCGATCGCCGATGATTAGATAGTTGCGATCGATCCAAGCCCTGATCCCGTTCGGCCAGGACGGATCTCGGACCGCGGCGATCAGTCCGATCGCCGACGATCCGACGATTGTGATCGATCTAAGCCCTGATCCCGATCGGTCACGATCGATCTCATACCGTAGCGATTGGTCCGATCGCTGACGATCTGACGGTTGCGATCGATCGAAGCCCTAATCCCGATTGGCCAGGATGGATCTCAGACCATGGCGATCGGTCCGATCGCCGATGATCCGATGGTTGCGATCGATCCAAGCCCTGATCCCGATCGGCCACGATCGATCTCGGACCACGGCGATCGGTCCGATCACCGATGATCTGATGGTTGCGATCGATCCAAGCCCTGATCCCGATCGGCTACGACCGATCTCAAACGTCGGCGATCGGTCCGATCGCGGACGATCCGACGGTTGCTATCGATCCAAGCGCTGATCCCGATCGGCCACGACCATCTCGGACTGCGGCGATCGGTCCGATCACCGACGATCCGACAGTTGCGATCGATCCAAGTCCTGATCCCGATCGGCCATGACCGATCTCAAACCTCAGTGATTGGTTCGATCGACGATGATCCGATGGTTGCTATCGATCCAAGCCCTGATCCCGATCGGCCACGACCGATCTTGGGCCGCGGCTATTGTTCCGATTGTCGATGATCGGACGGTTGCGATCGATCCAGGCCCTGATCCCGATCGGCCACGATTGATCTCGGACCGCGGCGATCGTTCCGATCTCCGATGATCTGACGGTTGCGATCGATCCAAGCCCTGATCCCGATTGGCCACGAATGATCTCGAACCGCGGCGATTGGTCTGATCGCCGACGATTCGACGGTTGCGATCGATCCAAGCCCTAATCCTGATCGGCCACGACTGATCTTGGACCGCGGCGATCGTTCCGATCGCCGAAGATCCGACGGTTGCGATCGATCTAATCCCTGATCCCGATCGGCTAGGACGGATCTCGGACTGCGGCGATCGGTTAGATCGCTGACGATCCGATGGTTCCGATCGATCCAAGCCCTGATCACGATCAGCCATGATGGATCTCGGACCGCAGCGATCAGTCCAATCGCCAACGATTCGATGGTTGCAATCGATCCAAGCCCTGATCCTTATCGGCCACGACCGATCTCGAACCGCAGCGATCATTCTGATCGCCGATGATCCACGGTTGCGATCGATCCAAGCCCTGATCCCGATCGGCCAGAACGGATCTCGGACCGCGGCGATCAGTCCGATCACCGATGATCCGACGGTTGCGATCGATCTAAGCCCTGATCTCGATCGATCACGATCGATCTCATACCGCAGCGATCTGTCCAATCACCGACGATCTGATGGTTGCGATCGATCCAAGCCCTAATCCCAATTGACCAGGATGGAGCTCGGACCACGGCGATCGGTCCGACCACTGATGATCCGATGGTTGTGATCGATCCAAGCCCTGATCCCGATTGGCCATGATGGATCTTGGACCGCGGCGATTGGTCCGATCGCCGACGATCCGATGGTTGCGATCAATCCAAGCCCTGAACCCGATCGGCCACGACGGATCTTGGACCACGGCGATCAGTCCGATCACCGACGATCCAATGGTTGCGATCGATCCAAGCACTGATCCCGATCGGCCATGATGGATCTCGGACAGCGGCGATCGGTTCAATCGCTGACGATCCAACGGTTGCTATCGATCTAAGCCCTGATCCCGATCGGCCACGACCGATCTCGGACAGCGGCGATCGTTTCGATCGCCGACGATCGGACATTGCGATCGATCCAAGCTCTGATCCCGATCGGCCACGACCGATCTCGAACCACGGCGATCGTTCCGATCGCCAACGATCCGACGGTTGCGATCAATCCAAGCCCTGATCCTGATCGGCCAAGACCGATCTCGGACTGCGGCGATCGATCTGATCGCCAACGATCCGTCGGTTGCGATCGATCCAAGCACTGATCCCGATTGGCCATGACCGATCTTAGACCGTGGCGATCTGTCCGATCGTCGATGATCCGACGGTTGCGATCGATCCAAGTCCTGATCCCAATCGGCCACGATGGATCTTGGACCGCGGCGATTGGTCGGATCGCCGACGATCAGACGGTTGCGATCGATCCAAGCCCTGATCCAGATTGGCCACGATGATATCGAACCGCGGCAATCAGTCCTATCACCGACGATCCGATGGTTGCGATCGATCCAAGGCCCAAACCCGATCGGCCACGACCGATCTCGGACCGCGGCGATCGTTTCGATCGCCGACGATCCAACGGTTGCGACCGATCCAAGCCCTGATCCCGATCGGCCATGGCCGATCTCGGACCACGGCGATCGGTCCGATCGCCGATGATTCGACGGTTGCGATCGATCCAAGCCCTGATCCGGATCGGCCATGATCGATCTCGGACCGCGGCGATCGGTCCGATTACCGACGATTCGACAGTTGCGATCGATCCAAGCCTTGATCCCGATCGGCCACGACCGATCTTGGACCGCGGCGATCGGTCCGATCGCCGACGATCCGACCGTTGCGATCGATCCGAGCCTTGATCCCGATCAGTCACGACCGATCTAGTACAGCGGCGATCGGTCCGATCGCGACGATCCAACCATTGCGATCGATCCGAGCCCTGATCCCGATCAGTCACGACCGATCTAGTACCGCGGCGATCGGTCCGATCGCCGACGATCCGACGGTTGCGATCGATCCAAGCCTTGATCCCGATCGGCCAGGACGGATCTTGGACTGCGGCGATCGGTCCGATCACCGACGATCCGATAGTTTTGATCGATCCAAGCCCTGATCCCGATCGGCCACGACGGATCTCAGACCGCGGCGATCGGTCCGATCGCCGACGATCCGACGGTTGCGATCGATCCAAGCCTTGATCTCGATCGGCCAAACCGATCCCGAACCGCGGCGATCGGTCCGATCGTCGACGATCCGACGGTTGTGATCGATCCGATCCCTGATCCCGATCGGTCATGACCGATCTCGTACCACGGTGATCGGTCCGATCACCGACGATCCGACAGTTGCGATCGATCCAAGCCCTGATCCCGATCGGCTAGGACGGATCTCGGACCACGGCGATCGGTTAGATCGCTGACGATCCGATGGTTGCGATCGATCCATGCCCTGATCCCGATCGGCCACGATGGATCTCGGACTGCAGCGATCGGTCCGATCACCAACGATCCGATGGTTGCGATCGATCCAAGCCCTGATCCCGATCGGCCACGACCGATCTCGAACCACGGCGATCATTCTGATCGCCGATGATCCGATGGTTGCGATCGATCCAAGCCCTGATCCTGATCGACCATGATCGATCTCAGACCCCCACGATCGGTCCAATCACCGACGATCCGATGGTTGCGATCGATCCAAGCCCTGATCCCGATCGGCTACGACCGATCTTAAACCTCGGCGATCGGTCCGATCGCGGATGATCCAATGGTTGCTATCGATCCAAGCGCTGATCCCAATCGGCCACGACCGATCTCGGACTGCGGCGATCGGTCCGATCACCGACGATCCGACGGTTGCGATCGATCCAAGCCTGATCCCGATCGGCTATGACCGATCTAAGACCTCAGCGATCGGTTCGATCGCCGATGATCCAACGGTTGCTATCGATCCAAGCCCTGATCCCGATCGGCCACGATCGATCTTGGACCGCGGCTATCGTTCCGATCGTCGATGATCGGACGGTTGCGATCGATCCAAGCCCTGATCGCGATCGGCCACGACTGATCTCGAACCACGGCGATCGTTTCGATCGCCGATGATCTGACGGTTGCGATCGATCCAAGCCCTGATCCCGATTGGCCACGAATGATCTCGAACTGCGGCGATCGGTTCGATCGCCGACGATCTGACGGTTGCGATCGATCCAAGCCCTAATCCCGATCGGCCACGACTGATCTTGGACCGCGGCGATCGTTCCGATCGCCGACGATCCGACGGTTGTGATTGATCTAATCCCTGATCCTGATCGGCTAGGACGGATCTCGGACCGCGGCGATCGGTTAGATCACTTACGATCCGACGGTTTCGATCGATCCAAGCCCTGATCCCGATCAGCCACAATGGTGATAGAGATATAGACTAAAAGATATGCTTTATGTCTTTACATTTTTAATGAGAATTCATTTTGAGCAATGTGTGCCATTTACTATATATGTGCATGTGTCTAGTATTTCCAAAGAGTATTTGATCTAGTGTGTAGAGTACGGCTTACACACAGAAGACTAGATCATCGGTTCTTTTGGAATACAAGTTTATTGTTCACAGTTTTAGATAGAATTGGACACACCATCAGTAGAGCTGTAGCACAAATTTAAGTAGGTCTGTCTTGACTACGGGGAATGGTTTATTCTAACTATTTGTGCTAGTACACTTTGTGTGTATTGAACAGGACCCAGTTGAGTTGATTATTTTATACTGACTTTATAAATAATTTAGAACTCATGAATATTATGATTACTTATGCTCTTAATCTGAATTCTATTTCTAGACACGTGTATGTAGTGTTTATTGCTTTGATTACACATAGAGTGAGATTCTATATGAGTCAATAAACTCAGTGGGTTGGGCAATAACATTATGTATATGGTGAATATTAATAGTTGAAGGAATCCACGTCCGATTAATTTGGACTGATGATATCCCCTTGAGAAAGCTTATAAGTTTTGATCGTATCAAATCTTGCAAGTGGATTTTGAATCCGATACGTCAAATAAGTTAAGTGGATAAGTCTCAAGGATAATAACAGCCAATTAAATTATATTGTCAGTATTTAAATTTAATTGGTGGATATCTGTAATCTTAACGTGGGGAGATAATAAGTATTTAATATTAAGGCTCGAAAATATAAATTCGAATATGATTAGGAGTACAATTATAATTCTTTAGTGGAATGAATTATAATTTACGTAATTAAATCCTAACCCGGGATAGGATTAGGAGATTTAATTACGTGGGAAGTCCTTTTCATATTTGCCTATTAGGTCCCTGTTGTAGCCCTATAAATACCCTCTCAATTGGTTGCTAGGGTTAACGCTTTTGAGAAAAAGAAAAGCAAGAAACCCTAGGTCGGCCGAGAGAGATCCCACCATCTTGTGAGAGAAGCAGGTATTTCGGGAATACGGCGGAAGGCCAAAAGGTTGAGGTCGAGCAATCAAATCAAGTGTTCCAGCGTTCAAGTCTGAAGGTATAATCTTATACTCATAGATTAGAACGGTAAAAGATTTTTGCATTACTCATATACGCTATAGCCGTGATCTTGGGGGTATTCCGCGCTCCCCAACAGATGGATCTCGGACCGCAGCGATCGATCCGATCGCCAACGATCCGATGGTTGCGATCGATTCAAGCCCTGATCCCGACGGCCACGATCGATCTCGAACCGCGGCGATCATTCTGATCACCGATGATCCGACGGTTGCGATCGATCCAAGCCCTGATCCCGATCGGCCAGAACGGATCTCGGACCGCGACGATCGGTCCGATCACTGACGATCCGACGGTTGCGATCGATCTAAGCCCTGATCCCGATCGATCACGATCGATCTCATACCGCAGCGATCTGTCCAATCGCCGACGATCTGACGGTTGTGATCGATCCAAGCCCTAATCCCAATCGGCCAGAATGGAGCTCGGACCACGGCGATCGGTCTGATCGCTGATGATCCGATGGTTGCGATCGATCCAAGCCCTGATCCCGATTGGCCATGATGGATCTTGGACCGCGGCGATTGGGCCGATCACCGACGATCCGATGGTTGCTATCGATCCAAGCCCTGAACCCGATCGGCCACGATGGATCTCGGACCATGGCGATCAGTCCGATCACCGACGATCCAATGATTGCGATCGATCCAAGCACTAAATCCGATCGGCCACGACGGATCTTGGACAGCGACGATCGGTTCGATCGCTGACGATCCAACGGTTGCTATCGATCCAAGCCCTGATCCCGATCGGACAGCGGCGATCGTTCCGATCGCCGACGATCAGACGGTTGCGATCGATCCAAGCCCTGATCCCGATTGGCCATGACTGATCTCGGACCGCGGCGATCATTCTGATCGCCAACGATCCGATGGTTGCGATCGATCCAAGTCCTGATCCTGATCGGCCAAGACCGATCTCGGACTGCGGCAATCGATCTATCACCGACGATCCGACGGTTGCGATCGATCCAAGCACTGATCTCGATTGGCCATGACCGATCTTGGACCGCGGCGATATGTCCGGTCATCGACGATCCGACGGTTGCGATCGATCCAAGCCCTGATCCCAATCGGCCAAGACGGATCTTGGACCACGGCGATTGGTCGGATCGCCGACGATCAGACGGTTGCGATCGATCCAAGCCCTGATCCAGATTGGCCACGACAATCTTGGACCGCGGAAATCGGTCCTATCACCGACGATCCGATGGTTGCGATCGATCCAAGGCCCGAACCCGATCGGCCACGACCGATCTTGCACCGCGGCGATCGTTCCGATCGTCAACGATCCAACGGTTGCGACCGATCCAAGCCCTGATCCCGATCGGCCACGACCGATCTCGGACCACGGCGATCGGTCCGATCGTCGATGATTCGACGGTTGCGATCGATCCAAACCCTGATCCTGATCGGCCACGATCGATCTCGGACCGCGGCGATCGGTCTGATCACCGACGATTCGACGGTTGCGATCGATCCAAGCCCTGATCCCGAACGGCCACGACCGATCTTGGACCGCGGCGATCGGTCCGATCGCCGATGATCCGACCGTTGCGATCGATCCGAGCCCTGATCCCGATCGGCCACGATCGATCTAGTACAGCGGCGATCGGTCCGATCGCCGACGATCCGACCGTTGCGATCGATCCGAGCCCTGATCCCGATTGGTCATGACCGATCTAGTACCGTGGCGATCGGTCCGATCGCCGATGATCCGACGGTTGCGATCGATCCAAGCCCTGATCTCGATCGGCCAGGACGGATCTTGGACCGTGGCAATCGGTCCGATCACCGATGATCCGACAGTTTTGATCGATCCAAGCCCTGATCCCGATCGGCCACGACGGATCTCGGACCGCGGCGATCGATCCGATCGCCGACGATCCAACGGTTGCGATCGATCCAAGCCATGATCCCGATCGGTCACAACCGATCCCGGACTGCGGCGATCAGTCCGATCGCCGACGATCCGACGGTTGCGATCGATCCGATCCCTAATCCCGATCGGTCACGACCGATCTTGTACCACGGCGATCGGTCGATCATCGACGACCGACGGTTGCGATCGATCCAAGCCCTGATCCCGATTGACCATGATGGATCTCGGACCGCAGCGATCAGTCCGATCGCCAACGATCCGATGGTTGCGATCGATCCAAGCCCTGATCCCGATCGGCCACGATCGATCTCGAACCGTGGCGATCATTCTGATCGCCGATGATCCAACGGTTGCGATCGATCCAAGCCCTGATCCTGATCGACCACGACCGTTCTCGGACCCCCACGATCGGTCCAATCACCGACGATCCGATGGTTGCGATCGATCCAAGCCCTGATCCCGATCGGCCATGATCGATCTTGGACTTCGGCGATCGGTCCGATCGTTGATGATCCGACGGTTGCTATCGATCCAAGCCCTGATCTCGATCGGCCATGACCGATCTCGGACCGCGGCGATCGATCCGATCCCCGATGATCCGACGGTTGCGATCGATCCAATCTCTGATACCGATCAGCCACAACCTATCTCGGACCTCGGCGATCGATCCGATCGCCGATGATCTGACGGTTGCTATCGATCCTAGCCCTGATCCCGATTGGCCACGACCGATCTCGGACCGCGGCGATTATTCAGATCGCCGACGTTCCGATGGTTGCGATCGATCCAAGCCCTGATCCTGATCGGCCACGACGGAGCTCGGACCGTGGCGATCGGTCCGATCGCCGATGATTCGACGGTTGCGATTGATCCAAGCCCTGATCCCGATCGGCCACGATCGATCTCGGACCGCGGCAATCGTTCCGATCTCCGACGATCCGACGGTAGCGATCGATCCAAGCCCTGATTCCAATCCGCCATGATGGATCTCGAACCGCGGTGATCGATCCGATCGCCGATGATCCAACGGTTGCGATCGATCCTAGCCCTGATCTCGATCGGCCACGACTGATCTCAGACCGCGGCGATTGTTCTGATCGCTGACGATCCGACGGTTCCGATCGATCCAAGCCCTGATCCCGATCGGCCACGACCGATCTCACACCGCGGCGATCGGTCCGATCGCCGACGATCCGATGGTTGTGATCGATCCAAGCCCTGATCCTGATCGGCCACGACCGATCTCGGATCACGGCGATCGTTCCCATCGTCGATGATCCGACGGCTGCGATCGATCCAAGCCCTGATCCCGATCGGCCATGACCGATCTTGGACCGCGGCGATCGGTCCGATGGCTGACGATCCGATGGTTGCGATCGATCCAAGCCCTGATCTCGATCGGCCACGACGGATCTTGGACCGCGGCGATTGGTCGGATCGCCGACGATCCGACGATTGCGATCGATCCAAGCACTGATCCCGATCGGCCACGACGGATCTCGGACCGCGGCGATCAGTCCGATTGCCGATGATTCGACGGTTGCGATTGATCCAAGCCCTGATCCCGATCGGCCACGATGGATCTTGGACCGCGGCGATCGGTCCAATCGCGACAATCCGATGGTTGCGATCGATCCAAGCCCTAATCCCGATCGGCCACGACCAATCTCGGACCGCGGCGATCGTTCCGATCGCCGATGATTCGACGGTAGCGATCGATTCAAGCCCTAATCCCGATCCGCCATGACGGATCTCGAACCACGGTGATCGGTTCGATCGCCGATGATCCAACGGCTGCGATCGATCCAAGCCCTGATCCCGATCGGCCAAGACCAATCTCGGACCGCGGTGATCGATCCAATCGCCGATGATCCGACGGTTGTGATCGATCCAAGCCCTGATCCCGATCGGCCACGATCGATCTCGGACCGCAATGATCGGTCCGATCGCCGACGATCCGATGGTTGCAATCAATCCAAGCCCTGAATCCCGATCGGCCACGACCGATCTTGGACCGCGGCGATCGCTCCGATCGCTGACGATCCGACGGTTGCGATCGATCCAAGCCCTGATCCCGATCGGCCACGACCGATCTCGGACCGCTGCGATCGTTTCGATCGCCGACGATCCGACGGTTGCAACCGATCCAAGCCCTGATCCCGATCGGCCATGACCGAACCCAGACCACGGCGATCGGTCTGATCGCCGACGATTTGACGGTTGCGATCGATCTAAGCCCTGATCCCGATCGAACCACGACCGATCTTGGACCGCGGGGATCGGTCCGATCGCCAACGATCTGACGGTTGTGATCTATCGAAGCCCTGATCCCGATCGGCCCCGACCGATCTCGGACAGCGGTGATCGCTCCGATCGCCGATGATCCGATGGTTGCGATCGATCCAAGCCCTCGATCCCGATAGGCGATCATGACCAATCTCGAACCGCGGCGATCGGTCCGATCGCCGACGATCCGACGGTTGCGATCGATCGATCCGACGGATCGCGGCGATCGATACGACCGATCTCGATCTGATCCTGATCGGCCATACCGGCGATCCCGATCACCGACGATCCGATGGTTGCGATCGATCCAAGCCCTGATCCCGATCGGCCATGACCGATCTTGGACCGCGGCGATCGGTCCGATCACGACGATCCGACGGTTGCGATCGATCCAAGCCCTGATCCCAATCGGCCATGACCATCACCGCGGCGATCGGTCCGATCGCCGACGATCCGATGGTTGCGATCGATCCAAGCCCTGATCCCGATCGGTCATGACGATCTCGGACCACGGCGATCGGTCCGATCGCCGACGATCCGACGGTTGCGATCGATCCAAGCCCTGATCCCGATCGGCCAGACCGATCTCGGACCGCGGCGATCGGTCCGATCTGACGATCCGACGGTTGCGATCGATCCAAGCCCTGATCCCGATCGGCCACGACTGATCTCGACCACGGCGATCGGTCCGATCGCCGATGATCCACGGTTGCGATCGATCCAAGCCCTGATCCCGATCGGCCATGACCGATCTCGGACCGCGGCGATCGGTCCGATCGCCGACGATCCGACGGTTGCGATCGATCCAAGCCCTGATCCCGATCGGCCACGACCGATCTCAGACCGCGGCGATCGGTCCGATCGCCGATGATCCCGGTTGCGATCGATCCAAGCCCTGATCCCGATCGGCCATGACCGATCTCGGACCGCGGCGATCGGTCCGATCGCCGATCGACGTTGCGATCGATCCATGATCCCGATCGATGACGATCTCGGACCGCGGCGATCCCGATCGCCGACGATCCGACGGTTGCGATCGATCCAAGCCCTGATCCCGATCGGCCACGACCGATCTCGGACCGCGGCGATCGGTCCGATCACCGACGATCTGACGGTTGCGATCGATCCAAGCCCTGATCCCGATCGGCCACGACCGATCTCGGACCGGGCGATCGGTCCGATCGCCGACGATCCGACGGTTGCGATCGATCCAAGCCCTGATCCCGATCGGCGATCGATCTCGGACCGCGGCGATTCCGATCGCCGACGATCCGACGGTTGCGATCGATCCAAGCCCTGATCCCGATCGGCCACGATATCTCGGACCATCATCGCCGATCCGAATGATCGATCCAGATCCGATCGGCCACGATCGATCTCGGACCGTGGCGATTGGTCTGATCGATCCGACGGTTGTGATCGATCCAAGCCCTGATCCCGATCGGCCACGACGATCTCGGACCGCGGCGATCCCGATCGCCGACGATCCGATGGTTGCGATCGATCTAATCCCTATCCCGATCGGCCACGACCGATCTCGGACCGCGGCGATCGGTCCGATCGCCGACCGAACGGTCGATCCATCGATTGCGATCGATCCAAGCCCTGATCCCGATCGGCCACGACCGATCTCGGACCGCGATCGGTCCGATCGGACGATCCGGGTTGCGATCGATCCAAGCCCTGATCCCGATCGGCGACGGATCTCGGACCGCGGCGATCGGTCCGATCGATGATCCGACGGTTGCGATCGATCTAAGCCCTGATCCCGATCGGTCACGATCGATCTCGTACCGCAGCGATCGGTCCAATCGCCGACGATCTGACGGTTGCGATCGATCCAAGCCCTAATCCCGATCGGCCAGGACGGATCCCAGACCATGGCGATCGGTCCGATCTCCGATGATCCGATGGTTGCGATCGATCCAAGCCCTGATCCCGATCGGCCACGACCGATCTCGGACCGCGGCGATCTCCGATCGCCGATGATCTGACGGTTGCGATCGATCCAAGCCCTGATCCCGATCGGCCACGACCGATCTCGGACCCGGCGATCGGTCCGATCGCCGACGATCCGACGGTTGCGATCGATCCAAGCTGATCCCGATCGGCCATGACCGATCTCGGACCGCGGATCGGTCCGATCACCGATGATCCGACGGTTGCGATCGATCCAAGCCCTGATCCCGATCGGCCATGACCGATCTCAGACCTCGGCGATCGTTCGATCGCCGACGATCCGACGGTTGCTATCGATCCAAGCCCTGATCCCGATCGGCCACGACCGATCTCGGACCGCGGCGATCATTCCGATCATCGACGATCCGACGGTTGCGATCGATCCAAGCCCTGATCCCGATCGGCCATGACTGATCTCGGACGCGGCGATCGTTTCGATCGCCATGATCTGACGGTTGCGATCGATCCAAGCCCTGATCCCGATCGGCCACGATCGATCTCGGACCGCGGCGATCGGTTCGATCGCCGACGATCCGACGGTTGCTATCGATCCAAGCCCTGATCCCGATCGGCCACGACTGATCTCGGACCGCGGCGATCATTCCGATCGACGATCCGACGGTTGCGATCGATCCAATCCCTGATCCCGATCGGCCACGACCGATCTCGGACCGTGGCGATCGGTCCGATCGCCGATGATCCGACGGTTGCCATCGATCCAGCCCTGATCCCGATCGGCACGACGATCTCGCGGCGATCGGTCCGATCGCCGACGATCAGACGGTTGCGATCGATCCAAGCCCTGATCCCGATCGGCCAGGACGGATCTCGGACCGCGGCGATCGGTCCGATCGCCGACGATCCGACGGTTGCGATCGATCTAAGCCCTGATCCCGATCGGCACGATCGATCTCGTACTGCGATCGGTCCGATCACCGATCCGATGGTTGCGATCGATCCAAGCCCTGATCCCGATCGGCCATGACGGATCTCGGACCGCGGCGATCGGTCCGATCGCCGACGATCCGATGGTTGCGATCGATCCAAGCCCTGATCCCGATCGGCCACGATGAATCTCGAACCACGGCGATCGGTCCGATCGCCGACGATCTGACGGTTGCGATCGATCCAAGCCCTGATCCCGATCGGCCATGATGGATCTCGGACCGCGGCGATCGGTTGATCACCGACGATCCGACGGTTGCGATCGATCCAAGCCCTGATCCCGATCGGCCACGACCGATCTCGGACCGCGGCGATCCGATCGCCGACGATCCGACGGTTGCGATCGATCCAAGCCCTGATCCGATCAGCCACGATCTCGGACCTCAGCGATCGGTTCGATCCGATGATCCGACGGTTGCGATCGATCCAAGCCCTGATCCCGATTGGCCACGACCGATCTCGGACCGGGCGATCGTCCGATCGCCGACGATCCGACGGTTGCGATCGATCCAAGCCCTGATCCCGATCGGCCATGACCGATCTCGACCGCGCGATCGGTCCGATCATCGACGATCAGACGGTTGCGATCGATCCAAGCCCTGATCCCGATCGGCCAGACGGATCTCGGACGGCGATCGGTCCGATCCCGACGATCCGATGGTTGCGATCGATCCAAGCCCTGATCCCGATCGGCCATGATCGATCTCAGCGGCGATCCGATCGCCGATGATCCGACGGTTGCGATCGATCCAAGCCCTGATCCCGATCGGCCACGACGGATCTCGGACCAGGCGATCGGTTCGATCGCCGACGATCCGACGGTTGCGATCGATCCAAGCCCTGATCCCGATCGGCCACGATCGATCTCGGACCGCGGCGATCATCCGATCGCCGATGATCCGACGGTTGCGATCGATCCAAGCCCTGATCCCGATCGGCCATGACCGATCTCGACCGGGCATCGGTCCGATCGCCGACGATCCGACGGTTGCGATCGATCCAAGCCCTGATCCCGATCGGCCATGACCGATCTCGACCATCGTCCGATCACCGACGATCCGACGGTTGCGATCGATCCAAGATCCGCCATCGATCGGTCCGATCGTCGACGATCCGACGGTTGCGATCGATCCAAGCCCTGATCCAATCGGCCACGACCGATCTCGGACCGCGGCGATCGGTCCGATCGCCGACGATCCAACGGTTGCGATCGATCCGAGCCCTGATCCCGATCGGTCACGATGATCTCGTACCACGGCGATCGGTCCGATCGCCGACGATCCAATGGTTGCGATCGATCCAAGCCCTGATCCCGATCGGCGAGGACGGATCTCGGACCGCGGCGATCGGTCCGATCGCCGACGATCCGACGGTTGCGATCGATCCAAGCCCTGATCCCGATCCCACGATCGATCTCGGACCGCGATCGGTCCGATCACCGACGATCCAACGGTTGCGATCGATCCAAGCCCTGATCCCGATCGGCCACGATCGATCTCGACCGCGGCGATCGGTCCGATCGCCGATGATCCGACGGTTGCGATCGATCCAAGCCCTGATCCCGATCGGCCATGGATCTCGGACCGCGGCGATCGGTCCGATCGCCGATGATCCGACGGTTGCGATCGATCCAAGCCCTGATCCCGATCGGCCATGACCGATCTCGGACCGGTGATCGTCCGATCGCCGATCCGACGGTTGCGATCGATCCAAGCCTGATCCCGATCGGCCACGACCGATCTCGGACCGGTGATCGGTCCGATCGTGATCCGACGGTTGCGATCGATCCAAGCCCTGATCCGATCGGCCACGACCGATCTCGGACCGGCGATCGGTCCGATCGCCGATGATCCGACGGTTGCGATCGATCCAAGCCCTGATCCTGATCGGCCACGACGATCTCGGACCGGCGATCGGTCCGATCGGCGACGATCCGACGGTTGCGATCGATCCAAGCCCTGATCCCGATCGGCCACGACCGATCTCGGCGATCGGTCCGATCGCCGACGATCCGACGGTTGCGATCGATCCAAGCCCTGATCCCGATCGGCCACGACCGATCTCGGACCGCGGCGATCGGTCCGATCGCCGATGATCCGACGGTTGCGATCGATCCAAGCCCTGATCCGATCGGCCACGACCGATCTCGACCGTGGCGATTGGTCCGATCGCCGACGATCCGACGGTTGCGATCGATCCAAGCCCTGATCCCGATCGGCGTCTCGGACCAGCGATCGGTCCGATCACTGACGATCCGATGTTGCGATCGATCCAAGCCCTGATCCCGATCGGCCATGACCGATCTCGGACTGCGGCGATCGGTCCGATCGATGATCCGGTTGCGATCGATCCAAGCCCTGATCCCGATCGGCCACGACCGATCTCGACCGCGGCGATCGATCCGATCGCTGATCCGACGGTTGCGATCGATCCAAGCCCTGATCCCGATCGGCCACGACCGATCTCGGACCCGGTGATCATCCGATCGCCGACGATCTGACGATCGATCCAAGCCCTGATCCCGATCGGCCACGACCGATCTCGGACCGCGGCGATCGTTCCGATCGCCGACGATCCGATGGTTGCGATCGATCCAAGCCCTGATCCCGATCGGCCGACCGATCTCGACCGCGGCGATCGGTCCGATCGCGACGATCCGACGGTTGCGATCGATCCAAGCCTGATCCCGATTGGCCATGACCGATCTTGGACCGGCGATCGTCCGACCGACGATCCGACGGTTGCGATCGATCCAAGCCCTGATCCCGATCGGCCACGACGGATCTCGGACCGCCGATCGGTCCGATCGCCGACGATCCGACGGTTGCGATCGATCCAAGCCCTGATCCCGATCGGCCACGACCGATCTCGGACCGGCGATCGTCCGATCGCCGATGATCCGAAGGTTGCGATCGATCCAAGCCCTGATCCCGATCGGCCACGACGATCGGACCGGCGATCGGTCCGATCGCCGACGATCCGATGGTTGCGATCGATCCAAGCCCTGATCCCGATCGGCCACGACCGATCTCGGACCGGCGATCGTTCCGATCGCCGACGATCCGATGGTTGCGATCGATCCAAGCCCTGATCTCGATCGGATCGCGATCGGTCGATCGCCGACGATCGACGTTGCTATCGATCCAAGCCTGATCCCGATCGGCCACAACCGATCTCGGACCACGGCGATTGGTCCGATCATCGATGATCCGATGGTTGCGATCGATCCAGCCCTGATCCCGATCGGCCATGACCGATCTCATACCGCTGGCGATCGGTCCGATCGCCGACGATCGACGGTTGCGATCGATCCAAGCCCTGATCCCGATCGGCCACGACCGATCTCAGACCACGGCGATCGGTCCGATCGCCGACGATCTGACGGTTGCGATCGATCCGAGCCCTGATCCCGATCGGTAACGACCGATCTCATACCACGGCGATCGGTCCGATCGCCGATGATCCGACGGTTGCGATCGATCCAAGCCCTGATCCCAATCGGCCAGGATGGATCTCGGACCGCGGCGATCGGTCCGATCGCCGATGATCCGATGGTTGCGATCGATCCAAGCCTGATCCTAATCGGCCACGATGGATCTCGGACCGCGGCGATCAGTCCGATCGCCGACGATCCGACGGTTGCGATCGATCCAAGCCCTGATCCCGATCGGCCACGACCGATCTCGGACCGGCGATCGGTCCGATCGCCGATGATCCGACGGTTGCGATCGATCCAAGCCCTGATCCGATCAGCCACGAACGATCTCGGACCGTCGATCGATCCGATCGCCGACGATCCGATGGTTGCGATCGATCC
>UESW01001353.1:58278-325889 GCA_900491605.1 Calamus simplicifolius
AAAATATTTAATTTTTTTAAAAAATATTGCGACGCACTGAGTTGCATCTCAATATTTTTTTTCCATATTTATATTTTATAAAAAATTAATTTAAAAATATTGCGACGCATTATTTGTGTTGCTAAATAAAAAATAATTTTTTTTATATTTTGATTTATTGAGTCGCTAATGCGTCGCAATGTTTTGTTGTCACGGAGGCGTCGTAAAGTGGTCGCAATTTAGCGACGCAATGATGCGTCGCTAAATTTGCATCGCTATTTCAGTATTTTCTTGTAGTGTATTGAGGTTTGGAAAGGCTTAAGAGAAATTAAAAAGTATGTGGTTAATCAATTTATTTAACAGGATTGTAGCAACTAAAAGAATACCGGATGATTGAAGAAAAAATTTATTAATACCCATATACAAAAATAAAGAAGATATTCAAAACTATGCAAATTATAGAGGGATTAAGCAAATGAGTCATACAATAAAATTATGGGAGAGAGTAATCGAATAAGAACTGAAACTTTGGTATCAAATAATCAATTTAGATTTATGCCTGAAAGATCTGCTATGGAAGCTATTTATTTATTAAAAAGATTGATGAAGAGATATAGAGAAAAAAAAAGACCTTCATATCCTCTTTATTAATTTAGAGAAAGTATATGATAGAGTACTTAAGATATAATATGGTGAGTTTTAGATAAAAAAGGAGCTACCAAAAGGTTCATAGAATTGATAAAAGATATGTATGATAGAGCAATAACTATTTTAAAATAACAATAGGAGAAACTAGTGAATTTCCAATTACTATAGGTTTACATATCTGCCTTTAGTCCGTATCTTTTTTATTAGTTATGGATAATTTAATCAAATATATTCAAATATTATCGCATGGTGTATGTTATTTGTAGATGATATAGTGTTGATTGATGAAACTAAATCTAGAGTAAATGCTAAGCTAGAGATTTGGAGAGAGGCTTTAGAATCTAAAGGTTTTAAGATTAGTAGAACTAAAACTGAATATATAAAATATAATTTTAGTGGGAGTAGAAATAAATGAAGAAATAGGGAAGATTGCAAGCCTAAGATATCAAGGAGTAAAAAATTTAGGTATTTGGATCAATTATCCAGCAAAAAGGTGAAATAGGTAAAGATGTGAATCATAGAGTTAAAGCATGATGGATTAAGTGATGAGTACTTTAGGAGTATTTTATGATCGGTGCATCCCATTAAATTAAAAAAAATTATAAAACTTCTATTAGGCCAGCTATGCTATATGAACAGAGTATTGGGCAATATTAAAACGACAAGTGAATAATTAAGTGTAATAGAAATGTGTATGTTTAGATGGATATGTGGTAAAACTTTAAAAGATAGAATTAGAAATAAATATATAAAAGAAATGATAAGAGTAGCCCCAATTGAAGATAAATGAGAGAAAATCTATTACGATGGTTTGAATATGCAACGTAGACCTTTAGATGCTTCATTTAGAAAGAGTGATCTTTTAACAATTCATGATAAGAATAGAGGTAGAGATAGACCTAAACTAATGAATAAAATAATGAAAAAAAATATAACTATTTATAATTTGAATATTGACTTGGTTCCGAATAAAGCAGAGTGAAGGAAGCAGATTCATGTAGCCGACCCCATGTAGTTGGGAAAAGGCTTAGATGAGTTGAGTTGAGTATAGTAGATGTGAAAATATCATTTCAAATAATATTTTTATTTTAATTATTTTTTTAAAATCTTTGCCTTTCATGCCAATGTTGTAAAATCGGTATCCTTAGACAATGTTTTTAAAAAGTGCAAGTGTGACAGCAACAACATTATGGTTGTTGAGAATTGTATCCTAAAGTCAATCATTTGATGATTGTGCTAATGTAAATTGTATATAAATTGATATATTAATAAAAGTTATTTGGCAGTTTATTCATTACAAGAACATCTTCTTAATACTCCTGATTGTAATGAAGCCCTTAGGATCTTCCTTCACGATAAAGGAGGATTTATCTTTGAAGGTCCTCAAAAAGGTTCGCGACCATATGATATACTATGACAGGGCCATAGTACTATCAATTATAGGACGTTGTATATCATATTTGTTGGTTGTCCTCTTAACCAAGGAGTGTAGAGACACTGGTATGACATACAGGTGAAAGTGTAGGAGTACATTTCACCGAACGTGACTCATTTCCGGATACTCTACTGTCAAGAGTTAATCCGAGAAGATATAGGTATAAGTATCCTTCAGACCTGAAGATCACAACCAGGTGCTACAAGCAACTCATTGTACTTAGGTGCCGGACCACCTGGATTTCTAATCCAGCTACGAAAGGTTACTGGGTGCAGTCAAGTACTTGTGGTAGTCAGTTGTGGATCAAGATGGAATTTGACCTATCCCGTTAAAAGGAGAAATGCTTGTGTTTCAATTTAGCAAGACCTTGGCCAAGGCACTTCATGTGAAAGTCACATGATCACTAAAATTGAAATCACTTTATGGATTTGCTATTTAGAGTTGACAGGCTCTTAAGCCATCCTTAGCATTTGTGGTCAAGAGGATGAATTATACGGTAACTATTTCTTAGGGTTCTTGGAGTTTGCTCGGCAACTCTTCGACCTATCCGGACGTCGGGTTCCATTGCTAGATGGGCACATCGATTAGTATAGAAAGTTGTTTCTATGCTACCGGCTTAGGTTCGAACCTAGAGAGTCACACGCATAGAAGTTTCCTAGGATGATCTGTTTGCTGATCAACGATTGAGAATCGTATATGATTTAATTAATCAATTTGATTGATTGAATTATCTCAATTGGGTTAAGTACAATTGAATAAGATTCAATTTGGTTTAAGTCTATTAGAAGGACTAGTCAATTTCAAATATTGATTTAAAATTAGACTTGATTTGGATTTAAATAGATTCAGGACTAGCCAAATTTGATTTGGGCTAGGACCATGATCTATGTGGGTTCAGTCCAATAAATTCAGATTAGCTTAAACCAAAAACTAAACCCAAACCTCTCGCATAAGTCTGAGAGATTAAATTCACATATAGAATTTAATGTCTTGCATTAATCTTCTCCAAACAATTCCGTCGGAATTCTAAAGTGTTAGAATAAATGCGCCTCTTTGTATTAACCAAGCGCTACGGTTCGACGACTCTTTGGTTTTTACCGAACGTCGGAATTAACCAAGCGCTACGACGACTCTTTGGTTTTTTACCGAACGTCGGAATTAACCAAGCGCTACGGTTCGGCGTCTCTTTGGTTTTCGCCAAGCGGCGGAATTCTAAATGTTAGAATTTAATGGGCTGGCTAAAAAGAGACTATAAATAGAGGACATCCCTCACCAGATTACACAGAAGAAAAACAACACACGATATGTCGTGAATTGATTTTCTAAAGAATTAGAATAGAAAATCCTGGTGATTCTGGTGCTAACGGAAGTGTGGAGGATCCTAGAAGAAGAATTCAAGTGGGAGGATTCAAGATCAGCAAAGTCATTTTCCGCGAGCTAGCACTCCCGGGAATCCGATCATTCGGGGCTTCGCGTGGACGATACTAGAGGCCGGACGATTGAACGGCTGCAGAGCATAAAAGGATTTACCAATTGCCTTTAAGGTAAGTGATATGATCCCTAGATCTTAAGGCATGCTTCAAGATAAGAAGTATGACTTCTTGCCTTGAAGATCAAGACATGATCTTGATAGTTTATTTATATGCATATTTTGGATCAATCGATCCTATATACAAGGCAAAGATATGATCTTGATGCATGTTAGATAGATTAGTATGTAATCTTTAAATTTCTGCATTGATAATTGTTATCAATTTTTTAAAACATGCATGCCTCGGAGATTGTTTCTCCCTTCAAATGGTATCAGAGCGATGGTTTCGTATTGATCTAATTTATTGCATGTAAATTAATGCTCCTATTAATTGTGTAATCAAGGCTAAAACAAATCACATTCGGTCATGGATTGAAAATCCAAATTACCCATTCAACGAGGTATTCTGTGACATATTGCCGTGATAATTTAAATTGATCTTTGGCTTCAAAACACTGATTACACACACTCTCAAAATATGTTTTATATTTGATACATATTGATGTTGTATAAAAACATGATATTTGCATGTTTAGTATAAAACATAGATATGATATATGATGGCATGATGTCTATGTTATGAAACATACAAATATTTATGAGAGTCTAATTTGAATGTCAAATGTTAATTCATAATCTCTTTAGATATGATCTAAATATAGGAATTATGAGTAGTAACATAATACATGTGATGCTTGATTGAAATATATGACATGTAAACATGAAATATATTTAATCCTTTGGGTTAGCTAAATCGGGTCCATAAAGGGTTAGACCCTAAGGTTTAAATCAACTGGACTATAAGAGTATTTGATCAAATCTAATTAGATTAGGTTAAGAATGCTCTAAATCAAACAATAGTTGTAGTTGATCATGTCCTTCTCTTTGATTAAACCAAATGGAAGTAGATTAGGCTCCGTGGTTGAGCATGAATCTCTTAGATGGTCAAATCAGAATTGGTTAACCATATGATGTCAAGGTGAGTTGGCAAGTTGCTCTAGGATCAACGATCGAATGGTTTTTAATTGGGAGCTACTCGTATTGATGCGTCTTTAACGAGTTAATGGCATATCCCTCCCATCGATCTCACTCACCTGGTCAATGTGGTGAACCATTTATGATTCAGATCATTTACCTGATTCGGGTTGACCCATGCCTGTAAGGAAATCAGTCTGACTGATTTAGGTGCCACTTAACCTGACTTAATCTTGTTTCATTCTACCGATTTCATAGATTCAGTGGGAGAACTTGATTAGTCAATTTATCTACAGATTATTAAATCCTCTAAAATTATTAGGTCCTTAAAATGAAATAGTTATATGATAACTAAATCATAGCCTCCCATTAAGGTGGGTGATAATGAGTCCGATGTCTTGATAATCATTGGAGGCACTCCATGCCTGGTGCTTGTCAACCATCGGAATTATCATTCATTATATGATAAGTCAGCGTAACTATTACATAGACAGTCAGGTGAGCCGAGCTTCACTCGGGCTTGGTTGTCTATTGATAGGTTACACTGATTATATCATTTAATGGTTGGACCTAACCAGAACTTTCAGTGGAGGCACTTCATGCCTGCTGAAGAGGTATATGGGGCAAAACTGAACACTAAGAATTGTTTGGGGAAACAATTGGTTTTGAACCTACTCTTAGATGCATATGGGTTAGCCAAGCTTCACTTGGGCCTGTATGTAGTTTATGTAGATCTTAGTGCCCGCTAAAGAATTAAGAATAATTCTTCGAATTGGGGTGTAGAGGCTGCCAATTTGAACAAAATAGTGGGAGAATCTTTAGACTAAAGTCCAAGTCTTTAGACTGAATCAATTTATATACTAATAAACTTTAGTTTTTCCTTATGCAGAACATGGCCACTAATTTATCATTAAGGTCCCTATTGGATAGTGACAAGTTGAATGGTTCCAATTTCAATAGCTGGTTCAGAAAACTTAAGATCGTCCTTGAGCATGAGAGGATTCTATATATTCTGAATAATCCTGCACCAAAGATACCTGATGCAAACACCCAAAGTTCTGAGAGAGACACTTATCAGAAGTGGCTCAATGATAGAACTAGCGTGCGTTGTATCATGCTAGCAGCAATGAACGATGAATTCGGTCGCCGGTTCGAGAATGCTCAGCCAGAAGAAATCATTCAAGCGTTGAATGAATCTTTCGGCACACCCGACGATGTTGAAAGGCACAAGACTAGTTGTGCTATTTTCAATGCTCGAATGAGGGATGGATCTCCTGTCACTGATCATGTATTGTACATGATCGAGAAGATAGAACTCCTAAGCAAGCTCGGCTTTCCCTTACATGAGCAGTTGGAAAAAGATGCGATCCTGAATTCCTTGCCTCCATCCTTCCGACCTTTCCTTACTCATTTTCGAATGACAAAGCCTGCAGTCAACTACCACGGTTTGTTGGGGTTGTTACAGAACTTTGAGAAGGATAACCAGCTCTCTAAGGGTTTGGTTAATGTGGTTGAAGGATCTAAGGTAGGGCGTAAACCCTTTGGGAAAGGGAAGAAGAAAAAGAATAATAAAAAGGTGCAACATGCTAGGACATCTATAAGGGGTCAGATGCAGAAGAAGAAAGTTGATAAAAGTCAAGCTGAATGCTTTCACTGCAAGATGCAAGGGCACTGGAAGAGGAACTGTCCTCTTTACATTGCCACACTTGATCAAAACAGGCCAAAGAAGAAAAAGGAGCAAGATGTTGCTCAACAAGGTATTTATATGATAACACCTTGTAATTTTTCTGTATATGATAATCAGACCTGGGTATTGGATACCGGGAGTCCTTTTAACATTTGCAATTCATTGCAGGGACTACAGGTCACCAGAAGATTTGAGGACAATGAAAGATTCCTTAATGTCGGCGATGGAAGATTAGTTCCAGTTCTGGCATTAGGAGTTCTTGAAATAGTTTTCAATAGAAATGTCATTATACTAAATGATTGTCATTTTTGCCCAACGTTCTTGTTGAACGTAATTTCTGTAGGCCTTCTGGCCAAAAGTCATTATGAAATTTCAATAAAGGATGTTACTTTGAATATCATTATGAATGGAGTCACTGTAATGACTGGGCATTTATCTAATGGCATTTATATATTATCACAGCCTGTGAATGTAGTGTACAATTCAAGTAAGCGCCCTAGAACAACTGATGTCACAGACATTTATCTTTGGCACCATCGGCTGGGTCATATCAATAAGAACAGATTAAACAGGTTAACTCAGGAGGGCATCCTTCGAGTTGATGATTGTGAATCATTAACTACCTGTGAATCCTGTCTTCTTGGTAAAATGACCAAGTCATCTTTTACTGGAAAAGGTGAAAGAGCCAAAGAGCTATTGAGTCTAGTACATACTGATGTATGTGGACCAATGAGCACTTGTGCCAAAGGTGGATATTACTACTTCATTACTTTTACAGACGACCTTTCTAGGTTTGGTTATGTCTATCTTATGAGACATAAATCTGAGTCGTTTGAAATGTTCAAACTATATCATAAAGAAGTAGAAAAACAAACAGAAAATGTATTAAGACCCTTCGATCAGATCGAGGAGGCGAATACCTTTCCAATGAATTTGTGACATATTTAAGAGAGAATGGATTCTCTCCCAATGGACTCCTCCTGGAACACCGCAGCATAACGGTGTGTCGGAAAGAAGGAATCGAACTCTGTTAGACATGGTTCGGTCCATGATGGGTTTTGCGAGCTTGCCAATATCATTTTGGGGATACGCATTAGAATCAGCTTGTCATATTCTTAATAAGGTTCCAAGTAAGTCTGTTTCTAAAACTCCACATGAGATGTGGTATGGACATAAACCGGTTATTACCTATCTGAGAGTCTGGGGGTGTCCGGCTTATGTGAAACGTGCAAAATCAGACAAACTTGAACCCAAATCTGACAAATATTTTTTTATCGGCTATCCGAAAGAGACCAAAGGATATTACTTCTACAATACTGAAGAACAAAAGTTGTTCATTAGTAATAGAGCAGTTTTTCTTGAAAAGGAGTTCCTTAGTGAAGGAACAAATAGCTCTAATGTTGAACTTGAGGAAGTTCATCAAGTAGAAGGAACAACACAAACCAGTGAACCCTTAGAATCTGAGTTGATTAGATCAAACTCAAAACCCATTTTAGATGCACCATTAAGGCGATCTGGTAGAGTACCACATCAACCGGACAGATACTTAGGTTTCTTGGTCCAGAATGATGATCCTGTTGAACTCGATGAGAACAACGAGGATCCGATCACCTATATGGATGCTATGCAAAGGACTGACTCTAATAAATGGCTTGAGGCCATGAAATCCGAACTTGACTCCATGAAGGACAATAATGTATGGACATTAGTTGACCCACCCGAAGGGATAAAACCCATAGGGTGTAAGTGGGTTTTCAAGAGGAAAAGAGGCGCAGACGGAAAGGTTGAGACCTATAAAGCACGTCTGGTTGCTAAGGGGTATCGTCAACGTTATGGTATTGACTATGACGAAACGTTTTCTCCTGTGGCAATGCTGAAATCCATTCGGATTATGCTAGCTATAGCAGCACACTTCGATTATGAGATTTGGCAGATGGATGTTAAAACCGCTTTTCTAAATGGTGATTTAGAAGAACAGTGTATATGATACAGCCTGAAGGTTTTATATCTGAAGATGAGTCTAAAGTGTGCAGGCTACAGAAGTCCATTTATGGACTTAAGCAAGCATCTAGGAGTTGGAACATACGATTTGATAAAGTGATCAAATCTTATGGCTTTATTAAAAATAAAGAAGAACCTTGCATTTATAAATGGGCTAACGATTCCGTTATTGTATTTCTTGTATTATATGTGGATGATATTCTCTTAATCGGGAATGATATCCCTGCATTACAAGGAATAAAGACATGGTTATCATCACAATTCTCCATGAAAGATCTGGAGAAGCATCATACATCCTAGGGATGAAGATCTATAGAGATAGATCTAAGAGGATGCTTGGTTTATCCCAATCTACGTACATTGACACAGTGCTAAAGAGGTTTAGCATGGAGAATTCCAAGAAAGGCTATCTTCCGATAGGCCATGGAATTCATCTTTCTAAGAAGGATTGTCCGACAACTCCTAATGAAAGAGAACGTATGAGTCGAATTCCATATGCTTCGGCAGTGGGATCGATTATGTACACCATGACATGTACAAGACCAGATGTGGCATACTCACTAGGAGTAGTGAGTAGATACCAATCTGATCCAGGAGAAAAACACTGGCAAGTTGTTAAGACAATCCTTAAGTATTTGAGAAATACTAAGGACCAGTGGTTAGTCTATGGAGAGTCTGATTTGAAACTTGTTGGATATACTGATTCCAGTTTCCAATCAGATCATGATGATAGCAAAAGTGTATCGGGTTTCGTGTTTATCCTGAATGGTGGAGCTGTTTGCTGGAAAAGTTCCAAGCAACATACAGTGGCAGATTCGGTGTGCGAGGCAGAGTACATCGCTGCATCAGATGCTGCGAAAGAAGCTGTGTGGCTGCGAAAGTTCATCTCCGAGCTTGGAGTGACACCTTCCATAGATGGACCAGTCCTGTTGTACAGTGACAGCACTGGTGCCATAGCTCAAGCAAAGGAACCACGAGCACATCAGCGCACCAAGCACATACTGCGCCGGTTTCATCTTATTCGAGAGATTGTAGACCGAGGTGACATAAATCTTCAGAAGATTGATGGAAAGGAAAACCTAGGTGACCCATTTACTAAAGCACTCAGCATCAAGGAGTTTGACAACTATAAGTTGAAGATGGGTATTAGATACTGTAATGAGTGGCTTTAGGCTAAGTGGGAGTTTGTTGGGAATTGTATCCTAAAGCCAATCATTTGATGATTGTGCTAATGTAAATTGTATATAAATTGATATATTAATAAAAGTTATTTGGCAGTTTATTCATTACAAGAACATCTTCTTAATACTCCTGATTGTAATGAAGCCCTTAGGATCTTCCTTCACGATAAAGGAGGATTTATCTTTGAAGGTCCTTAAAAAGGTTCGCGACCATATGATATACTATGACAGGGCCATAGTACTATCAATTATAGGACGTTGTATATCATATTTGTTGGTTGTCCTCTTAACCAAGGAGTGTAGAGACACTGGTATGACATACAGGTGAAAGTGTAGGAGTACATTTCACCGAACGTGACTCATTTCCGGATACTCTACTGTCAAGAGTTAATCCGAGAAGATATAGGTATAAGTATCCTTCAGACCTGAAGATCACAACCAGTGGCTTACAAGCAACTCATTGTACTTAGGTGCCGGACCACCTGATTTCTAATCCAGCTACGAAAGGTTACTGGGTGCAGTCAAGTACTTGTGGTAGTCAGTTGTGGATCAAGATGGAATTTGACCTATCCCGTTAAAAGGAGAAATGCTTGTGTTTCAATTTAGCAAGACCTTGGCCAAGGCACTTCATGTGAAAGTCACATGATCACTAAAATTGAAATCACTTTATGGATTTGCTATTTAGAGTTGACAGGCTCTTAAGCCATCCTTAGCATTTGTGGTCAAGAGGATGAATTATACGGTAACTGTTTCTTAGGGTTCTTGGAGTTTGCTCGGCAACTCTTTGACCTATCCGGACGTCGGGTTCCATTGCTAGATGGGCACATCGATTAGTATAGAAAGTTGTTTCTATGCTACCGGCTTAGGTTCGAACCTAGAGAGTCACACGCATAGAAGTTTCCTAGGATGATCTATTTGCTGATCAACGATTGAGAATCGTATATGATTTAATTAATCAATTTGATTGATTGAATTATCTCAATTGGGTTAAGTACAATTGAATAAGATTCAATTTGGTTTAAGTCTATTAGAAGGACTAGTCAATTTCAAATATTGATTTAAAATTAGACTTGATTTGGATTTAAATAGATTCAGGACTAGCCAAATTTGATTTGGGCTAGGACCATGATCTATGTGGGTTCAGTCCAATAAATTCAGATTAGCTTAAACCAAAAACTAAACCCAAACCTCTCGCATAAGTCTAAGAGATTAAATTCACATATAGAATTTAATGTCTTGCATTAATCTTCTCCAAACAATTCAGTCGGAATTCTAAAGTGTTAGAATTTATATGGAATAAATGCGCCTCTTTGTATTAACCAAGTGCTACGGTTTGACGACTCTTTGGTTTTTACCGAACGTCAGAATTAACCAAGCGCTACGGTTCGATGACTCTTTGGTTTTTTACCGAACGTCGGAATTAACCAAGCGCTACGGTTCGGCGTCTCTTTGGTTTTCGCCAAGCGGTAGAATTCTAAATGTTAGAATTTAATGGGCTGGCTAAAAGAGACTATAAATAGAGGACATCCCTCACCAGATTACACAGAAGAGAAAAACAACACACGATATGTCGTGAATTAATTTTCTAAAGAATTAGAATAGAAAATCCTGGTGATTCTGGTGCTAACGGAAGTGTGGAGGATCCTAGAAGAAGAATTCAAGTGAGAGGATTCAAGATCAGCAAAGTCATTTTCTGCGAGCTAGCACTCCCGGAATCCGATCATTCGGGGCTTCGCGTGGATGATACTAGAGGCCGGACGATTGAACGGCTGCAGAGCATAAAAGGATTTACCAATTGCCTTTAAGGTAAGTGATATGATCCCTAGATCTTAAGGCATGCTTCAAGATAAGAAGTATGACTTCTTGCCTTGAAGATCAAGACATGATCTTGATAGTTTATTTATATGCATATTTTGGATCAATCGATCCTATATACAATGCAAAGATATGATCTTGATGCATGTTAGATAGATTAGTATATCTTTAAATTTCCGCATTGGTAATTGTTATCAATTTTTTAAAACATGCATACCTCGGAGATTGTTTCTCCCTTCAATGGTGGACCACCATGAGGGTGAAGATGCTGCAGCGGAAGGGGAGTGGCTCGATGGGCCCCCTAGGAGGGAGGCACTGCCCAAGCCCCATAAACTGAATTTAAGGAAGCGTTGGAAAGACAAAACATTGGGATAATTAATCTTGAGAAAGACTTTAAATCTAATCAATTATAATAAAGTAATGCAAATAAAAGATTAAATTAGTTTATCAAAAGTTTGATTGGATGGGCTTTTATAATGAAATAATAGAAGAAGATATCTTTAGAAGCATGCAAGACACTATTCTAAAACAAATTCTTGATTCTCATGAAGATATCTTTAGAAGCGTGCAAGACACTATTCTAAAACAAATTCTTGATTCTCATGCCAACATCATTGAAAATTCTATCCTAAAATAGAACTAAAATTCTTTTTCTTATGAGCATGATCATAGAGATAGTTGATAGAACTCCTTCCAATACTCAAGACCCATAGTAAAATATAAAGAGAGAATAAGTTTTCAAAAGTTATTTAATTCTTGGAGGAAGAAAGAGAGAGGAAGAATTTTTTAGTAGGAAAAGAATAGGCTAAGTAGATAAGCTTTCTTTGGTATCCATATCTTGCAACTATAGTCTTTATTATATTAAACAGATAAGAGGAGAAGCCTTTGGAACTGGAAAAGCGATGGATGGTAGAGAAGTAATCTATCTTTCAAGAAAGAAGTGATGAATGGCAGGGAAGCCATTCGTCTTTGAAAGAGATGCACTAAAAAGATTCCATTGGCTACAAAATTTTAAGATTTATGTCTTTAAGACTTTAATAGTGGAGTCTTGGATTCCATAAGCAAGGCATCGATCGAGAGACCCTTGAGATTAGGAGTTGACATATGGTTAGGGTTGTCAGTGCCATTGGAGGAGTTGGGTGCCGAGGTGGTCATAAAGAGGCTTGGAACCCTTAATTTCTTTCTCCATGTGGATAACGAGAGAAGATGGCGATTGATGTGGCTGATCCAGTGCCATTAGAATAAAGGGTAACAACAGCTAACGGAGGTCCTCTCTCAACCCCGAGACCCCCTCCAGTCTCGGGGTGCACAAGCATCACCTCACCCCCGAGACCCCCTCCAGTCTTGGGGTGAGGTCACCACATCTTAACCCCGAGACCCCCTCCGGTCTCGGGGTGCACAAGCATCATCTCGCCCCCGAGACCCCCTCCGGTCTCGGGATGAGGTCACCACATCTCAACCTCGAGACCCCCTCCGGTCTCGGAGTGCACAAGCATCATCTCGCCCCCGAGACCCCCTCCGGTCTCGGGGTGAGGTCACCGCATCTCAACCCCGAGACCCCCTCCGGTCTCGGGGTGCACAAGCATCATCTCAACCCCGAGACCCTCCTCTGGTCTTGGGATGCACAAGCATCATCTCACCCCTGAGACCCCCTCCGGTCTCGGGGTGCACAAGCATCACCTCACCCCCGAGACCCCCTCCGGTCTCGGGGTGAGGTCACCACATCTCAACTCCGAGACCCCCCTCCGGTCTCGGGGTGCACAAGCATCATCTCACCCCCGAGACCCCCTCCGGTCTTGGGGTGAGGTCACCACATCTCAACCCCGAGACCCCCTCTGGTCTCGGGGTGCACAAGCATCATCTCGCCCCCGAGACCCCCTCCAGTCTCGGGATGAGGTCACCGCATCTCAACCCCGAGACCCCCTCCGGTCTCGGGGTGCACAAGCATCATCTCAACCCCGAGACCCCCCTCCGGTCTCGAGGTGCACAAGCATCATCTCACCCCCGAGACCCCTCTGGTCTTGGGGTGAGGTCACCACATCTCGACCTCGAGACCCCCTCCGGTCTCGGGGTGCACAAGCATCATCTCAACCCCGAGATCCCCCTCCGGTTTCGGGGTGCACAAGCATCACCTCACCCCCGAGACCCCCTCCGGTCTCGGGGTGAGGTCACCACATCTCAACCCGAGACCCCCTCTGGTCTCGGGGTGTACAAGCATCATCTCGCCCCCGAGACCCCTCCGGTCTCGGGGTGAGGTCACCGCATCTCAACCCGAGACCCCCTCCAGTCTCGGGGTGAGGTCACCGCATCTCAACCCCGAGACCCCCTCCAGTCTCGGGGTGCACAAGCATCATCTCGCCCCCGAGACCCCCTCCGGTCTCTGGGTGCACAAGCATCATCTCACCCTCGAGACCCCCTTCGGTCTTGGGGTGAGGTCATCGCATCTCAACCCCGAGACCCCCTCTGGTCTCGGGGTGCACAAGTGTTATCTCACCCCCGAGACCCCCCTCCAGTCTCGGGGAGAGATCACTACATCTCAACCTCGAGACCCCCTCCGGTCTCAGGGTGCGCAGGTATCATCAATGTTTAGTACGTGAACCAGCCTTCAAACCAAACGACAACTTTGGGCCACCTGGCGCACCCACGTGACTCGCCGTGCGCCCGTGGCTGCTTGCGGCCATACCTCATAATGGCGTATGGTGCATTGCATGTGTCACTGTGCATGATTGTGCCCCATTATGGAGTACGATTCACTACCACTTGCAACTATGCGCGGTTATGTCAAGCAACAACGCGCACCAAATGCAACTGTGGATGCTTGACACCTGTAAAGCCATATTGACAGGTAACGAGGGACGCCTCCGGTGCACATAGTGATGGTACGACAGTAATCTTCTGAAACAGAAAGATGGAACATTCGAACAGGTATAAAAGCACGCGCCTGTGCTGTAAGTAGGGGCTCAAACTCTGGTTTTCTAGTTTTTCCTACTAGCTGAAACCCTAACTGTGTCAGTTCCCTTCTGCTGAGCAGTTCTTGTCTGATCCCAAGTAACTAACTTGAGCGTCGAAGGGTCCCCACCGGAGCATCCGGTCTTTGGGGAGTTTTCTTACAGGGTCCAGAGAGAAGGACGTCCGTCTTCCCGACGCTTGAAGAAAGTGACTTGGCGTCATCAGATTGGTGCGCCAGGTAGGGGGGATTGAAGAAAGTATAGCCTCAAACCTGTTACTGACTTCTCCCTCTTCAAGCTCTTAAACAATGGTGACGACTCGTGCAGAGAGGCCATCGTCAGTCACACTGGGGGGCAATGCCAAAGGGCTAATCAGCCCAGCTGGCCTCTCAGCTCCTCCAACCGACGCACCTGCACCAGCACCGGTACAACATTTTCAAGAAGATCGGTTTGCTGCTCTTACCGCACAAGTTTAATCCTTGGCCACAATGGTCCAAGGCCTGCAACATCAGGCGGCGATTGCATGGCAACCAGAACCCCTCCCGACGGTGCCAGGAGTCCCTCAGCCCAGTCAGCACTCAATTCGAAGGAGGTCTCCTGTCCGAGAAGCCTGCCCTCGCCGCACTTCACCTAAGCCTCACCACCGTGAGGCCTCAAAGCGGCCCCGCTCACCCTCTCACCGTGTCAGCGCGTCTCCCAAGCGATGACATAAGAAGGAGGTGGAGCGTCCCCGTCGCCTCTCCTCTTCCTCAGACTCTTCGAGGGAGGGGTCCTTTGATGGCGGGGTAGCCCGTTGGGCGGAGCGAAGACTTGATGAGTACAACCAGCGGTTGGAAGAGCTCAACCGCCGGATTACCAACCTCTGGAGACGGACTATGACAGCCACCCACCACTATCTCGCCGCATCATGGAGGAGCCTATCTCCACTCGGTTTCGTCTCCCTCAGCTAGACCCTTATGACGGGACCACAGACCCCCTGGACCACCTGGAGAGTTACAAGGTCCTTATGCAAGTCCAGGGGGCAACCGATTCGCTCATGTGCATCGCCTTCCCAGCCACCTTGAAGAAAGCTGCCCGAGCCTGGTATTCCCGTACCGCCGCGAAGTATTGATTCCTTCGTCAACTGGAGAGGGCCTTCTTGGCCCACTTTGATGCCTGCAGGAAGATCCAAGGGGCCGATAGCCTCTTCTCCATCCAGCAAAAGGGTGGCGAGTCCCTTCGAAACTACATCGCACGTTCAAGGAGGCTGCCCTGGAAGTTTACAATCTTGAAGACTCAGTGGCCACTTTGGCTTGAAGCGAGGGCTTCACCCGTCTTGCTTCGCGTACTCCCTTGATAAGAAGCCACCCAGCTCCTATGCCGAGCTCTTGACCCGGGCCCAGAAATACATCCGAGCTGACGAGGCCGACACCTCCGACGCGAGCTAGTGGGAGCGTCTCCAAGAAATTGGCCCGATCGGAACCTATCGAAGCTCGCCCCAGGAGACCTGAGCCTCCTCACCGGCCAGACAACCATCCCTGAGCCCCTGCACCAAGAGATGGACCCTACACCCCACTGCTCACCCCGATATCGCAGTTCCTTTTCGAGATTGAAGGGGAGCCTTATCTTCAATGCCCTCCTCCAATAAACCCGAAGATCCCCCGCAACAAGAACCTCTACTGTCGTTATCACCGGATCACAGCCACGACACGACGACTATCGCCAGCTGAAGAAGGCTATAGAAGACCTTATCCAGTGAGGCCACCTAGGAAAGTTCGTCCAGAGGAACAACCCGGGAGCTCCTGGCCCGTCAGCGCCTCCGCCGCCGATGATCGACAATGCTCCAACTGAGAAGATGGTGGCGATGATTTCCTGGGGGGCAGGTGGACCGCCCAAGAGGCCGAGAGGGAGGGGGAGTTATACTCTGTAATCCCTTTTTCTAAAAGGGACTTAGAGGGGGTGGTTAATGAAAATAATGATAGCGTCGTTGTGTCCATGACGATAGCCAAACACCCTGTAAAAAGAATTTTGGTCGATAGCGGGAGCTCGGTGAATGTTTTGAATTACGATGCTTTTGTTTGCATGAGTTTATCATCTCACCTGCTCTGACCTATCGCCACACCCTTGATGGGGTTCACAGGAGACTCCGTGCAAGTCGAGGGGAGATCACCCTTCTTATAATGGCTGGCGCGGCCCCGCACCAAAGCATGGTCCTTATGAGCTTCCTAGTGGTCCGGGTGCCCCTGGCCTACAACGCCATCCTCGAAAGGCCCGGACTCAACCTCTTGGACGCCGTCATCTCTACTAAAAGGCTCCTCATGAGGTTTCCCGCCAAGGAGGGGTCGGGGAGATGTGGGGGGAGCAGAACCTGCCCCCACTTTGCTGCCACATGTCTCTAGGTCCGCAGGAGGTGATGCCTGCGCCCGCGCCAGAGGTGTTAGACCCCGAGGACCTAGAGAGGAGAGCCGGCTGAGCGTCAACTGACCTTCCCCTCGGGGAGGACCCGGCAAGAACGATCCGCATCGGAGCTTCGCTCTTGGAGGAGGCTCGCGATCAGCTCCTCGCTTTCCTACGAGCCAACAATGACATCTTCGCCTGGTCGCGTCGGACATGCCGGGCATCCCTGAAGAGGTGATCACCCACCGGCTCAACATCAAGCCTGAGTGCCGACCATTCAAAAAAGAAGAGAAGTTTTGCCTCAAATAGATAGAAAGCTGTGGATGAGGAGGTGCGAAAGCTCTTGGCGGCCGGTCATATCGTGAAGTGCACTACCCCGACTGGCTGGCGAATGTCGTGATGGTGCGTAAGGCCAGTGGGAGCTGGAGGATGTGTGTGGACTTCACCGATCTCAACAAGGCGTGCCCCAAGGATAGCTTCCGCTGCCTGATCGATCAGCTAGTGGATGCTACGTCCGGGCACGAGGCTCTTAGCTTCATGGATGCATTTTCGGGGTACAACCAAATAAGGATGGACCCAGCTGATGAAGAGGCCACTTCCTTTGTCACCGAAAAAGGAATTTACTGCTACAAAGTGATGCCGTTTGGGCTGAAGAATGCCGGGCAACTTATCAGAGGTTGATGAATAAGGTCTTTGAGGGCCAGATTGGGCGCAACATGGAGGTGTATGTGATGATATGTTGACCAAGAGCCCATGCGGCTGACCACGTCGTTGATCTTGCGGAGACCTTCAGCAACCTACGCCAATATCGGATGAGGTTGAACCCCCACAAGTGTGCCTTTGGGTTGCAGCGGGCAAGTTCCTGGGCTTCATGGTGACTCAGCGGGATCGAAGCCAATCCTGACAAGATCCAGGCCATCCTGGATATGAGGCCCTGGCTAACAAAAAGAGGTGCATCGCTTGACCGGGAGGGTGGCAGCCCTGAGTCGCTTCATGTCAAGATCAGCGGAGAGATGCCTGCCCTTCTTCAAGGTATGCGCAAGGTCAACGGCTTCGAATGGACAAAGGAGTGTAGGACGCCTTCGAGAAGTTGAAGCAATTTCTATCCACTCCCCCGTTACTGTCCAAGCCAAGGAGCGGGGAGGAGCTCTTCTGTATCTGGCAGCCTCCCCCGAGGCCGTCAGTTCTGTGCTCGTACGTATGGATGCTGATGGAATGCAGAGGCCAGTCTATTACACCAGTAAGGTGCTTCATGATGCCGAGACCAGATATACCAGAACTGAGAAGATCATCTTCGCCTTGGTGGTCTCACAGCGCTTCGACCCTATTTCCAAGCTCACCCATCGTGGTGCTCACGGACCAACCTCTCCGGACTATTCTATCTCGTCCTGACACCTCGGGACGTTTAGCCAAGTGGGCTATTAAGCTGAGCAAGTTTGATCTATCCATCCGGCCAAGATCTGCCATAAAGTCCCAAGTGTTAGCTGATTTTTTGGTCGAGTGTACCTGGACTGAGGAGGCCATGAAGAGTCGCATCCGGAGGAGAGCATGGAGCCACCCCCGGCAGGGAAAGCAGAAGGAGAAGAGTGGATCCTGCATGTGGATGGAGCGGCTAACTCACAAGGAAGCGGAGCGGACTTATCCTCGCAAGCCCCGAGGGGGAGGTAGTGGAGTATGCCCTCCGGTTCCTGTTCTCAGCTACCAATAACCAGGCGAGTATGAAGCCCTGCTGGTGGGGATGAAACTGGCCAAGGAGCTTGGAGCGGAGCATCTGAGAGCCTTCACAGATTCCCAGCTCGTCTCTGGGTAGGTTGCTGGGGAATATGAGGCCAGAGACCCAACCATGTCACGCTACTTAAGTGAGGTGCAGTCCCAGGCCTCTCGGTTCTCCTACTTTCACATCAGCTACATTCCCCAGGTGGAGAACGCTAGGGCTGATGCGTTGTCCTGACCGGCCACCTCGGCCGACGGGACCTTGGGAAGAACGTATGTGGAGCACCTGTAGGCCCCAAGCATTAAAGTGGCGAAGGAAGCATTGCCAGTTGAGCAGGGGCCCTCTTGGATGGATGTCTATGTACGATATTTGACTGACGGCACCCTCCCTAAAGACCCCACAGAAGCTAGATTACTCAAGCGGCGGGCTCCAAGGTTCCTGATAATGGACGGGAAGCTTTATCGAAGGTCATTTTCATACCCGGTCCTCAAGTGCGTAGGACCAGCTGAAGCAGACTATCTTGCGGGAGATCCATGAAGGCATCTGTGGAAGTCATCTGGGGGCAGAGCCCTAGCCTACAAGGCCTACGACAGGGATATTACTGGCTCACCATGAAGGAAGAAGCGCTGAGCTGTCAAGAAATGTGATAGCTGCTAGTGCCATGCCAATATTCATGACAGCCGACGTCTCAGCTGACCCCTTGGTGGCACCTTGGCCATTCGCTCAGTGGGGTATGGATATCTTGGGACCATTCCCTCCGGCCTCCGGGCAGCGCAAGTTCCTCCTAGTGGCCGTTGATCACTTCACCAAGTGGATTGAAGCCAAGCCCTTGCTAAAATTACTGAAAACAAGGTGAGATCCTTCTTTTGGAAGTCCATCATATGTCGGTTCGGGCTGCCCCATACCTTAGTCACCGACAATGGATGGCAGTTTGATAACACGCCTTTCCGAGAGTTCTGCACCGAACTTGGCATCCACTAGAGGTTCACTTCCGTTGGACACCCCAGACTAATGGTGCGGCCGAAGTGACCAATCGCATCATTCTCCAAGGATTGAGAACCCGGCTGGATGGTTGCAAAGGGTGATGGGTGGAGGAGCTTCACAATGTGCTGTGGGCCTACCATACAACGCCACGAGCCCCTACCGGAGAGACCCCGTTTAGCCTAGTTTTCGGGTCCGAGGCTTTATCCCAGTGGAGATAGGCTCCCCGAGTCCTCGGGTGGAGTTGTATGGTGAGAAAGATAACTCAGACCGACTGCGGGCTAATCTTGACCTGGTGGAATAGGTGCGGACCGATCGCTGATGCGGATGGCGGTCTATCGACAACGAGCTGCCAGATACTACAACGCCCGCATACGCCCCAAGACTTTCTTGCTAGGAGACCTGGTCCTCCGATGGGCTGAAGTCTCAAAGCCGATGGAGGGGGGCAAGCTAGCCCCAAATTGGGAAGGACCCTATCGGATTGCCGAGACACTTCATCACGGAGCTTACAAGATTGAGGAGCTCGATGGAAGCCGCTTCCTAGGACATGGAATGCAGACAACCTTCATCGGTATTATCAGTAGTGCATTTCTCCTCTCACATTAAATACGTACCTATATTCTTTTGGGCCTTCGCCCCTCATTCTATATTAACGAATTTCAATTTTAGCTCTTGAGTTCTTTTGCCTAAAGCCCTGGGCCAGCCAGGCATAAAGCCCGATACCCGTCGGCACCTAAAGCCCTGGCCAGCCAGTAATGAAGCCCGACACCCGTCGGCACCTAAAGCCCTGGGCCAGCCAGTAATGAAGCCCGACACGTGTCGCACCTAAAGCCCTGGGCCAGCCAGGCACAAAGCCCGACACCCGTCGGCACCTAAAGCCCTGGGCCAGCTAGGCACAAAGCCTGACACCCATCGGCACCTAAAGCCCTGGGCCAGCCAGGCACAAAGCCCGACACCCGTCGGCACCTAAAGCCCTAGGACAGCCAGGCATGAAGCCCGACACCCGTCGGCACCTAAAGCCCTGGGCCAGCCAGGCATAAAGCCGGACACCCATCGGCACCTAAAGCCCTGGGCCAGCCAGATATAAAGCCCGACACCATCGGCACCTAAAGCCCTGGGCCAGCCAGCATGAAGCCGACATCCGTTGGCACCTAAAGTCCTGGGCTAGCCAGGCACAAAGCCCGACACCCGTCGGCACCTAAAGCCCTGGGCCAACCAGGCATGAAGCCCGACACCCGTCGGCACCTAAAGCCCTGGGCCAGCCAGGCATGAAGCCGACACCCGTCGGTACCTAAAGCCCTGGGCCAGCCAGCATGAAGCCCGACACCCATCGGCACCTAAAGTCCTGGGTCAGCCAGGCATGAAGCCCGACACCCGTCGGCACCTAAAGCCCTGGGCCAGCCAGGCATGAAGCCCGACACCCGTCGGCACCTAAAGCCCTAGGCCAGCTAGGCATGAAGCTCGACACCCGTCGGCGCCTAAAGCCCTGGGCTAGCCAGGCATGAAGCCTGACACCCGTCGGCACCTAAAGCCCTGGGCCAGCCAGGCATGAAGCCCGACACCCGTCGGCACCTAAAGCCCTGGGCCAGCCAGGCATAAAAACCAACACCCATCGGTACCTAAAGCCCTGGACCAGCTAGGCATAAAGTCCGACCCCTGTTGGCACCTAAAGCCATGTGCCTACCTGGCGCAAGGCCCGACATACCCCTGGCAGAGCAGTGCCCCATCAGTCCTAAGGAACCCGCCTACCTCAACCTCCAACGTTCGGCAGTTCAACCCCAGGAAACCTATCCTTCTTGGCCCCGAGTTTCGATCCTAGATGGCTAAGATGGAGTAATTCACGCGTGAATTGAGAGTTATCCCTGGCACTAATAGGACCGAGAGGTCGCGCATCATCAACCAACGAATTTGGGAGAAGAGTCGCAGATAGGCAATTTATCTTGGAGAAAAAAGATATTTTATTAATTTGAAGTGATTACAAAAAGTCGACGTCGTCGGACTTGCAAAAACAAAAAAATACAAGGAAGCTCACGGTTCAACTGGCGCAGGCTCATCATCGAAGGGGGCCGAATCCGAGAAGTGATCTGGTTTGACTTCCAGGGCTTGGGGAATGTTCAAGTCCCTGGCAATTTTCTCCTTCCGTGCTGGAACCCTTGAAGAAACCGCCGTCGAAGCTTCTGCCAAGTCATCTGCAAAGCGCTCGGACGCTTTGTACTCTTCTATGATTTCGGCGGTCCTGGCCACGATGGCGGCTTCCACCTCAACGACCCGAGCTCTTTCCTCCGCAGCGAGGGCTGCCGCTGCAGCCCTCTCGGCCTCTTGGGCACGGCTCACCTCCTCCCCGGCTTGGTTCGCCTTCTCCTCCGCTGCTCGTGCCTTTTCCTCCGCGGCCCTTGCTTTTTCCTCCGCTGCCACTGCCTTTTCCTCCGCAGACCCTACTCTCTCCTAAGCTGCAGTCGCCCGACCCTCGATTTCTTGGATGGCCAGGGTCAGCTCAGAGATGTGTAGATCTTTGGCCATCACGGCGTTTTTAGCCTCCATCATTTGGTGGAGCGCTGCCCGCAGACAGTTGGCCTCGGCCTCTGCTTGGCTCTCGGTGGCCCTTATTTCATTGGCCAAGGCGGTTCTGGCCGACTCCAGCGCCCCCTCAGCGGCCTCCGTGCGGTGCCGGGCATCTTCGGCCTCCTTCTGTGCCTCGCGCAGAAGGGCCTTCCCACCGTGGATCACCTTCCTCGCGGCCTTTAGGGAATGCGCAAGCTGCATGAAAGTTCCAGGTTAACAAAAAAAGAAGAAGAGGGAAAATATAAAAGCAAAGGGTGGAAGGACCACTTACTCTGACAAGGACCGCGTATGATTCCCGGAAGAATGTACTCACCTTCAGGTGGCTGAGCTCTTCCAGGACCTCGGGCATGAAAATTGGAGAAAGGACCCGCTCTGCCCAATGCCCGTCATTCAGGATGGAGTCCCGGGGTGGCCCTGGTCTGGCCCTGCTTCGTTCAGCTGCCTCAGCATTCTTTGGCTCGGCATGCGGGCTGCTCCTAGGCATCCTCTCGGGGGGTGGGCTTGCTGTCCCTGATGGCCCTCGCCCCAGCTCCTGACCGCCTCGGGTGGAGTTGGTTCACCAGGGGCAGGGAGCTCCTCCGCCACTGTGGGCTCCTCCACCACTGCCAGCTCCTCTGCAGCTGGCTCCTCCATTGGTACCCCCATGGTCGCCGCCCTCTCTGGCGGGGTGTCAGCTGTGAGGTCGATCTCTGGAGCAACCGGGGGGCCTTGTGGTGCCGATGGTCGGGGGACCCGAGCTATTGGGCGTTTTGGGGCTAGAGCTTGCTGGCCTTCACTCGGCCCTTCCCGGGCCCTCTTCTTCGAGATGGCCTTCAGGAGTCTGTGTGTCGATATCTTCATGGCTGCATGATATCGGTCAAGGTCCAAAAAAAAAAAGAGAAGCAAGCAAAACTTTGGCTAAGTGTGGAAATGTCTTACCCCGGTGGGAGATAAGACCCGTCGACTGGAGGTTATCTTCCGTCAGGAGCAGGGTGTACCGAGGGATCTTGGCAGCCAACAATTGACCCAATGCTTCCCGGTCTCCAAGGTAGACGGCGGAGTTCGCGTTGCCTCGAAGGTCGGGGTCTCCCCACCGGGGTCTGACTTGGTCTAGACCAGCAAAAAAGAACCGGGATTTCCATCCCTTAATCGAAGAAAGAAGGAAAAGCTTGAGGACCCGGTTGGGTCGGGGCTAGAACAGCCACCAACCCTTCTGGGACCGAAGGATATAAAAAGACCAAAAAAGGGAGATTCGGGGGGTGATGCCAAGACAATGACAGAGAATAACAAAGGCACTAATGACCCGATAGGAATTTGGGACCAGCTGGGAAGGAGTCAAGGAGTAGTATTCAAGAAGGTTGATGAAAAAGTGAGGAAAGGATGGACGGAGACCCGCCTTCAGGCGAATCTCATAAAGGGCCACCAAGCCGGGTCGGAAGGAGATGACTCTCATCGGGAGTCAGCAGGAAAAGCTCAACATCTCGAGGAATCTGGTAACAGGCCTGGATTTTTGCCAAATCCTGGCCTGTTACCGTGGAGGCGGTCCCCTTCGGGAACCCCTCCACCCTCGAGGAGGTACCGGCCTCTGACCGGCGGCTCCTCAATGGAGCCCTACCAGTGACCTGTTGCTGGGCCAGAGGGACGCGGTCCTCTGAATCAGAGGACCACTCAAGTGGAGGAGAGGGGGAAGGTACATGAGAGGCGCAATGCCTCTCAAAGGGAGAACGATTCTCCGAATCGTCCTCCGAGGTCCAAGATGGGGAACTCATGGATAAAAGAAGGGATGAAGGAGTCTAGAATGGACAAAAAACTGACCTGAAGGAAGGGAAGCTAAGCGCAGGTTCTCGGGTTGCAGGGGAGATCAAGACGCAGAAGCTCAGAGGAAGACGACGATGGCAGCAGTGGTGTGGCCAGATTCAACCCCCCATTCGAGTTTTATTGGGTTTTCAAATTGTCTCGCCTCGTCTCATCAGCCACATGGACCCCCACCATAGGCTGGCTCACCTCGATGGTTGCCCAGCGCGTGATACGATATGCCTCCGGCCAATGATGGGACTTCGCTGACGTCGCCGCTATGAGAGGTAATGATGATGCAGCTTTCCACGCGGACTTTGAAGAGTTAACCTCGCCTCGAGGATGATCATGGCAGGCTCAGTGTATGGAAGCGGCCACCTTTTCACATTCCCCATGCCGTTCGCATAGAGATGTGGATAGGGATCAGCCACGTAGGAGGTAGCACCCCTTTCGCCTTGCCAGTGAGGCCCACTTCGCCTTAGGGGTGAGGGGGTATCTGATGTGGCTGATCTAGCACCGTTAGCGATGACTCTTATCATAACAGTTAGATTTCATATAAAGGCAAATTGGGTTGAAGCATTTGAGAGTTCAACCTGGATGTCGAGCTTTGGGAAACTAGGGGATTCGGGTTATGGGTTGAGTGAGCCTAGCCGACATTATGTACATAGGAATTTTTAAGCCACTCATGAACTCAAGACGAATATATTTTGGCTCAATTGGTCCACTAATGACATCCCCCATTTCATCATTCAACGCATTTTTCTTTCCTTATATACATATATACATATATACATATATATACATACATATATATATATATATATAATATATATATATATATATATATATATATATATATATATATATATATATATATATATATATATATATATATATAATACTAATTTAACCACATTTGAACGTAGTAAAGTTAAGAATCCGATTATCTTTTTCATCTTTAGGTCTACATGGATTCCAAAGCCATTCATATTTTTTATTTTTAAAATTTATGGATTATATAGATCCAATGGTGAAGAAGGTGATTAGAGACTAAATTTGGCTATATTCGAATATAGCCAAGTCTATCTATATAAGATCTGCATAGATTTCATAGCCATCCTATTTTTTATCTTTAGGATTTATAAACCTTATGGTTGTGTTTGGATGGGGGAATAAGGCCTGGAATAGGCCCTTATTCCGCCTTATTCCCCCAAACACAATGAAAAAGGAGTGTGGGCCCCACTAGAACAGCTATTCCAGTCAACTCCCCTTATTTTGATTTCTTATTCCATGGTACCCCATGGAATAGCTCATATCCCACTACAGCTATTCCAAGGGCACTGATGGAATTAAATTAAATAAATTAAATAAATTTATTTATAATGTCATTTAAATAAATCAAATAAATTTATTTATAATATAATTTAAAATTAAATAAATTTATTAATAAAAAATAATAAATTAAGTATGTTATTTTTTTTCTTTATTAATATAAAATAATTTATTAAGTATGTTCTTATATTATTTTATTAATAATAATTAATTTATTACCTTATTTATTAATAAATAATAATTTATTCAAGTCATTTTAAAAATAAAAATTGATAAACCATTTTTATTGGAAGGAGTATCTTTGGAATTCAGAAAAATTCTTCATCTATTCCTATTGGAATACATGCTTATTCCCATGTCATCCAAACATTATTTGGAATAACACTGCATTAATTGCACTGAAATAATATAAAATACCAGATTTTCATCCAAACAGAAATCTGGAATAACAAAGGGAATAAGCTATTCCTACGGAATTCGTATTCCTATTTCTGGAATAACTTTTTGACATCCAAACGCAGCCTATGAATTTAAGGATAGAAGAGTTGACCAAATGTAAATTTGGCTATGTTCAAATTAGCCAAGTCATATATTATATTTATTTTTTAATTATTTATTATTCTTTGACTATTTGATATATAATAAGGTATTTGAATTATATAGTTTTTAGTATTTAAATAATTAAGAGATGGTATATAACATCCAATAATTTGAAGTATTTATGTGGGACACTTATCATCGAATGTAAAGATGGTCAAATTTGCATGAAGATTTATTTTATATTTATTTAATGTAACCTAATCTAATCAAATTGGAGGATGCCCCAATGACCCAGTACGTGACATCTTGGCAAGGTTGATCTCTAATCTTGATTTAATAATTTTATTATTAATTTAATGATAAATAATTGCTTGACAACTAACTATTGATTTTTTTAATTAAATATTTTATCCAAATTCATATGATGATAATTGGACCTACAAAGTAATTTCTTGAAATAAGAAAAATTACGAAAAGTCTATTACATGAGAAACTCATTTGATAGCACTACGAGATGATTTAAAAACTTGTTTAATATGGTATAATTATTTCATTTAATAAAATTATGTGTTTCAAATAATATGGTTTTGGAATTGGTATTGAATTTGGGCAACAACAAACGTCATATAAATTCCGATAGCTTTTTACGAATCAATTATTCCAACAAAAAACTTAAGGCTTAAGATCCTTCTTTCTCCTATTTTAAATTTCCTTGATATGTCTTGTAACTCAAATATGGCTCGGTTCTCACCAAGCAAACATTTTTAAATTTTGGGACTTAAATTTTATATTGGAAGAACCTGCATGCACAAAGCTTAACACGTAGGAACTAAACATGGATGAAAAGGATTATAATGAACAGGGAAAGAAAATGTTCAAAAATCGAAAAAAAAAAACAGAGGAATATAAGAAATCGATGATGCTTTCTTTATTCATATTATTGAATCCATGCCGAATACAAGAAACCAAGAATCTCTCTCTCCCACCCTACCTCCCACTCATTGTAAGCCCTTGATGTTTGTGATAATCGCTGTTAAGGATGAGAGTCACAAATGACGATCAGCGACAGAGATATGCCAGCACACAAGAACCAAAAGAGAATAACAGAGCCAGATGAGAAGAAGCAAAGCCACCAGCTTCATCAGCAGGGTCCAGAAGACGTCGGCCCCGTAGACCAAATCAGTGAAGAAGAACACCAAACTGACGATGACGCTCATGGTGATCGTCGTGCCTAAGGCGATGCGCAGGTCTTCACGTGGTGACAGGCCCGATGGCCTCCTATTCGCTTGGGCCGGCCTCGCCATCTCTTCTCTCACTCTCTGTAAAATGAACAGCAAGGGCACTGAACTGCACGATCCTTAAGAAACATAGGCGAGGATTCACACAAGAAGAAGAACTGGCTAAGGAAAGAGAGCAAAATTCAAGAAGAATTAAGGATGACTCCCACAAGTAATAGAGCAAGAAAAAGCAAGATCTCGAACATGAGGTACCTAAGGAAGCTCCGATACAGTAGATGATGGGCAAAAAAGAAAAGAAGAAATAGTACAATCCGAAAAAGAACAAAATGAACAACAAGAAGACGTTCCATCGAGCTAAAACAAGAAAATGAGGAGGGGGAAGAAGAAGAACCAGGAAAGGAATCTCTTGATGGGAATACACCCTCAATCACCCTCGGAACAAATATGCATGCACAATCACAGAAAAATATACCGATCTACCACAATCACAAAATATGCGGAATAAAAATAAACACCACACAAAAAACACCAAATTTACGTAGAAAACCCCTCCAATGTGAAAGGAAAAAACCACGGGGCAAATTCCGAGAGCACTTCACTAATCTTAATAAAAGATTACAACTTTTCTCCTAATTTTTTTTGCCCAAAAATCAGGAAACACTTCAAACTTAAAATAATAGTTGATGTAGGTACAAGAAGGATCTCACCAACGTGTGGTTGCTCTTTCGTGCCCCCAAATCTGCTCTCAGACTCGTCCGTATCGACCTCCTGAGGTTGCACAGGATTTTTTCCAAGCCTGGGCTTCTCTGGATCTCTCTCAGGCCGCACACCGCTCTCTCCCCCCAATCTGGGATTTTTCTCTCTCTCGTATCTGCCACATACGGATCTCTCACCAAATTTACGTAGAAAACCCCTCCAATGTGAAAGGAAAAAACCACGGGGCAAATTCCGAGAGCACTTCACTAATCTTAATAAAAGATTACAACTTTTCTCCTAATTTTTTTGCCCAAAAATCAGGAAACACTTCAAACTTAAAATAATGTTGATGTAGGTACAAGAAGGATCTCACCAACGTGTGGTTGCTCTTTCGTGCCCCCAAATCTGCTCTCAGACTCGTCCGTATCGACCTCCTGAGGTTGCATAGGATTTTTTCCAAGCCTGGGCTTCTCTGGATCTCTCTCAGGCCGCACACCGCTCTCTCCCCCAATCTGGGATTTTTCTTCTCTCGTATCTGCCACATACGGATCTCTCTCCCCTCCTTTATTTCCGGGTTTGTTTTTCCTTTTTGAAAACAGCTCCGTAACAAACTGTGATGCAGTTTGTTATCATGGGCTCCGTAACAAACTGTGATGCAGTTTGTTATCATGGGCCGGTTCCCTCCCCACGTGGAGGGAGCACCCAACAATATCTCCCCCTCCCGACTACGTGGGGAAATCCACCAAGCCTGCTTTCTTTCTACAAGCTTCAACCTTCTTGATAGGTAATGACTTTGTCATTATATCTGACCCATTATCATCTGTATGGATCTTCTCCAACAGCAACTGCTTCTCTTCCAGGACCTGTCTGATCCAGTGATAACGCATATCAATGTGCTTCGACTTGGAGTGAAAAGTCGGATTCTTGCTCAGGTGAATAGTGCTCTGATTGTCACAATAGACCACATAAGTATCATGTCTAACACCCAGCTCCTGAAGAAATCTCTTCGGCCACAATATCTCCTTGCATCCTTCTGTCACTGCTATGTACTCGGCCTCTGTGGACGATAATGCAACACACTTCTGTAACTTGGACTGCCATGAAATTGCACCTCCTGCAAATGTAACCAAGTAACCGGATGTGGACTTCCTGGAGTCAACATCTCCTGCCATATCTGCATCTGTATATGTCTGTAACACAGGTTCTCCCTGTCCATAACAAAGACTCAAGCTAGTTGTACCTCTCAAGTACCTCATGATCCATTTGACTGCTGCCCAATGCTCCTTTCCTAGATTCGCTAGGAACCTGCTCACTAAGCCAACTGCATATGCTAAGTCTGGTCGGGTACAGACCATAGCATACATAAGACTACCCACGGCTGAGGCATAAGGGACTCTATTCATCTCCTGCTTCTCTTCCTCTGAGGCTGGGCTTTGCTCTGAACTCAGCTTGAAGTGTCCAGCTAGTGGACATGCCACTGACTTGGCATTGCTCATGCTGAATCTCTGAAGCACCTTCTCTATGTATTTCTTCTGGCACAACCATAACCTGCATGCTTGTCTATCCCTGAATACATGCATCCCCAATATTTGTTTCACTGGCCCCATATCCTTCATATCAAAAGCTTTCCCTAACTCCTTCTTCAGTGTGACAATCTTGCTGGTGTCCTGCCCAACAATCAACATATCATCCACATATAAGAGAAGGATGATAAAATCACCTCCAGGGAACCTTCTAATGAAGACACAATGATCTGTGGTTGTTCTTTTATAACCAACCTGTACCATGAAAGCCTCAAACTTTCTGTACCACTGCCGGGGCGCCTGCTTGAGACCATACAGACTCTTTCTAAGTCTACACACCATGTGCTCCTTGTCTTTCACCTTGAAACCTTCAGGCTGCTCCATATAGACCTCTTCCTCTAAGTCACCGTGCAAGAATGTTGTCTTCACATCCAACTGCTCTACCTCCATGTTCATGCTAGCTGCCAATCCTAACACCGTCCTGATTGAGGTCATCTTCACTACTGGAGAAAATATCTCATCGAAATCAACTCCCTTCTTTTGTGCAAAGCCCTTCACAACTAGTCGTGCTTTATATCTAGGCTGTGAGCTTTTCTCTTCTGCCTTTACCTTGTAGACCCACTTGTTTCTGAGTACCTTTCTCCCCTTGGGCCTAGCTACCAAGTCATATGTATGATTATGCAGAAGAGAGTCCATCTCCTCCTGCATAGCTCTCTGCCACTGCTCCCGCTGCTCACTGACATGGGCCGCCTTATATGACTCTGGCTCATCTGCATCTGTCAACATGATATATTCATGCACTGAACACCGACTAGATGGTTGCCTTGCTCTCGTGGATCTCCTCACCTCTGTCGGTAGCTCCTCCTCAGGGATCTGAATCTCCTGATCTGTATCCTCAATAGGTGTAGGCTGCTGCTCATCTACACCCTGTACTGGCTGTTTCTCTGGCTCATCTGCATGAACTGCTGGAGGACTGACAGGCTCTATATCTACTGGGCCATACATATCTGACTCAGACTGATGCTCTGCCCTCTTGATGTCTTCTATGGTTTGATCCTCATAGAATATGACATCTCTGCTCCTGACTACCTTCCTATCAACTGGGTCCCACAGCTTATAGCCAAACTGCTCATCACCAAACCCCAGAAAGATACATTGTCTTGTCTTGTCATCTAACTTTGTCCTCTCATCCTTAGGCACATGCACAAATGCCCTGCAGCCAAAATCCTTAGATAATCATATCTGACATTCTTGCATGTCCACACCTTCTCTGGCACCTCTCCATCTAGAGCTGATGAGGGAGATCTATTTATCAAATAACATGCTGTCTGGACTGCCTCCCCCCAAAAGCTCTTGGGCAACTTGGACTGGGAGAGCATGCACCTGACTCTCTCCGCAAGTATCATCAGTAGGGTACGCCCTCTATAGGCTCGCCTTCTTAAATTTTTGTTGGCGTATTGTTTCATAATTCATGGCATAAATCACCACAAATTATATCACCAAAAATCATGAAGAAAAACATATGCTTCTTACCAATCCTCGGCACGACCGAGTTATCTGTTTAAACAGGAAATCTCCAAACCTCGGTTGGGCCGAGCAACTAATCTCCGAACCTCGGCTGGGCCGAGCAATAAATCTCCGAACCTCGGCTGGGTCGAGCAACTAATCTCCGAACCTCGGCTGGGCCGAGCAACTAATCTCCGAACCTCGGCTGGGCCGAGCAAATAATCTCCGAACCTCGACTGGGCCGAGCAACTAATCTCCAAACCTCGGCTGGGCCGAGCAAATAATCTCCGAACCTCGGCTGGGCCGAGCAACAAATCTGCATCTCAGCTGGGTCGAGCAAATAATCTCCGAACCTCGGCTGGGCCAAGCAACTAATCTCCAAACCTCGGCTGGGCGGAGCAACAAATCTCCAAACCTCGGCTGGGCCGAGAAACTAATCTTCGAACCTCGGCTGGGCCGAGCAACTAATCTCCGAACCTCGGCTGGGCCGAGCAACAAATCTCCGAACCTTGGCTGGGCCGAGTAACTAATCTCTGAATCTCGGCTGGGCCGAGCGATGGATTCTAAAGCCCCAGCCAAAACCGGAGTCCATAAAGCCCCGGCTAAAATCGAAGTGCATAAGTCCTGGCAAAAACCGAAGCATGCAAACCTCGACCGAAACTGAAGGACTTCCGAACAATCCCCAGAGCTTCAGCCGGTTCGAAGAATACACGTCGTGCAATATCATCAGCGGGTACAAATTCCGCTCCTTTAGCAAATCCCTAAAGGCCTCGACAAGCCCTACACGGCCACCTAAGAACCCCAGACAAAGTCGGAAAACCTCTCCTACTACTAAATCCCCGGGCTAACCGAGCAGTGTCCCTGCGCCTTACCGCCTAAGCGCCTGTCTCGTTCTGCAAACGAGACCATGATTTACCGCATAGGCCCATGGGACTGCCCAGGTCTCCCTTTGGCTCGAACAGGGACAAACGGTTTTTTCTTTTTTATGGACCAAGCAACGATCTCAGTAGGGAACAATAGATTGCCAAAAAAGAACTTCACTCTTTATTCATTATAAAGAAAAATACAAAAAGAAAAAGAAAAAGTGAAAATGGCCTTCACAGAGGCCTACTGTCTCCCAGGAGCTGCCGAGTCCTCCCTACGCCGAGTCAGCTCGGCGACTTGCTGACGAGGGGATGCTATCACCCCCTCCTGCCAGTCAATGACCCGGCGAAGGGCCTCGGCCTCCCTCGCTGAAACGGCGAGAAACTTCTTGACCGACTTCTCGAACTGCTCATGGCCTGCTAGAGCTGAAGCCAAGGCCATGCCATCGACAGTCACGGAGGAGCGGCTCCCCGGGAGCCCCCATGACCATCGCTAACAATGCTCGACTCTTCGGTCGATTGCCCTTCACCCTGAGAAGCCATACCCACTCTCAGGAGCTGTCGAAAGGCTAGCCGAGAGGATGACGAACACTGGCATCCCTCTCGTCCATATTTATACCACCCAGGCGAGTATCTCGAGCAGTCGGTCATTAATCCCGACCCATGAGAATCTGTCGCGTGTCGCCACTTTGGATGGCGCCCACGGGAAGTGAAGAGTCATGCCCCCTCCTGAGGAAAATCGGTAAGCGTCGACGAACAACTCGGAACCCCCCTCCTTCTCTAGAAATTGGGTTCCTTCCAATATGTCAGGCCCTCACGAAGTAAATGTTCTCGAAACCCCACCGGATTTCCTCGAATCAGCCACCCTCGGAGAAGTGCGAAGAAACGAAAAGGTGCATCAGCAGCTGATGCTGACTCGCTTCCCTCGGAAATCACCAAATCATAAATATCGGGCGTCCCTATGCACCGCCCATTTCACTTTGGCGGTCCGTGCCAAATCTCACAGGAACCAAACATCCGGAGTCTCAGTGCGACCGAGTTATCCCGCCGAGCAATAAATCTCTGAACCTTGGCAGGGCCGAGCAATAAATCTCCGAACCTCGGCAGGGCCGAGCAATAAATCTCTGAACCTCGGCAGGGCCGAACAACAAATCTTCAAACTTCGGCCAAAGTCAAGAAATATGTTCTATTACTAAGAATCCCGGCAAAAGCTAAGGAGTTCTTCCCACTATCAAAGCCCCAGCATAAAGCCGAGACGCATGTCTCGTTATCACAAATCCCGACCAGACCAAGCAATCTCCAAAGTTCCATCCAAATTCGGGCAGCTTATAAGCCCCGACCGGGTCGGGTAGCGCAAAATCCTCGGCCAAGAACGAGCGATATCTCCGTGCCTTATCCTACGCCAAGTAAGATACTATCTGAAAGCTCAGACGAGCCAAGCAGCTTCTTAAACACCCCAAGATGAGGTTAGCGCCTCGCGGTACTTCGGTAGAGGTAAAGGACCTCCCTCTACTCGAAAGAGACATATGAGCTATCTTTTCGAAGAAACACCTGTTTCGTTCTACAAACAAAATCATGTCTACCGCGTGAGTCCGCATGACCGCCCAGGTCTCCCTTCAAACAGGAACAAACGACATCCCCTACTAAGAACCGAGCTGCAATTTTGGCAAAAAACAAAGCGGCAAAGTGTGCTACGACATGGGAGTAGCAACTCTCGACAAAAAAAGAAACAGGAGAAAGGACAAAACTTTCTTTATTTCATTACCAGCGAAACGAATTACAACCACCTAAGAGGCATTACAAGTGCATTGAAGCACGGGAAATGAAGACGAGTACATAGCTCGGACGAACTGCTCCAAGACAGCTTCGGGTAACAATGAAACTTCGGTATCCGATCCAACAAATTGGACAAGCCACGAACCAGTCAGCTCGCGCTGATAATGAGCAAATGACTCGGCCCGACTATTGCGGCCAGCTTTAGTTAATAATGATATCTCGGCATCCGGCTCGAGATATCAGAGAAATCAGAAAGGGTGGATGGGCTTTGTCCCAAGCCACCCATCTGCAGAGCCCTCCGACGGGTGGGAAGAAAGCTCGTGGACTCTGATAACGGGGTACTCCCCAAATCGAGTGTGTACCGCTAGCCACTGCCCAAGTCAAAAGGCAATGTACTAGCGACAACACACCATCACCCCCTCCTCACGTGGCAAAATTCCCCGGGCGGATGAGCCTAGGAATCCGGATCAGGGGAGGAGGCGAAGTTCATGTAAGTCATGGGGGGCACGCGTACACTTCCTGCCTTGCGTTCCACAAGGCGAATCGCAAAGGACACACAAGAAGCGTATATGTGCGCTCTCCATGCGATCTCTGCGAACCTCTTGTGCGCTCCCCATATGATCTCCGAAACTCCTTTCTTGAGGACGAGCCACTCTTCGGTGGCTCCTTCATCACCCAGCTGTCCGGAGGGCGATGACTTGCAGAAGGAAAGCTCGGCCCTCCCGCTCTAAACCCCAGAGAGATAGGCATCATGTAAACCTTCGTGATTCGTAGAGAAGAAAACTCTGGGATGGCCCAACACAGCCCTCTTTCCCTTTTTATAGGCGAAGACGAACCGGAGCAGCTATCAGAACAAAAAGCCCCGAGATTCAAAATGCCTGACCCACGCCACCACGTGGCCTCCGAGATGAAAACAGCGCCCCTCGTTGCGCACCAAGCGCATCATCCGAACCATGACGCATGCCAAAAGATTTTCTCTGATTTTGGATCACGGGCTTTAAATGCAGAAAAATGTCCGCCGATCTTACAGTACTGGCAGACCTGGGAGATCATCCCGCGAAAATGACATCCTCCAATGGAAAATAAGCGCTTACACCACGCGCCAAAGCAACCTGCATTGGAAAAGATCGACATAGCAAAGGTCCCTTGGAAAGTGCCGGGGTGACCTTTTGCTGGCTGCAGAGCCGTACTATCTACTTCGGTGAAATGAAAATCGACTACCTTGGAAAAGATAAAGCACTAAGGGGGTAATAAAGAGGCGCGATGGCCAAACCCTCTCTTTACCGAAAAGAATAAAGGGATGACAACGAGGATTCAACAAACCCCCTAGCTCGGGAACAAACTCCCCTCTTTTCGTCGAAGGCACAACCACGACTTCGCCACTGATAGACGGACTACCCCGGTCCTAGCCAGGATGCTTCTGTGATTCCTGGTCCCGTCCAGTCGACCTACCGCATTTCTCGGCCTCAGCCGAGATATTTCCTTTCTCAGCCCTAGCCGAGCTATTTCATCCCTCGGCCTCAGCTGAGCTATTTCATTTTTCGGCCCTAGTCGAGCTATCGCATCCCTCGGCCCTAGCTGAGCTGTTTCATCCTCCGGCCCTAGCCGAACCATTGCGTCATTCGGCTTAAGCCAATTGAATCGTCTCTCAACCTCCTTTTGTACCAAGCCGTGTTGTCGCTCGGCTCCTTCGTCGGGGCTATCCCTGTGCCCTGGCCTCGACCAAGATGTTCCCTCAAATTCGAGCCAGAAAACCAACCAAGCGGTGCAAGTAAGCCATAGGTTGCTCGCGGTTGGGATAAAAATTTAAGACGAGAAATCATCCGAGAAAGGCAAACAAATGAAAACAACTGACCCGTTTACTGATTTTCAGTCAAACTACAAAAGAAAAGAAACAGAAAATACATATGGGGCCCCAAGAGATCAAGACTTGGGATCAGACCCGGCGTCCCCTGCGGCAGTATCAGCGGTGCGTCACTTGGCTCCCCCTTTTTGATAGTGTCCCACTGAGATACCTCGGCAGCAACATCGATGCCCAGAACAGCTTCAAGATCGACGTCAGAAATCTCCTCATATTCGTCTTCCTCAACCCCCGGGGTGCATGTCTCGTAATATTCGGCTTCCAAACAAGACAAGTCCAGGTCAGGATAAGCTTGAGTAATCTTAGCCCGCGCCTCCTCTTCACCGAACCGGAATGCATCGGCGTAGGCCGCCCTGCATTCCTTGACAAATTGGGTAGAGTTCTTATGCTCCTCCACCGCTGAAGAGGCCCGCGCGTTCACCTCGGCCAATTGCTTCTCCAATTCGGAGGTCCTTCGGTGCCTCGAGGCCGCCTCCTCTCCGAAGGCCTTCAATCGCTCTGAAACTCCTGGCTCATCTTGTTCACCTACAGACGAAAAGCCAAGTAAGGAAGAGTCAAAAAAAAACGGATAAAATAGATAACACCCTACCTGCTCGTCCCGTCGAGCTAGTTCATCGCCCAGCACTTGAACCCTATTGAGAGCCTTCGATTTAGCCGATTGATTTTGATGAAGACTCTCTTTGAGTTCATCCACCCGGGACTGAGTGTCTCCAATCTCTTAATGAGCGTAGTCAAGCTCGTCAGAGAGTCGAGCAGCTTGTTCGTCCGACCACTTTAGCCGATCCTTCGTTTCGGTGAGCTCTTTATTCAGACAGGTAAGTTGGTCCTGCTGCCGCCGACACTTGTGCTCCTCCCCCTCGAGCCTCTTGCTCCAGTTACCCATATCTTTGGCATGGTTGGCTTCAACTGGTCCCATCTCTTATCGAAAAACCGCTGCATGGAATTGACCTTACCCTCGTGCTCCACTTTGATCTGAGATAGCTCAAGACTGGCCTTCTCGGATTGCTCGCGGAAGCCTTGAAGCTCATTGACCTGCGTTGCGAGTTGAGAGGCTCTTTCTCTCTCAATTGTAAGAACCCTACGAGCCTCCTCGAGCTCCCTCTGGAAGACCGTCAAGGCTCGGGAAAGATTAGCTGTTGAATCCACCCTCTCCTTGAGGTGATCGACCTCTTTACGGGCCCGAGCCCAAGCTCCAACGACCAGATGCAAACGCCATTTCAGCGCCCTCATGATCAGGGCATTCTGCGAAAAGGATTGCACATATGAGGAACGCAGTCGAACTAACTAACTAAAAACCCTACTTCGGTGTGATGACTTACCCGAGACGCATAATCCGAAGCAATCTCGTGAGGGCAAGGTCATCAATCTCGGTAGAAGGAAAGCCTCGTTTGGCACTCCAGTGTGCCTAAAGGCCACCTCGACAAGATCCTCCGGATCGTTCCCTCCTGCCGAGGAACTCTCTCCCCCTTGGAACGCAGACCACATCAAAGCGGAGAACATGGCACTCACCTCCGGATCGCGTGAGTGAAAATTTACGCTCAGGGAGCCAACTTGGGAACCCGCGGCCCCTGAGGCCCTCGTTCGGCCAACCTCCTCCACCAGAGCCCTCATTTGAGAGGCCTCAGGCATTTCGGCTCCGGCAAGGGAAGCCCCGGCCGAACGTCCCCTTCGCTCGACGGCTCCCCTCCTTCTCCTTCTTCTTCCTCTTCTGCTTCCTCGGACATTTCTCTACCCCAGCAGACTCCTCTTGAACTTCAGTTTCCCTCGGGGCCTCCTGTGCCTCGGCGGAAGGCCCTTCACCGGAAGACGCCTCGTGAGTTTCAGTCACTGGTTCGGCAGGTTCGGCTACCCCTTCATCCCCCGCTGGCTCTCCCACCAGCATCCTAGGCTGAACCTCAGCAGCTGTAGCCGCTTCTCCCATCGATCGAAGCGGGGGCCGCTCCTACCTCCGCCTGCAACTTCTCCGAGCCACCGGCCTCCAATGAGGGAGACCGAGCTGCCCCGGCCACGGGGGTCTCCAAGTGAATGGACGTCGTTCCCTCGCCATCGTCGGACAAAACGGCAGCAGGTGGGGAGGAAATTTCAGCAGCCTCCTCCGAAACCCCTGCGATATCTTGATCTTCCCCCCTGATAGACCTTCCTCCAGCACCAAAAGACCATGCGCCGCCGGAACTTCAACACTTCCAGCCCGCGGCGATGGAGCGCTGATCATCACCATCTCTCCTGATCCCCTAGGGTGGGAGCCGGAAGGACGAGACCTCTTCTCAGCCCTATGCTTGCTACTGGAGCCAGATCTCCTGCGACGCTTGCCCAGCTCCTCCCTCACCTGATCTACGAATGCCGACCTTTCGGCTGTAGGAGCAATACGACTCTCCCGTTAGCTCGCACAAAAATTGAAGTTGAAATCACGTTAAGCTATTGGCTACAAAGTAATACTCACCGCAAGGATCAACAGGACTCAATCCGGCCGCGAAGAGAGCGTCCTCTGATAGAAGGGCGCTGGCTAAAAGCACTCGACTGCCGCGTAACATGATCAAATCCCTTTTCTCCTGCTCGGATAACTCCGGATGCATTTCTGGATCCTTTACATATCGTCCCCACACCCGAGGGAAATCCGAGCCAATATTCCCTTCGACTATAAAGAATCGCGATTTCCATTCCTTTATCGACGACGGGTTATCCGAAATCATCTTGAAAGACCTCCGGGGACTGATGTAAGGCCACTCTGAGGCCCTTCCGGAGACCAGATTGTAGCACACCCTGAACATTGGAAGGGTCGCGGTTACCCCGATACGGCTGCACAACGAGATGAATCCGATGAGGTTGCGCCAGCTGTTGGGAGCCACCATGGTGAAGCATATATTGTAGAACCTCATCACCTCCCACACCAGCGGGTGAAGAGGAAACCTGAGGCCTGCCCTCAAACTTTCCTCATAACAGAACGCTCCGTCCCCTAATCTGGATGTCACCCTGTCATCAGCCGTCGGGAGCAACAAGGTAACATCCTGAGGAATCTTGTACATGGGCGTATCCGTTCTAGATCCGCCAGGGTCACCTCCAAAGCCTGATCGCTCGGACTCACCATGTTTTCGATCGAAAGAGACGCTGAGCAAGGTCGCTAATAAAACAGGGAGATGAAGTTCTCTAAGGGAAAGCGAAAGAGCGCTACGAATAGGGATGGCGCGCTACGACTCCGTTTTTTCCGAAAAGAAACCGCCTCAGGGAAAGATAAGGCATTTCAACCAAGACGTCCGGAACCGCCGCTGCATGCATCATGAAGATCAAGATTTCCTACGTGGTGCTTCCCCAATCGTTGCCTTCGCTCCTAAGAAACGATGGATCCACCTCGAGAAGGCAGGACGACCACGCAGCATTAATTAGGGCATCATTGTGTGGGCTGTCAAATACAGATCCCCCCGTTCAGATTGCGCCACCTAAGTCTATACTCCCTATGCCCGAAGCTACGCTTCGAACTAGGGAGTGGAGGGCATGTGTTGAGGGGTAGAATTGTATTGCATTGATAACCATGCGAAGGGGCTAAGATCAGCCCTAGCCCCCACTTGCTACACTGTGCCTACAAAGAACGAGCTAACTAGTATGATCCGGAGGATCGAGCAACCCATAGCTCGGTTTCCCCGGGCCATCCATAGCTTGGTTTCCCCGAGCAACCCATAGCTCGGCTTCCCCGGGCCATCCATAGATCGGTTCCCCCGAGCAACCCATAGCTCAGCTTCCCCGGGCCATCCATAGCTCGGCTTCCCGAGCAACCCATAGCTCGGTTCCCCGAGCAACCTATAGCTCGGCTTCCCCGGGCCATCCATAGCTCGGCTTTCCCGAGCAACCCATAGCTCAGCTTCCCCGAGCAACCCATAGCTCGGTTCCCCCGAGCAATCCATAGCTCAGTTTCCCCAAGCAATCCATAGCTCGGTTCCCTCGAGCAACCCGTAGTTCGGCTTCCCGAGCAATCCATAGCTCGGCTTCCCCGAGCAACCCATAGCTCGGTCCCCCCGAGCAACTTATAGCTCAGCTTCCCCGAGCAATCCATAGCTCGACATGCACCTCCACGGAACCTGGCGTGGGAGAGCCCAAGTCTAGTGTAACAGAATCCCAAACGAAGAATCGTATCGAGGAGTGGCCTAGGATTTGCAATAATGGCCTAGGACCTATGCAGTCATTGGATCTCAGGCCATCAGAGAGCTCTCCCAGCCATCGATCCTTCAACGGACAAGATACGGATCCCACCGGCCTCACAACGGCTTGATTCGATTCATCTCCGTATCCCAACAACCTTCGAACCTTCCAGAAGGCGCTCAAGATTCAGGTGATTGCCTATAAATAAGACACTCCTAGATTCTCTCAAGTACGCACGCAAGCTCCCGTACATAGCTCCTGGCTCAGTCTTAGCATCACTCACTCTCTCTCTTTCACTGCTTCCCCTTTTTCCTTTCCCGCCGTCGGCGCTCCGCATAAGCTCCCGATTGGCCACCTCTGGAGGGACTCCCTAGAGAGATCCTTCTCCTCATTTATGTTAATCATCGATCCCCACTGACTTGAGCGTTGGAGGGTCTTCCGCGGAGGGCCACCCCCAACCCTCTCGCATGAGGACTTCTTTGCAGGTCCGTCCAGGAAGAAGCCCGATCAGGAGACTAATCGCGCCCGAGTCAGAGGACAGATTCCGACGGCAACACCCCCCTTAAGAAAAATTAAGAATGGCAAAATAAAATAGAAAAAAAAATAAGGGAAGGGAACGAAACCTAGGAGAGGTTTTTCAATCCTTACCCTTCGAATCTCCTTCTCCGAGGTAAGAGACTGAGATCGCCGCTCCCCCATTTCTCTGTTCTTTAAATTTTTTTTTGTTCCCACTCTCCCCTCTCAGTACGCCTAGTCTTTTGTCCATTCTTGTAAAATTGTTTGGTTTTCATTCCTCTTTTCTTTCACCTTCCACCCTCTGAGCTGATTTATCATTTTCAATATGGTGTTATTTTTGAGATTTCTTTATTGTTTATTTATTTGTCAACGATTTCAGTATATCGTTGTCAGGATGGTCTAGAGCTCTTGTTTCTTCTAATATTTCATTACTTAATGAACGATCTGTGTGTCTACCTGGAGATGTCCTAAGGTTGGTACTTTGTGCTTTGGTATTGCACTGATTGATTGGGTCGAGAAGCCTGAGGTATGGAAATCCCTTGAAAAGGTCCACGCAAAAATGTTTGGCACTTGTTTGTCAAAATGTTCCTTTTATCTGTATTTCTATTTAGCACTCAATTAAGCTTGATGAATTTTGGAATTATTAAGGCTGCAAGAAGAGAAACTACAAAGGAGTTTCTTATCACTCCATCGATGCAACAACCAATGCCATTGCTATATCACTAACTCAACTAGATTATTTTAAAATTCATCTTCCTCAGTCCTGATAAGTTGCTCATGATGGACATTTGAATTGTCTTTGGATAAATTATTACTATGTAATACGAGTATGTTATGACTTATATACAAAAGAAGTCTGCAATCACATTTTTATTTTTAGATTTTTCAAAAGAAAGGTGCTGGCTACTAGTAATATGCATTTTCATCTTCTGAAGGTTTTTCCTTTCATTGTTCAGATATGACCAGTTCTGTCTGTGAGAGGGAAGCAATTCTATATCTTCTTTCTTCGTGGAAGGTTTTTTCAAAATAAAGTTATTTTTTTCAAATTTTATCTGTTTGACTTCAAGTGTGCTATGCTGTTTCAATTTGAGCTAGATCTTATTTTTCTTTACCTTTAAGGTCCATTGCTGTAGATCTAAATAATTTGCAATGCCACCCACTTCCAACTCATTAACATCATGCTAATTAGGGTGGTTTAAGTAATGAGCCTGAAAACTATTTCAGTTTAACTGAACCCTAACCTGAAATTTATGCACGTGGCATATTAGTCCAAGAAAGTCTCCATGTCAGCATTCACTTGGTGTAATTTTTTTCCCCATTTTTATGTCTTACATATGATGTGTCATTTAGCACTAACATTTTGTAATTGTGCTTTCTCCTTATCTTTTTCATCTTTGTATGCTTGCATTGTCATCTGATATATAAGATTTTTTATATTATTCCTTTGGGACTCTATTCTTTCACTATTTTTTAGGGGAATTTATTTTTTGATGTAATGTGTGAGCATCTATACTTTATGTAACTATTAATGGCTTTGGTCTCTCTCGATCCTAGAGCATAGGTTAATTGGTCAGGTATGCATTGTGGTGGACTTTGACATGAACCGATCCATTTGCACAACTAGAAAAATTATTAGCTATGAAGATGCTCAATGGGAACCCTTCTTTCATTGTATATAAAGGCCTAGCCATGGCTTTGTTTTTTCCTTTTTTTTTTCCCTGCAAGGTGTTGGATTTCATGAACTGTCTCCTTATGCTTTTGTCTTGAGCTGTTAAGTTGTTATTTGATCAAATTTATGTCATTTCTCATTTCTTATTCATATTTTCTCTTGCATGACACCAGTCTTCCAATTTTCACTGAAGCACAAAAATTACTGAAAATGTCTCAACTTCAAAACGCACAGGAGTGGCTTACTTTATTTATAGATGATGTGAGTTAGCATTATGGATAATAAATGTTGGGAATAATAAATATCTATCTAAGCTGAAGCCTTATATATCAGATTGCTATTTGTAGTTTCTGTATCATGGTTCATTAATTCTGTCTTATGGCTTGGTTTTAGGATGCATACTGATTTTTTTTTTAAAGGGAGATTGTGTTTATTTAAGTTTAAAATATTTAACTTATTGGTAGGAGGGCAAGTGAATCAGATAAAGCCTGTGGACCATTTTGCATTTGCAATACAGTAATCTACTGTATTGCAAATACTGAAAGGAACTTTCTTGAGTACCTAATCTGCCACTCAGTAACCTACTGGGGAGAACTTGCGTATATTATACTTTGATTTATTTCTTCCCTTTTCTGTTCTGGAATTTTGGCAGGATAAACTTGTAAGGAATTGGTTGAAACTATGGGTGCACTTGCTGGAGCAATCATCTTTCAAAATGTGATAATAATGCCTGTATTCTTGCAGAGACAGGGGATATGAATGTAGTTATGATTTTCTACTCCTCAAAGTAGATCCTGCCTAGCAGCTGCATAATCCTGTAAAAGAATTTATGAGATCTTATAGATTTTTCTATCAGTTAGTGATATGTGGATAATGGTGTACTGAAAAGGAATTTTTCCTTAAAAAAAAGAGACAAAACTACATTGGCCGACGCTGGAGGCTGGGCCGAGTCCGGAGGAAAAATTATCCACAACCATCCATAACATCTTAACCAATAGCCTCTCAGAAAACAGTGTTACTTTTCAACTGTTGTTCTCCAATCAGTAGTGTGAATATCAATGGGTAATATTTGTATTTACATAATACTTGGATATATTTTTGCTTGTTCCGATGGTAGTCACAAGAGTACAGAGTGAAGTTCTCATAGAGTTTCTTCCAAATATTGAGGCATTCTGGAATTTCTGTTAGTGAACAATATGATGCCAACAACTTTTCGCACAAACTTAGTCCTGCCTAGATGTAATACAAGTCTTGTGCACAGGCAGGTCTAGAGACTTAAGATTCCATTATAAGCTGAATTTTCTTAATATTACAAAACTGAAAGGAAGGGAAAATATGATCTGGATGCAGCTCCAGTGCCATATCTTTTAACCTGTTTGATCTTATCATGATGCATTCATGGTCCTTCATAGCATGAAAAGATAGTATCCATTTACATATTTAGAAGTCTAGAAGATGGAGGCCAGTCCCTTGACCTTTTATCTTCAAGTATGAATTTAGATTCGAATTAAAGTAAAAGTTTTTTTTTTTAATGTATGCAATGCCATTTTATATGGTATCGCATTATATCTTAAGTTGGTTATGTTTGGTTTAATAATTATCATTTCAACTTTTTGGGTTTCCCATTAAGTAGGGACATTTTGTTTGCGAGAACTGTCAAAAGCATTCTATACTATTTTGTGTAATCAATATAATGCATTTTATTTTACATTTGAATTCAAAATATTATTGCAAATTCATGTGCAATAACATATCTGCAATTCTTCACCTCACAGAATCAGCCAGTCAGTAAATTTGGAGTGTCTCATCTGAAAATTCTGTCACTTCATATACTGTAGCATTTGTTTCTCCTCAGCATTTTTCTTTTCCGTGGATGTCTTGTATTGCATGAAATGGAAGATAAATTTCTTATCCTTTTCTACTGCAGATGATAAGGTTAAAATGTGCAGCAGTAGAACCTTCATTAAAGTTATCTAGTCGTTTTTGGCTGACCATGACATAAGTTATAATGGATAATTCTTTTCTAACCTCAGGTATTTTTTTATGATTGTGTAACATGGCTAAAATATAATCCTTACTTTTCAGATTGATAAGGCTGGAAAGAATATGATATCTAATTATGAGAAGCCATGGGAGGGTTTTTTTTCTGTAGCTATAGTAGGGCCAAGGCTCGAACCGGTTTTGTATTTTATTTATTTATTTGATAGTAGAGAAAATATTATGGGTATCACCTAATAAATTTTGTCTAGTTGATGATCATATAAATACTGGTTATAGTTTTTTCTGGTGATCGCTTGATGTTTCAAAAATTAAGTAGGAGGAGTTCAATATAGTCAATCAAATCAGCAGTCAACACTTTGAAACCTAGTGCAAGCAATTACACGTGCCATTTTTATTATAAAATGTGAAGTCACAGTGTTCTTTCTTTTTTTTTTTTTGGTAGCAATGACAATTGGCTGGAGAAATGTTTTTATCCTCCTTGTTATAACAGCGTTGGCGGCCTCCTCATGTTTCCAGCTCGCATGCATCATGCTAGTCTCGTTATTCTGTCTTGGTATCCACTAAAATATTTCAATCAATTTAATTCTGATCCACTAAAATTTTTAAGTTCTGTAGGGATCTGAATGTCGGGCTTCTGCCAGCTTTTGTATTTCTTATCTCCTAACATCATACACATGCAAATCAGCCATGTTAGACTGTATTATGAATGTCCTTTGTGATTCTTTCTTGATTTTGGACAGGGAAGAGTACTCTTTTGAACCACCTATTCTATACCAACTTTAGAAAATGCATGCTTTCAGAGGACGGCAAGTTTTTAATTATCTCCTATTTGTTTTGTCAGCATTTTTAAATCTGTTATTTTTAAGTTTACTTAAATGAAGCATTTTTTTTTCTTTAGGTCACAAACTACAATTGGAATTTGGTTAGCAAGGTGTACCGACATTGAGCTAGGGGTGCAACTCGGGCTCATAAAACTCGGGTTTCCCTCAACCTTAACCCTAACCCTATTTGTAAAATATCAACCCTAACCCTATTTGTAAAATGTCAACCCTAACCCTATTTGTAAAATTCGGGTTGAAATTCGGGTTAGTGAGAAAAAAAGCTTTTTTTCAAAGTAAATAAACACAAAATTATGAATTTCAATGATGGAAAAACAAAATCCATACATAAGCTGGACTCAGGGCTTTAACATTGTATTTTTTTAAAAAAAAAGTCTTACCTAAAATAAAGAAGAGGGGGAGGTACCATAAACAAAGAGGAGGAGGAGGTGGGAAGTGAAACGAAATGTGCGGATGGTCCACCTTTATGTTTGTTCTTTTCCTCGCCTGCGACCGATGGCTTTGCCCTTTTCGCTTTCAAGTTGGCCATCTCGTCCGATCCGATTGGCGCCTTCAATGGGGTAACCCTCGGGTTCGGGTTGCGGTCAATCCTAATCCGGATCAATTACAAATCAGACCGGGTTAAATTTGGGTCTTTCGGTTTCGGCTTAGGCAAACATTAGTTTAAACACTGCTGTAAATCGGGTTCGGCGGGCCGGGTTCGGATTGAACCCGGCCCAAATTGCACCCCTACATTGAGCCATGTACACTTGTAATGGATTTAGAGATCCGAACCTGGCCCAAATTGCACCCCTACATTGAGCCATGTACACTTGTAATGGATTTAGAGGGCACTGACATTGAGTCATGACACTACATTGAGCCATGTACATATCAGCAATTTTAGTTTCAATGAGTTCTTTCTTGGTGTCTGATTTGATAATTTTTAGTTGTGTTCTCAAGATTTTAAAGAGTCTTTTCTTTATTTAAATTGTCTTTAATGAATTAGAATCTAGTGGCTGATTGGTTGGTTGGTTTCGAAGAAGAAGAAGAGCCTGAGAGAGAGAGAGAGAGAGAGAGAGAGAGGTGCTTTTAATCCCAAGTTATGTTCTCGTTTCCATGGGGCCCATTGCTTTCATGCTAGCGAGTCCAAACCGATGGGCCTTTTTTACTATGGATGTGCAATTTTCATAACTTTTAAATCCCATGGGAAAGCCCGATGTCGATGTCACACCCGTTTCCGTGTTTTTAGCTTGCATAAAAGCGTTGGCAAGCTAACTTTGTGCCGACGCTTAAAAGCATCGAGACTTTATTTTTTGATACTTTAGGAAATTTTATTTTCACTCCCCATTTTTCAATGATCTACAAAGCGTTGGGATACAATTTTTTGATGCTTTTAGTGTGAAAAAATGATTTTTTTAGCGTTGTTAATACTTAAAATTGTTGCAGTGATAATAAAAGTTTTTGTTTTTGCTTTTTTTAAAAAATAAAAGTGATGGTTTCTAATTTTTTTATTTTTTAACTTAAGAAAAATCTAGGATGTTTAGATTTAAATAATTATTGTATCCTGAAGGTTAGTCGTGCTCCTATCTTTTGTGCCAAGATATTATCTTCGAGAGGCATAAATTTACTTTTAAGAATAGTGTCATGCACGCCTCAGCATCTTCTCTCCGTTTTATATTATCCCGAGTAATATCTCATCCTTATCTATCTAACAATCCTCACATGAAAAGAGATTATTTTTGTATTTCAAATAAATGATCTTCAACTCACAATGGAGCAACCTTACTAATATTAACAAGGTTCACCATTGACACTTTACATGTGACTTTCCAGTTATTGCTAACACATTTTGATGGTTGCATTTTACCATCTTGTTTATTTAAGTTTTTGTATTGCATATTGTGCACCTGCTCTCCTATCCATAGCCTTTTAATCTCTCTCTCTCTTTTTTGAGTTTTATTAAGTAGTCTCCATCCTAGTTCGTTGCTTCATTTTATTTTTACTTCCTTTCATCTGCTGCATTGATGCTGACAAAATATTTTGGCTACAGGGATACGATCATGAGAGGAGTGTCCTATCTCCAGTTATTTTATACATTTGTTTACTCTAAGTTTGCTAAATGCTCAGGTAATTAGAATATGCCTGTAAAGGAGACAAAAAAAAATCATCTGCCTCTGACAGGAAGAAGTCAGCAGAAACTTACTCTTGTACCATCAATTCATCTGCCCAGTTGCCAAATTCTTATGACAAGCCCTTGGAACCAAAAAGTGCTGGTGTTGTGACTCCAAGAAAACATAAAAGGAACCATAGTGAGCAAATGTTTTAAGAAACTATAGGAACAGTAGAATTTGCTTTCCACCCAGCTTTCCACCCAGATAACGGAGGGAAGCTTGTGGAACCATCTATTTATTCCAAGGCATCTTTGGATCATGAATGCACAAGAATCAGAAACACTATTAAGAAAACATGTTTTGGAAATGCTGAAAATTGTCAAAAATCTTTTGTTAATGGTTGTCCGGGTGAACTTGAATGCTTGGATAGTAGAGATGTTACGGAAGATAGCGATGCCTGGCTGAGAAGTGGATGCAGTTCTAAGTCATCACCTAGAAGTAGTATCAAGGATCCAAATGTGGCTGAGAACTGCTACCAGAAATTTGGTGATCACGCAAGTGTGTCACTAGTAAATCTACACTGCGCTGTTTTCTATGATCTTCAGGTATATTCTCCAATGGATTTACAGGCATACAATCAATATCCTGAAAAAAGATAGATTTAGCTATTTGCTTAGAATAAAGAGCAGGCCAAATGCCACTAAATTTCAATTGTAGCCACCAAACTCCAATGAATATCAAGAAAAAGTAATAAAATAAAATGGATGCACTTCCAACTAATCTTCATGTCTTGAAAATAAAAAGAAATGATAAATTGACAACCCAGGCAAAAAAAATTGAAGAAACAGGATTTAGCTCCCAAACCTCTGCCTAAATGAGGGCTTGCCACCCAAATGTATGGTCATTCACTCCTAACAGCAGCTAATGTGGCACTAAAGCATGTATCGTCCGTAGAGAATTGGCTATAATTTAGAATGTTTTCAAGTAATAGTATGAACCAGACAAGTATTCAAATTAATTTTATTTTCTATTAAACAAAATTTAAACAATCTTGGCATGTCATATTTGGCCATCAAAGTGTAGAATATAAATAAGTCCCAGTATAGCATTACTTCATGTTGCAATGCAATATATTAGATTGTTAAACTCAAAATTTGTATTCAGCATCTTAGAATGGATTATCAGAGCATGCTTTTTTCTGAAGCAAAAATTACAATAAAGGGACATGGAAAGAGACCCAACTCAATTTAAAACCTCTAAATTTCATGTATTTTGTCTCTATCCTACTCAACTTAAAACTTCTAAATTCTAATACATTTCTTCGTAATTCTAACTTATGATTAATTTGAATCTTAGTTTTATTTATTGGTATTATATTATTTGTAGATAATATGTATTCTAAAATATCATCTTGAATGTAGGTTTAGTGTTTAGATGTAAGTTTGCCATAATTGAAAATTCATTGATATTACTACTATTATTTCTTGCATTAGTAATTACTCAACCATACATGTAAAAAATTGCTCCACTATACATATATTATATTAATGGATTTTTTTTTTCTAAACTCATTTTAGAGACTATCATATACTTTTCTAAATCAATAAAAAACATATGAAGCTCTTATCTTCTTTTTCTATACTTCTTTATTAATCTCCTAAGAAAAAAAAAATAACTTTTATATCAATCTTTTTATAAAAATTAAATTGATTCTTTAATATTTTAATACTATATCTTAACATATGTTCAATGACCCTCTCCCAAAGTTCTATAGTATTACTCATAAGTTTAATATCACAATAATTACAACAATTTTAAATATTATATTTATTCTTATAAATTGGTACCATAGTGCTCTTCTTTCATTTATCATGCATCCTCTTAGTCTTTAAGATCTTATTAAATAATATATCAATCAAGTTACTCCTATATCATTTAAAAATTTCAAACCTTAGTAGGAATTTTGTTAGGTCCCACTATTCTTCCTATTTTCATCTTTTTCATAGCCTCTTTATTTTAAATATCTTAATTTTACAAGTATATGTGATAATTCTATCCTCAATGAAACTAATAGGATTTCCTAAATTATATACATAATTTTTATTTAATAATTTTTTAAAATAGCTTCTCTATCTTTGATCTCATCTTTCTTAATCAAAACTTTTTGTTCATCATCTTTTATCTATTAACTTGAATCATATTTTTAGCTTACCTTTCTCTTAGTCTCGTAATCCTACATACATATATTTTTGTCTCCATCTTTAGTATCTATCTTTCAATTTAACTCTTTATATGTCTCAACCTAGCCTTTCATTCTATCTTTTTAACTTTTTCTTACATTGTAAAGCTTTAATACCCATCTCTATCGTTGCATTTAGGTGGTTTTATATAATACTCTCTTTTAGCCTTAACTATAAGAGGTGGTTTTGTATAATACACGAAACTCAAATCATGAGAGTGGGTCGGAATCACATACCTCAATTGTTTAGCTTTACTTAATTTGTTTCTTTTGTTTACTTAGTTTCTCACACTTATCTCTCCCAATTTTGATCGTATATTTTCTTGTATAGAGAGTAATGTGTGGACCAAGCAAAATGAAAGCTTTATATAGTCATTGCTCCATCAACTTTTCAATTACCTACCGTTACCATACCTTAAGGACTATTAAATGGCCATTAGTAACTAAATTGCCATTATACATGTTAATAACCATTTTAGTTGCAAAAGATAAATGGTTATTGAAAACCAAAAGTTTGCACTAGAATGGTCATAGAGACCAAGAGTTTGCATCACTTAATGTAACAAACGGTTATATTCTTTCACTTGATGCAAATCTATAACTTTATTGAGAAACGAAACACATGAATCATAGAGATAAGTCCTCTAAATACGAGTAATATCAACTATGTATTACGATGTATTTCACTTCTTAAGTTTCATATGTGGTAACAACTTAATGAACAAACCTTATGTTTATTCTTGGTCTAATTATGAAATATATTTTCTCAAATAAAATAAAACTATGCTTATAAATATGAGAAAATATCTGAATACATAAGAGTTTCATTAATAAACTGAATGTATATATATAATTACAAGATGGAACCAAGTCCTATTCTTTCTACATGATCCTTAAATTTCATTGGTGGCATGCCTTTAGCTAAAGGATCAGCAATCATCAACTCAGTGCTAATGTACTCAATGACCACTTTCTTTTCTTTGACACATTCCCTAATAGCTAAATACTTAATGTCATATATTTGCTTCGACTCCCACTTTTATTATTCTTAGCCATAAAAATAGGCAAAGTTGTCGCAAAAAATCTTTAATGGCCTAAAAATAGAACCCATAACTCTAAGCCCAAAAATAAAACTTTTAAACCATACACCATGTGAAGTAGCCTCAAAATAAGATATAAACTCGGCTTCCATGGTAGAAGAGGCAGTCAAAGTCTATTTGATACTTTTCCATGAAATAGCTCCATCGACCATAATAAAAATGTACCTAGATGTTGATTTGCAAGAATCAATACAACCAGCAAAGTTTGCATCTGAAGCCGATCATATCTAGATTGTCCGTCTGTCTATACATAAGCATATAATCTTTAGTTTCTTGAAGGTACCACATAACTTTCTTTGCAGCTCTCCAGTGGTCTATACCTGGGTTACTTTGATATTGCCCTAATATCTCAACATCATATGCAATTTTAGGTCTTGTACAGACATGGACATACATAAGGCTTCCAACTGTGAAAGCATATGAAATATTCTTCATAGATTCTCTCTCAAGCTCATTTTTGGGCATTGGTTCAAACTGAATCGATCACCCTCACAATAGGAGCAACGCTTGGTGAATAATCTTTCATCCAAAATCTTTTCAAAACTTTATTAATATAGATTTCTTATGACAGTCCTAATACACTGTGAGGTCTATCCCTATGGATCATAATGCCAATAATATAAGATGCCTCATCCATATCTTTTATGTTAATATTTTTTAGAAAGGTATGTTTCACCTCATGCAACAAACCCTTATCATTGTTGCAAGCAAAATGTCATCGACATATAAAATAAGAAAGCAAATCTTACTCCCAAAATGTCATCCACATATAAAATAAGAAAGCAAATCTTACTCCCACTGACCTTCTGGTATATACATTGATCCATGAGATTTTCAACAAAACCAAATGAAGAAATTACACCATGAAATTTGAAAAACCATTGACGAAAAGCTTGTTTTAAACCATATATGGATTTCTTAGGCTTACAAACCAAATGCTCACCATCACTAGAAGAGAAACCTTTAAGTTGTTTCATATAAACCTCCTCTTCTAGATCACCATTAAGGAAAGCTATTTTCACATCCATTTGTTGCAACTCAAGGTCAAATGCGCAACTAATGCTAAAATGATACGAAGAGAATCTTTCTTAGATACAGGAGAAAAGGTCTTCGTGTAATCGATTCCTTCTTTTTGAGTGAATCCCTTGACAACGATTCTTGCTTTGTATCTCTCAATGTTGCCTAATGAGTCCCTTTTGGTCTTAAAGACCTATTTACAACCAATAACTCTTACCCTATTAGGCAACTCTACAAGGTCCGTTGCTCTTCATGGAATCCATCCCTTCCTTCATAGCATCATGCCTAAATCAAACTCTTTGCAACTCATGGCTTGTGAAAATGTTTTAGGATCATTTTCAGCTCCTATGTCAGATTCTTGTAGATACACGATATAATCACTAGGAATAGATCTTTTCTCTCTAGTAGATCATCTTAATGTTGGACCACTATCTCCTTAAGGAGCTTGTGATTTAATTGTTTGTTCAGAAACTTTAGATAAATCTTGAACCGATTGATCCACTGAAAAGTTCTTAGTAACTTGTAGAAATTTAACGATTGATTGTTCAGCACCAATTTGAACTTATGGAGTGCTGTGAACCAATCTTTCTAATGAAGTGGAAGGTTAAAATTCTGTATGATCATGAGCAAGAAGTAAATTCCTGAATCAATCCCTCCCACTGATCATATCATTTTCAAGATACTTAGCATTCCTTGATTCCATAATCCTAGTAGTGTGAGATGGAGACTTTTCAGTGTATCCAATAAAAAATCCATTTATAGTCCTTGGATCAAGTTTTTTTTCTTGTGGATTATATTCTCACCTCAGACGGACATCCCCAAATGCGCATATATTGTAAACTCGATATCCAACCTTTCCATAATTCAAAATGTGTTTTGGGACAGCCTTGGTTGGAACTCGATTTAATATATATACAGTCATCTTAAGTGGTTCAGTCCATAAAGATTTAGGAAGATTAGAGTTGCTAAGCATACTCCGCACCATGTCCATTAGTGTTTGATTTCTTCTTATGCAACACTATTCATATCTGGTGAACTAGGCATGGTGTATTGGGCTACAATCCCACATTCTTGAAGAAATATAGCAAATGGACTAGATGCTTGTCCACTCAAGGTACATGTTCCTATAGCCTCCACATGTGAGCCCATCTTGTTGCCAGATAAGATGCTCAGCTCACTTTCCACTGGCTTTCTTAGGTTTTGCATACCCTGGCAAGGAGTTTGCAATATAGATTGTAGATCCAGAATCAATTCACCAAGTGCTAATATTAACATTAATCATATTATTCATAACAAACAAATGAAGATAGATTACCTTTCTTCTCAAGCCATTTCATAAATTTGATACCCTCCTTCCATGTCCTCTCTTTTACAGAAGAAATACTTATTATTTTTCTTAATGTCAGTTAGAGGTAGTATTTTACTCTTTCCCTTGTAACTGGTCTTAGAAGTGGTGGCTTGAGACTTGTGGCCTTTTCTAGCTTTGTTTTTTCCCCGAACCATAGCTAGCATGGCACTTTCTCCCAATTCCATCACAAGCCTTTCTTCTTGAACACACATGGTCATTAACTCATTAATGAACCATTTATCTTTATGCGTGTTATAGGAGATCTTAAAAGGTCGTATTGTGGTGGAAGAGTGTTCAGAACGAAGTGCACAAGAAAGGATTCTGACATATCTACCTCAAGTTTCTTAGTTGAGCCGCTATATCCCGTATTTTCAATGTGCTCACGCACACCCTTAACACTTGTGAGACGGAGAGAAGAAAACTTCATGATTAGGGTTCTTGCCAAAGTTTTTCTGAAGTAACGAATTGATCATCGATGGCTTTAAGAAGATCATGGACCTTTTCATGCTGATCAACAGAACCACAAATGCCAGCAGAGATTTTGGTCTTTATGAACTAACTAATAGGCAATTGGATTGCTCCCATTTTTATAAAGATTAACTTGATTTGGCATACTTTTTTCAGTAATAGCAGGTGATTCATCCTTCCTAATAGCATAATCAATGTCCATCCATCCTAAATGAAGGAGAATCCTTTCCTTCCAAATTTTATAGTTATCGCCCCCTTCTAGAATGTCTAGATGAATATCAGAGTAACCAGTAGGTTGAGAAGCTGTAAAAGTTTAAAGCTTATGTAAGAATTTGAGGCCTATAAAACTTAATTGCACATTTTATCAATGTAAAAACATGCATAAATTAGATCTCATGACATAAAAATTACCTATGGACTAAATTTTTAGTCAAATAGATCCAAATTATCTATTTGATAGAAATGCCAAATTTGCTATATGGATACAAAATAAAAATAATTTAATTTTCTATCCAAAATATGGTAAAACTACCAAACTATATTCAATTGATAATCCTTATGGGTAAATTATGAAAAGTTTGATATTTTATCCTAATTAATTATATAATATAATAAAATTTTCTGTGGGATAAATTTTATTAATTAAGTATAATTAATCACAACTTATGTCTAATCCTTATGTGATCCAAAAAAAATTAACTTAATATATTATTTTAATTAATCAAAAATGTTGTGGCAACTCTTCAATTAATTAAAATTATATTGATCACTAGACAATTAGGCTATCAGGTTGTAGGCTAGACTTAATACCTAAAAGCAACTATACAATAAAAACGTTGGCAATCATTAGGAGTGCTCATAGAAAACATTGGTGGGTAAAGACCACTTTAAAAAACAAACCTTCGAAGAAAGACTAGTGGCACTAAGATGCACTTAAGAACCAGCCTCTTTAGATAGAACTCTCTCAAATCATGCTTCTCGTGTTAACCATATAATAATTCATAACTTTATAGTTTACCTAAATAATTATCTAAATTTTATTTAGTAAACATCTTATGAATCTTAATGTACAAAATTTGACACAGCTTAACTTATATGCACAAAATGAAGCTTTACGAAAGTAATCTTAAATTTCACAAATTGTAACAATATCTAGACTAAAAGATATGTCATAATTTATAAATAAAATTCTCATAAATAAATATAAATTACATAATTAAAATATAATTGTTATGCAATTTCTCATAAATAAAACATAAATTGCATAATATGAGCTTAAAACTATATATATATATATATATATACATATATACATACATATAAAATCATACATTTATGCATAGACTTAATTTGAGAAAAAAATAACCAAAATGCCCAATTCTTAATTATTTATGTGCTAAAAGAATTTAAATTTAATTATATGTATTAACCCAAAATATACATACAACATCACTAAATTATGCACAAAAATAGTCATTTTGCAGATATTATATTTTTAATAATATAATTTCTTAAAAATATCATAAAAATTATACACTAATTTTATAGTGATTATTTGCAAAATGACACATAATCAATATTTGATGTATTTGTGCATATATTTATTTTGATTAAGTCATAAGCAGAAACCGAGCTTTAACAAAATCCAGCAACTATGTATGTATGTAAATATGTATATACTTTACCCCAAAACCAATTTTGGTCTCAATTATAAAACCCAAATGTTAAAGGAGAAACTAAAAATGATATTTTATTGTCTAGCTAGACTAGATGCTAAACAATATGTCGTACAAGGTTATTTTTAAACTCTGGATGGGTTGAAATCATCATTAGCTTAAGATTTCTCATATCAAAATTCAACAATAAAAGCTTAAACTAAGAACCCAAATCAGGCCTACGGATATATATATACATATAACATGATCAATATGCAACAAGATAGAGATTAAAGATGGGCTCTGATACCAAATGTAAGAAATTAATTATGTTTATGATAAAAACTAAAATAGAAACTTAAAACATGAAAGCAAGTTGAAATCACATGCCTCCAACCATTATTTACCCTTACTTAACATTTATCTCTCCCAATTTTGATGGCGTATATTTTTATGTAGAGAGTAGTGTGTAGACCAAGCAAAATGAAAGTAGCCATTGCTCCATAACAATGACTTTTCAATTACCTACCGTTACTACACCTTAAGGACTATTGAATGGCTAACTAAATTGTCATTTCAATTGTAAAAGATGAATGGTCATAGAAAACCAAAAGTTTGCACCGGAATGGTCATAGAAGACCAAGAGTTTACATCACTTAATTTAACAAATGGTTACATTAACTACTAATTTAAACTTTTCATTCCAACACCATGTTTCATGCCTCTCTCTTTGACTCTCCTAGCACTTTATAGCTACTTTCCTAATGCTATTAGTCATCTCTTCTCATATGATATAAATTTTTTTATGTAGATTTTATTTTTCTTCCTTCATCATTCTATCTTTAAAAGTCATTAATTTTTTTCCTTTCAAATACTATGACATAATCCTTGGATTTCAATATTCTTTAGTCTTTCTCCTCTATTTTGAATAGTATATCCATAACCATTAATATATATTGGATAGTTTAAACAAAACTCGATCAATCTTTCTTTGAAAAAAACTATTTAACTAGCATTATATCTACTTTTAAAAATTATTAAATAAGAACTCTTCTTTTTAAAACTCTACTAACTAATACTAAATTATATACCATTGTAAATTCTAAAAATTATTAAAATTATAACCTCCATATACTCATCCAAAACTTGCATTATAGTTTTCTACGGGTCTATTAAAATCTCCTCCAATAAATATTTTTCTTCACCAGGGATCCCTTGAATTACTCCAACCATGTCATCCCAAAAGTATTGCTTTGTAATATTATCTAAACTTACTTGAAGAGTATAAGCATTAATAATATTGGTAGGCTTCTATTTTAACATCAATTTAATCAAAATTATTTTATCTTCTATTCTCTTGGCATCTACAACCTCATCTTTTATCATCTACCAAATTCATATTCTATTTCTATTCCTATGTTTTCCTGTGTGCCAAAGTTTATAACTATCAACTCCTTTTGCTTTTTCTCCGATTTACTTATCTCTTCTAGGCAAGCTATTACAGGTTTTGTTTTTTTAAATTAACCATTAAGTGTGGTTATGGTGTCATGATTATGATAAGAGTAATATGTTGTATACCTTATGATTCTTATCATGCATGCTATTTATCATATATCTGAGAATCTCTTAGAATATTCATGAGGATTACACCTGATGCTTCAAGGACTGCAACTCTCTCCTCATCATTCTAAATAATAGCCTATGCCTTACCTACACATGCAATATTATACAAAAGTTTACTTCGAGATGTCTTAAATGAAAACTTCTGAAGAAGACACCCTTAGGATAGAAATGCACTGCTTCCTTGTCCTTGCTTTTCTTACTTCTATATATAACTTCTGTGCGCATATTTTGTCATCTCAACAAGCTTAACTCTAATCCTAGGTTCCCTTTCATAGCTTGCTAGTCACATCATAACAGACTACACAATACCACAAGTCAAAACTGCAATAAACAAGCAATCTAAAACTATGAGACTTTGAGAAGAGCATGCAGCCTTGTGATCCTGTGATGTAATTAGGCCTTTCATCAAGAAGACCAAAACCTGTGTCCCATATGGTAAACATATTCTGAGTCACCAAAATTCGGAGAGCAGCATATCCTCATTATACAACATTCACTAATTAAAGCTACTTTTGCAATCTGTCCCATTAGTCTTCAAAAACATTCCCCTAAGATGAGTCAATCATGGTCAGTGTGCATTAAGGTAAGCTGTTGTATAATTAATTCAACCTTTTGTTAAACCAATCCTTCGCTCAATGCTTTCATAACCTTAGGCAATCCCAAATTCAAATAGTGTTTTCAAAAAGAAACATCAATCAACTTTAACCTGGTTGGACTGGAAACTTTCATAAAACCTACAGCCCTCCAAGATATGATGACCTCCAACCTAAAATAAGATAAAGAATCTTTACCTTGTTCATTCACTTAAAATTTCCTTGTTCTTGCTTTAGGCTTCGAAGTTGTAGTCAACAGATGAAAAAATATCAAGCTTTTCAATGCCACTAACGCATGCTTCACCATGCCTGATGCTCAGGTTCGAAGCCCTAAATATCCTCATTTTGGTGCACTCAATTCCCCATATTTTGCATGTCACGTCATTCAGCATGAAACAATCCACCAGCAGAGGGCTTTTATGGGCTTAACTTGCTATTTGGACATTATATGATACAAACAGACGAAAGCAAGCACAATGCAGGGCAGCCAGACATCTTCATCCCCTCTTTTGCTTTTTCTTTATTTCTTGTGCACAGCGTTTGTTTTTCCCTAATTTTCTTGCCTTTTTCTTCCATTCCTAATGGATTTCTTAGAAGTTACTTAAGTTCGAAGTGCTGGTTTTTAAACCTGTCCTGACATTAACGCATATTGTATGATGGATGTCAACAAAACAAGTGACAGATCTAGTGCCAAGGGCAGCATCACATATGAGAGTTTCAAAGCTTAAACAGAACACCCCTAAAACCACATATTAATTAAAGCATCAAACATAGATGCAACTTCCCCGTACGTGCTCATGGAGATTGCAGGATACAGTGAAATCAAAAGTAAGCAGCTAAAAGATGAAAGATTTATTACCATCACAAACTCAACCCCTAGGTCTGCTCTGTCAAATTGAACCATGCACCGGTCTCGAGCAACGGTCAGTATACTTCCATCATGAACTTCACCTTTTCTGGCCGGGTGACGAGCTATAACACGCTGACCAACTGACAAAGGTCGAGGTAAATCAGTTGGAAGCCCTTCCCTCACACCAGCACGCAATTCATCATAGCAAGTCCTCACCGATTCACGATACTGGTTTAGTCTCTCCCTTTCTCCCAAAAAAAACTTTTTAGATTGTCGACGTGTTATGCCAAGAGAACTGTTGATAACCAAATAAATTGGGTAAAAGCTAACCAAGGAAATAAAATACTAAATCACTGTAAGTGTTTCCCAGAAACAGTTGGCCAGTAATTACCTTCGCACAATGCTCCACTCACAACGAGTAAATCTTGGAACACGGCCCAATCTTACCAAATTTATGAACTCCACGTACTCACTTCTAACAAACCATGGGTAATCTATTGCACTATAGAACCACTCAAATTCACACCATCTACGGAACATTTGCGAAGATAGGCAGTGAGAAAGTTTTTCCTGCAACGAGTTGTGATTTAGTATAAAATGCTAAGAAGGTCATGATTCTTCACATGCATAGGATATAGAATATATTCCTGACCTTTAGATCATCCACCTTGCTATAAACTGAATGTGAGCGTTTACTAGGGCCTTGATCTCCGATACTATCAGAGAATTTACGCTTCCTCTTAGCCATTGCTTTCTGCAAATTTATTTACGACTGTTCCTGGTTCTGGCTGGCACGCTAAGATGGTTTGTGGCTGAAACTTGTGGACTTGATTCAGCAAAATTGCTCTTCTTAAAGATGATCAGCAACCAGGTGTCTGACCAACAGAGGAATTTTTTCCTTCTTCAACTAAGACCTGAAAAGCATGGCACCAAATAGAATTCCAGCCGAAATAAAAAGATTAATGGCATGAAATTTCACGGTACAAGAGCCAAATTCTTGCTTAATCTTCAAAAGAAAAAGAATCCAACGTTCAAAACTTTAAATAATGAAGCGGAACACTGGCAGTTTTGAATGAAGATCCTAATAATAATGAAAAAAAGCAATATATATTGAAAATACCTATTTAAAACAGCTTGATATTTGCACCCTTAAGTCCTTTACAGGACAAAAGTTAAGCTCCAAAAAACTGATGGGAGAAGGCATGAGCTAGTGGCACATCTTCCACTAAAGACTAAAGAGACTAGTAGAAAGGGATCATAAGTAGCTCTTAGTTCCCTGCCAAAGAGTATTTTCTAACTTTGATTTTTCATACCAAACAACCGGAGTCAATGTTGTTAAAAGCACTAGGTACATTTAAGCATTAAGGACTCTTGAAGTTTAAATACAAGGCACTAAGCGTAGGCATGCGTTTGAGCAAAATGAAGGCACTTTACTTAGGATATAAGAAAAGCCTAATTTGGCTTTTCGTACCTTAAGCATGCTTTTAGGCTATAATAAGTGCTTAGCTCTTAATGCCTTGTGCCTTAAATGCGCTAACATTACATTGGATTTTAAATACCAACACCAAACCTTGTATTATTTTTTCATCAAATGGTACAATAATAGGTACAATAATAGTATAATACTGATATTGACAGTACCAAAGCTAATCGATTCCAGAAAATTGAAAAACCATCGCTATGGCTAGTGTAGTACCACTAGTATGCACTTATGGAATAGTACATAGCGGTACAGGTATTTATACATCCCAACACCCATAATAGCATTGCAATACAATGGTGAGATACCAATTGCACCATATCATTTCTGTGGTTTTTGAAACCATCATGAGTAATTGTCAATCTCACACATAACCAATCCTAGGTCAGTTGTTCTCCCCCATCCAAGTTTATTGGTTACAATCTTGTGCATGGAAGATAAAAGTGCATTGCATAAATTCTCTTGAATCACTCAGATGTACTACATGTCTAGACAGGCATGTTGCAACCTATCGAATGCTTATTTCATTGGAATCAGCTACTTGCATTGCATTGCATAAATATCATCCCACTATACACAGAAAACAGGATCAAGGGAAGGGCCGGATTTTGAATTCTATCTATGCAGGGAAGGAAAATAAACTAGAGGGCAGAAATAAAGGAGGGGTGAAGATATAGAAAGAAAGGTAAGAATAAATGAAGAAAGGAAAGAACAAGCGAAGAAAAAAGGAAAACAAAAAAGAGAATAACAGGGCCAGATGAGAAGAAGCAAAGAAACGCTATATTGACCACCAGCTTCATCAGCAGGGTCCAGAAGTCGTCGGTCCCATAGACCAAATCAGTGAAGAAGAACGCCAAAGTACTGACGATGACGCTCATGGTGATCGTCGTGCCTAAGGCGATGCGCAGGTCTTCACGTGGTGACAGGCCCGATGGCCTCCTATTCGCTTGGGCCGGCCTCGCCATCTCTTCTCTCACTCTCTGTAAAATGAACAGCAAGGGCACTGAACTGCACGATCCTTAAGAAACATAGGCGAGGACTCACACAAGAAGAAGAACTGGCTAACGAAAGAGAGCAAAATTCAAGAAGAATTAAGGATCGATGACTTTGTCGACAAGTAATAGAGCAAGAAAAAGCATGCATGATCTCGAGCATGAGGTACCTGAGGAAGTTCCGATATAGTAGATGATGGGCAAAAGAGAAAACAAGAAATAGTACAATCCCCAGATCGAAGAACAACAAGAACAACAAGAAGACGTTCCATCGAGCTAAAACAAGAAAATGAAGAGGAGGCCGGGGGAAGAAGAAGAAGAACCAGGAAAGGAAAGAAAAGCGAACTTCCGCGCGCTCTCTCTGTCTCTCTCTCACCTGCTCGTCGGGGCTCTTCCTTCTCGATGGCACCGGAGGGGCGAACGAAAGCAAACGGCCTTTGCTTGTTGCTATGGGGAGCCCATCCCTCTGCGTGCGCCCACGCTTATAGAGTGATGGAGTTAACGTACGGACCAATAGAGACGCAGACTTTAGCGGCTTCGGCAATCACGACCGCCCATCAACGCGATACCAAGCGAGTCGTCGTCCGCTATTATCGGCTATTAGGAAATTGGGTGCTGCGTCGATCCTAGGTGGTTGATCGGTTCGAGCCCACCCGGAAATCAATAACATGGACGGCTTTGATGTTTCATTGAACCTTTGCAGTACGAAAACTGATGTGATCGGTGGTACCATGCAAGTGTTAACAGTCATGGCAAAGATCAAGATAGGCGGCTCTCAATGGCTCCGCTTCTTCAAGACTGTTGGCTCAAATGGCAATCTAAGAGAGGAATAAATTGAGTTCTTTTAAAAATTTAGCAATTAAAACTTAAAACTAATTTCACAAGGATTAAGTGCACTAGTGAAGTGATGCAATAATGTAAAGCACAATAAAAGAGAGAGAAATAAGCACGATAAACACAAGAAGGTTTATAGTGGTTCGGTGTATCCCATACTTACGTCCACTCCCAAGTAACTCTTGGGTCCACACTATAATCACCCTGATTACAGCTGAGTTGTTTTACAAGATCACAACTCGAACTTGTTGTTTTACATGGGGTCATAACGAACCCAGCTGGTTTTCATGGGTTCACCAGCACATAACTCAACGTAAGCTACACTTAGCTTATCCTAAGGTTAACAACCTCAACTAATTCAATCCCCTGATTAAATTAGACAACAAACAATTTTAATATGAATTTACAGCAATTTAAAGCTTCTCAAATGAGCAAATATGTAATGTAAATAAAACAAGAATAGAAAAAGCCTAATTTGAAGCGATTTGAAGTTGAGCTTTTCTTCTTTTCTTTTTTTCCTCTTCTCCTCTAAATCAGCTAAACAAATTTGAACTTTGATTCTTGACGGAAGCTTGTTGAAGAGAAGTTAAAAATTTAGGGCTCAAACTCTTCTCCAAATTGGTGGAAATCCTTTGGATTTGATCTTGGAACTCCTTTGGATTTCTCTTCTATCTCTTTTCTATTGATGGCCTTGAGCATAGAGATTTTCCTCTTTGATTTTCCTCTTTTTCTTTCTCTTTCTTTTCGTTCTGTGTTCTCTGCTTTTCAAACGGATGACGCCCTTTTATAATCCTCCATAATCCAAGATTAAGTAAAAAATAGCCGTTGAAATTGTACTTGGATGCTTCCTCACGCAAAGAAATATATTCATTGTGGGTTAGGTGAAGAAATGTTACCATTGGAATTCGTTTTGACAGATTTGAAATTCCATTCCTGACAGGTTGGAGTTGGCTCCAACTTTTCATGTGTCGGCTCCAAGTCGGGTTTCCAAAAATAGTAACAAAACATCCATTAGGGAGTTAGCTCCGAAAGGCTGTGGTGTCGACTCGACGCGTTCTGTAGTTGGCTCTAATTTCCGAGGGTGTCGACTCTAACAATGTCCAAAATATACACTCTCTGTTCTCAGGTTAGAGTCAGCTCTATCATTTCTAGGTGTCGGCTCCGAAACTTCAGGTGTCGGCTCCGAAACTCCAGGTGTCGGCTCCAAAAACTGACGTAGAAAGCACTTCTCTGTAACTCAATTAGAGTCGGCTCCGAAATACCATGTGTCGACTCCAAACCGTGCCAAAATATAGAACTGTTCTAATACGCTCTGGGGTCGGCTCCAGACACAGTGGGTGTCGACTCCAAGTTCTGAATTTAAATATTTTCCATTAAAAAACTGATTCAAACTTAATTTTGTATATCATTTGAATAACTTAACCTTTCTAAGTTCCTGAAACACTTGTTAATTTCATTAGTAACACAAGAAATATACTCATGGCTTTTGTTAATCATCAAAATCAATAAGTGGGTCAACAATCTCCCCCTTTTTGATGATGATAAAAACATTGAGTATATGCATGATTAATCAATAAAATTGATAAATTAAATAAGTTCTAAGTTCTCATAGTTAAGCTCCCCCTGAATGAGGTAACTCCCCCTATGATAACCAAATCAAGTTTATTTGAATTCAATGCATGTAGGTTCTAACCAATTAAATACATTGCATATATGTCATAAACATCGATCATAAACATCAATCTTCATTGCATATATGTTATAAACAAATTCATTTAACACTTAACACATATACAAAACTTTCTCATATATGTTATAACTAGATTAACATCAAATGCATATACTATATCTATTCTCTCCCCCTTTTTTGTTATCAACGAAAAGGTTAAGAAGAAGTTCATTTAGCTTAAATCAACATTCTTTCTCATCCTTTATATCATAAAAGTATAAACATAAGAATCGATTAACTCAAAAAGAGTAATGTTAACTTCAAATTTCATTCATTGAGAGTAAAGTCATTCAGAATGTTCATTAATTCATTGCAAATTCATCATTGCATTTCATCAAAGTACTAAGTCATTACAACAAAATACATCAAAACATTACATTGCATCAAAATACGTCAAAACATCAAAGTACATAATTTGTCCTAAGTACAAACTAAAGTTTAAAAGAAAAACAAAGCATGCAACATCTCAAAATCTCAGAATTCTCTTCAGCTCTTCTAGAATTTGTCCCATGCCCTTTTCTTGAATTTTCATAAAATCATTTAACATCTTTTCAACTAAAGCAGATGCAACTGTGACTTTTTCCTGAAGCTCTGCGTTGCATTTAGAATATATGTCAGAATCACCAGCAATGTCCTTGATTTTATCAAATATCAACCTTATATCTTTCATCAAGGTAACAGAAGATGTGCTTAAGGATGACTCTATCACACTAATCTTATCCTCTAAAGAATAAACATGCTGCCTGATACTCATGAGATGATTCTCAAGTTCACTTTTCATCTTGGTCTCATAATCCAAAAATAAAGATTTGAGCTGCTCCATCTGAATCTCTGAAAAATTAGTAGAAGTCTGAACAAATAAAGTAGGAGCTGGTGCAGGTGCTGAGGGTGTAGGACTATTGGGGCCTGGTGAAGTATGCCTCACTGAAGGCTCTGCCTCTGATGTACCAGGGGCCGCAGTATCCATCTCAGCTACTCTATCTTTCAGATTTTCTTTTCTTTCCCAGTGTCCACTAATTTTCACGAAACCCATCCGGTGCAGAGTAGCCTTATTATAATAATCTATATGTCTCAGGCTCTTTAAAGGCTCATTATCCAAAATATTAACACCTTGGCTTTGAAAAGCCATAGTCAAAATCATACCATATGGAAGGGTTGACCTCTTCTTACTGCCTGCCTCAGCCATATACGAAATCATCATTCCAGGTAAGTTGATTGGTTGGCTGGTTAATACACTATCCATAACTACTACATCCCTTTCAGATACATACTCAAAACGACCGATTTTGGGGAATAGGATCATGCTACAAATATTATCTAACAATCTTAACTCAAGGGGCAACTGATTAGCCCTAATTTCTTCAAATTTGGCAACTTCTCTGCCAAGCATCCTTGATAATGCCTCACCTCTATTACTATGGGAGTTGGCAATAAGTCCAATCACAAGAATTTCTAACAAACTTCCCAAAATTTCAGAAGTAAGGTAGATTCTAGTACCTCTCACATAACTGACAAGGCCTCCATCTCCTCTAGACAAATTAAGATAAAAATCTTTAACAAGGGCCGGATAAGTAGGAACATCTAGAGAACAAACCTTCTTCCATCCCATTTCTTTAATTTGCCTATCAAGAGAGAAACCCTCAGCTTCAAAGAATCCTAAGTCTACTTTTCTACCCATAGTTATAACCTTTCCTGCTAAGAGATCTACCTGCAAAGAAGAAGGACCAGGGATGGCACTAGGAGTGGAGGACGAAGATGTAGAACTCGAGTTGAGCGAAGGCTGACGAGCCGAACGCCTCATAGTCTGATTTTTCATCATCACAGTCGCTCCAAATACCGATCCTTGGCACTTAGGTGCCATAGATTGCTAGGGTGTGATAGATTAGCGAGATTCTAGGTTTTGGAAGGTTTGGAGAGAGTTTTGGAAGAGATTGGAAATCAAATGGGGCCGAATAGGTGTCGACTCTGCCCTAAAATAGTTAACCTAGGACCACAAGGTGTCAGCTCCCGCAAAATGAGGTATCACTCCAAGTCGCTAACTCAGTCAGCACTCAAAATAGAGTCGGCTCCGCAAAAGTGGGTGTCGGCTCCAGGGTCTCAGACAGAGAGCAACACAGAAAGGGTGCCAACTCCACTAATATGGGTGTCGACTCCAAGACAGTTTCAAAAATAAATAAGAGTTTCAAATGATATGAAACTTATCAAAATAATCAATAAAATTTGGATAAAATTTCTTGAAATGTGGTGAATCAAAGGGTTCAAATATCTAGATGAGTTTTTCTTAGAATCACAAAAGATTTCAAGAAAATAATTGAGTTCTAGATAGCCATTCCTAGGAGTTTTAAAATTATTCTGATGGGTCAGAAATCCCTAATTCTCCTCTAAGATAACAAAATCTCTCTTCACTCAAAGGTTTTGTAAATATATCCGCTAATTGTTCATTAGTACAAATATAATTAAGACAAACATCATTATTAGCTACATGTTCTCTAATGAAATGATATATTATTTCAATGTGTTTTGTTCTTGAATGTTGGATTGGATTTTTAGTTAGATTTATTGCACTAGTATTATCACATCTAATTAGTATTTTATCAAATATTATGCCATAATCTTTAAGTTGTCGCTTAATCCAAAGGATTTGAGCACAGCAACTTTCAGCTGCAATATATTAGCTTCAGCAGTTGATAGTGCAACCGAATTTTACTTTTTGCTAAACCAAAAGATTAAGCTACTACCTAAAAATTGACATGCACCACTTGTACTTTTTCTATCTAGTTTACAACTAGCATAATCAGAATCAGAATATGCAATCAAATTTAATGTTGAATCTCTAGAACACCATAATCCTACATTTTTAGTTTCATTTAAATATCTTAGAATTCTTTTTACAGTAATTAAATGAGATTCTTAAGGTTTAGATTGATATCTAGCACATAAACAAACAGCAAACATAATATCAGGTCTACTTGCCGTTAAATAAAGTAGTGAACCGATCATACCTCTATAATATTTTTGATCAATTTGCTTATCATCTTCATCTTTATCCAATTTGCATGAAGGACTCATAGGTGTTCCAAGGGGTTTAACTGATTCCATTCTAAACTTCTTGAGAATTTCTTTCTTGTACTTTGTTTGGTTGATGAAAATCCCCTCTCTTTCTTGTTTGATTTGTAGTCCAAGGAAGAAGTTAAGTTCTCCCATTATGCTCATCTCAAATTCACCCTGCATCAACTTCACAAATTCTTGACATAGAAGATCGTTAATAGCACCGAATACAATATCATCTACATAGATTTGTACTACCAATAAATCTTTATCTTTTCTTTTCAAAAATAAGGTTTTATCAACATTTCCTCTAGTAAAATTATTTTCAATTAGAAATTTGCTTAACCTATCATACCAAGCTCTAGGAGCTTGTTTTAAACCATATAGTGCTTTGTGTAATTTAAAAACATGATTTGGAAATTCATGATCTTCAAAACTAGGTGGTTGTTCTACAAAAACTTTCTCATTTATAAATCCATTTAAAAATGCACTTTTCACATCCATTTGAAATAAATTAATGTTCATATGACATGCAAATGCAAGTAATAATCTAATTGCTTCTAATCTAGCAACAGGTGCAAAAGTTTCATCAAAATCAATTCCTTCTTCTTGATTATATCCTTTTGCAACTAATCTAGCTTTATTTCTAATTACTATGTCATTTTCATCTAATTTATTTCTAAACACCCATTTAGATCCTATGACATGATGACCTTTGGGTTTATCTACAAGGGTCCATACTTTATTCCTAGTAAATTGATTTAATTTCTCTTGCATAGCTAACATTCAATTACTATCTTTTCGGCTTCCTCGATAGTTTTAGGTTCTATATGAGACACAAATGTAAGATAATTATTGATATTTCTCATTGATGATCTAGTTCTTACCCCTTGAGATGGATCACCTATAATCAATTCCTTTGGATGACCATAAGCATATCTCCAATCTCTAGGTAGATCTATATCATTACGAGTAGTATCAATACCATCATCCTTAGGTGAATCATCATCTTTAGCTTCTGGTTCATAATCTGAAGATACATCTATATTTAATTTTTAATATCTCTTTCAAGCAAATTTGTATCTTCCTCATCATCAATCTTTTCAGAACTTGATGCTAAAGACTCATCAAAAACTACATAAATTGATTCTTCTACAATTAAATATTTCTTATTAAATACTCTATATGCTTTGCTAGAAGTGGAATATCCTAAGAAGATACCTTCATCAGATTTAGCGTCAAACTTTCCAAGATTGTCTTTACCATTATTATGAATGAAACATCGACAACCAAATGCATGGAAGTAACTAATGTTAGGTTTCCTATTATGCCATAATTCATAGGGAGTTTTCTTAAGAATTGGTCTAATTAAGACTCTATTTAGGATGTAACATGCCGTGTTTATGGCTTTCGCCTAGAAATACTTTGGGAGTTGGCTTTTACATAGCATGGTATGGGCCATATCTTCTAGAGTCCTATTTTTTCTTTCTACAACTCTATTTTGTTGAGGTGTTCTAGGTGCTGATGATGTCATTTTCAATGCAAAAATTTTCAAACAAATAATTTTCAAATTTAATTCCATGATCACTTCTAAGAGACACTATGGTGTTGTTTTTCTTATTTGTGACTTTCTTAAGAATTTCAAAATATGGGAAAAGTCTCATCTTTGTGAGCCAAAAATAATACCCAAGTGAATCTAGAATAATCATCAAATATCACAAGACCATATTTCTTTCCTTCTAGATTGGTGGTTCTAGTAGGTCCAAAAGGTCCATATGAAATAGCTCGAGTGGCCTAGAAGTAGAAACAATATTTTTAGATTTGAAAGAATTTCTAGTTTGTTTTTTAAATTGACATGCATCACAATTCTATTATTTTAAAATCTAGTTTTGGAAGTCCTTTAACTAAATCCATTCTAATTAATTTTAAAATTAAATATGTGCTTGCATGACCTAATCTACGATGCCATAGCCATCCAATCTCATTTACCTTAGCATTATCAGCAATTAAGCAATGATTACTAGTAGACAAATTATCTAAATCAATTAAGTATACATTGTTATTTCTATTTCCAATGAATATAATGCTATTGTCAATGGGATTTGATACAGTGCAAATAGAAGCCTCAAAGGAAACTTTGAAACCTTTATCACACAGTTAGCTAATTCTAATTAAATTATGCTTTAATCCATCTACATAAAACATTTTCAATAAAAGTGGAGGAAGTGATTTGAATTTTACCAAAGCCCATAATTTGGCCTTTGCCATTATCTTCGAAAGTTACAACTCTTTCTCTTTTAATTTCAAGGGTGATGAATTGCTCCTTATCACCAATCATGTATCTTGAGCAGTCACTATCAAGGTACCATTTTCTTTTTGATCCTTTGGCTGCAAGACATGCCTACAAGATAATCAAATCTTATGTTTAGATACCCAAGCTTTCTTGGGTCCTTCATGATGTTTCTTTTGGAACCCATATTTTCTTGCCTTTATGATTTAAATTCTTATGAGATATTTTGAAATCACATTCAAAAGATTTATGTTCCTTTTTGTTACAGTGATAACATGAAATATCATTTTTCTTTACAAAGAAATTGTTGACATATTTTTATTTCATGTATGGTCTATATCCTAAACCAGCTTTATTAAAATAGCTCTTTGATTATTTAATAGTAAATTAAGTTTTTCTGAGCTATTTGTAAATTTATCAACAATATTCTTATACTTATCAACTTCTTTCTTCAAATTAAGATTTTCTTCAGAAATTGATTCTTTTTCCTTCAATATTTCTTCTTTTTCAGATTTCAGATTTTTGATCTCAAAAACAAGTTCATTTTTCATTTTGAGAAGATCTAAATTTTCAGTTTTCAATGATTTGTTCTTATTTCTCAAAATTTTGAAATCACTAATTAATTCATTAAAGCATCATATAACTCATCAAAAGTAAAGTCAATATTGGGGGTTTTGGAATTTACCTCATTGTCGTCATTTGCCATGAAGTATATGTTAGCAACCTCTTTTTGCTCTTCTTCAGATGAAGACTAAGACACTATCGCTCCAAGTTGCAACATAGGCTTTCTTTTTCTTCTTGTATCCCTTCTTTAATTGAGGACATTCAGATCTAAAGTGTCCTGGTTTCTTGCATTCATAACATATTAAGGGGTCTTTTTCTTTGTCCTTGTCCTTTTCTTTTTCTCTTTCTCCTTCCAATTTTATTCCAGACTTTCTCTTGTGGAAGGGTCTCCTTCTTTGCATAAATTTCTTGAATTTTCTAGCAAGGAGAGCTGTCTCATCATCATCTTCACTACTGCTCTTTTCATCTTCTGCAGCCTTGAGTGCAATTGTTCTCTTCTTTTTCACCTCTTCCTCTTGATATTGTTTCATTGTCAATTCATGGGTCATCAAGGATCCAAGTAGCTCTTCCAAAGGTAAAATGTTCAAGTCTTTGGCTTCTTGGATTGCTATCACTTTGGCTTCCGATGATCTTAGAAGAGACTTAAGAATTTTGCGCACTAATTCAGAGTTAGTATAAGTCTTACCAAGACTTTTCAAACCATTTACAATATTAATGAATCTAGTGTACGTGCATGTGATTAACTCATTTTGTTTCATGCTGAAAAGTTCATATTTGTGCACTAGAATATCGATTTTAGATTCCTTAACTTGGTTGGTACCCTCATGAGTAACTTCCAACCTATCCCATATTTCTTTGGCTGAAATGCAAGTTGATATTCTGTTGAATTCATTTGCATCCAAGGAACAGTATAGGACATTCATGGCTTTGGCATTGAGCTGAGCCATTTTCCTATCATTTTCATTCCAGTCCCTTTCGGGCTTAGGAACAATAGATCCATCAACTATGTGTATAGGTGTGCTAGGACCATTAATAATTACACTCCATAGTCAATAATCTAAAGCTTAAATAAAAATTCTCATTCTAGCTTTCCAATAAGAATAATTTGTGCCATTAAACAAATGAGGTCTATTGGTGGATTGACCTTCAGAAAAAGATGATCCAGCTTGAGCTGCCATTTGGATCTTTAGCTCTTGATCATTAAATCAAGCCAAAATGAGCATAAGCTCTGATACCAATTGTTGGCCCATATGGCAACCCAAGAGGGAGGGGTGAATTGGGTTCCTTTTTAAATTTAGCAAGTAAAACTTAAAACCAATTTTACAAGGATTAAGTGCACTAATGAAGTGATGCAATAATGTAAAGCACAATAAGAGGGAGAGAAATAAGCACGACAAATACAAGAAGGTTTATAGTGGTTCAGTGTATCCCACACCTACGTCCACTCCCAAGCAACTCTTGGGTCCACACTATAATCACCATGATTACAGCTGAGTTATTTTGCAAGATCACAACTTGAACTTGTTGTTTTAATGGGGTTACAATGAACCCGGCTGGTTTTCACGGGTTCACTAGCACTCAACCCAACGTAAGCTACACTTAGCTTAGCCCGAGGTTAACAACCTCAACTAATTCAATCTCCTGATTGAATTAGACAACAAACAATTCAAATATGAATTTACAGCAATTTAAAGCTTCTTAAATGAGCAAATATGCAATGTAAATAAAACAAGAATAGAAAAGCCTAATTTTGAAGCGATTTGAAGTTGAGCTTTTCTTCTTTTCTTCTTTTCATCTCCTCCTCTGAATCAGCTAAACATATTTGAACTTTGATTCTTGACGAAAGCTTGTTGAAGAGAAGTTGGAAATTTAGGGCTCAAGCTCTTCTCCTTCAAATCGGTGGAAATCCTTCGGATTTGATCTTGGAACTCCTTTGGATTTCTCTTCTATCTCTTTTCTATTGATGGCCTTGAGCATAGAGATTTTCCTCTTTGATTTTCCTCTTTTTCTTTCTTTCTATTTTCGTTTTCTTTCTTTTCGTTCTGTGTTCTCTGTTTTCAAACGGACGACGCCCTTTTATAATCCTCCATAATCCAAGATTATGTGAAAAATAGCCTTTGAAATTGTACTTGGATGCTTCCTCACGCAAAGAAATATATCCGTTGGGGGTTAGGTGAAGAAATGTTACCGTTGGAATCCATTCTGACATATTTAAAATTCTGTTCCTAACAGGTTGGAGTCGGCTCCAACTTTTCATGTGTCGGCTCCAAGTCGGGTTTCCAAAAATAGTAACAAAACATCCGTTGGGGAGTCAGCTCCGAAAGACTGTGGTGTCGGTTCGACATGTTCTGGAGTCGGCTCTAATTTCCGAGGGCATCGACTCTAACGATGTCTAAAATACACTCTCTATTCTCAGGTTAGAGTCGGCTCTATCATTTTCAGGTGTCGGCTCCGAAACTTTAGGTGTCGGATCCAAAACTCTAAGTGTCGGCTCCAAAACTAACGCAGAAAGCACTTCTCTATAACTCAGGTTAGAGTCAGCTCCAGAATACCATGTGTCAACTCCGAACCGTGCCAAAAATATAGAACTATTCTGATACGCTCTGGGGTCGGCTCCAGACACAGTGGGTGTCGGCTCCAAGTTCTGAACTTAAATATTTTTTATTAAAAAACTGATTCAAACTTAATTTGTATATCATTTGAATAACTTAACCTTTCTAAGTTCCTGAAATACTTGTTAATTTCATTAGTAACACAAGAAATACACTCATGGCTTTTGTTAATCATCAAAATCAATAAGTGTGTCAACAAAGGCGACCCAAGTGGCCCCGTTTTTCTAAGACGGCCCTCGGTGGCCCCACTTTTCTAAAGCAGCCCTGGCGGCCCCATTTCTCCAAGATGGCCCGAGCGGCCCCGCTTCTTCAAGGCATTCCTCGGTGGCTCATTTCTCCCAAGCGGCCCTCGGCGGCCCAGCTTATCCAAGGCCCTTGCGGGCCATCCTCTCCAAAATCAGCCTCAGCACTGGTTGCATCGCCAGCCTCCACACCGACTTCCAAATGAGCTGCAAGGCCTACGTGACCCCTCATGTGAGCCAGATGCACCAACCACCCATGCGCCTGATGGGACCAAACCCACCAACCTGCTAACCCACGCGCCTGATGGGATCAGATCCACCAACCTCCTGACCCATGCGCCTAATGGGACCAAGCCCACCAACCACCTGACTCACGCGCCCGATGGGACCAGGCCCATCAACCGTCTCCGAACTCACGTAATCACCATGAGTTTAATAGACATTTTCTTCCATGGAACTCCACGTGGTTGATCCCCAGACAGAAACCAAGGATCCATAAAAGGGTAAGAGGGATCCTGAGCAAGGTAAGACATTCTGGACACGCTCTTAACACTCAGAGAACATCCCAATCTCTGGGCCTCCTTCTTACAAGCTTTCTCAAGCTTACGGCTATGACTCCGGTCGCTAACTTGCCCGTTGAAGGGTCCCCATCGGAGCAACCTTCAGCCCTAGGACTTCTTGTAGGTCTCTCCTCGAGGAAGAGCTTCATTAACAACTTCATGGAGCCCTCTGACATCTGCTACCAGTGATCGGGCGTCATCAGATTGGCACACCAGGAAGGGGAAAAATAGAGCTCTGTAACACCAAGCTACAAGCCTTCTTTTCCTTTATAACAATAATGGTGATGGCGTGCACTCGGGAGGCTTCCATCGGCCACGCTAGGGGGCACCTCCAACTGGCGGAGCCACAGGAGGCTAACCCTCCTGCTGCTAACCCTTCGGCCACTTCCATGCACCAGCTGTGACCACTCAAGCTGATTAACTGGATGTACTTACTCAACAAGTTCAGACCTTGACTGTTGTGGTTCATGGACTGCAGAAGTAGCAGTCTGTGGCCACCCAACACCAGCCCAGGCCTCCTACACCGTCTGCGGCAGATGCATAATCTAATTAGCAATCCTCTCGAGGGAGACTTACTCAGCGAGAGACTCGCCACTGTCGTGCCTCATCCAGAGGATGCCACTGAGAGACTCTCAAGAGGTCGTGCTCCCTCATCCGTAGCTCGGGCGACTCCTCCCCAGAGCGATGGTGCCGGGAAGAGCCCAAGCGAAAAACCACCTCCCGCACTCTTCCCCTTCTTCTTCATCTTCTGAATCATCAAGAAGATTTCAACCATCAATCACCAGATGGAGAAGAGCTTGGATGAGTACCACCGGCGGCTGAAGGAGCTCAGCAGAAAAATCAACAACCAGTCGGAGGTGGATAACGACACTCGTCCTCCCTTCACTCGCTGCATCCCGGAGGAGCTCATTCCCTTCAGATTTTGTTTTTTCTCAACTGGATCCGTACGATGGTACAACGAATCCACTCGATTACCTTGAGAGCTACAAGGCTCTCATGTAAGTCTAAGGGGCTACTGATGCCCTCCTCTGCAAGGCTTTTCCTGCCATCCTGCGGAAGGCCGCCCATACCTGGCACTCCCGCCTAACCCCATACAGCATAGACTCCTTTCAATAGTTAGAGAGGGCCTTTCTGGCACACTTCGATGCATATCGAAGGATTCCCCAGGTGGTGGACAGTCTCTTCTCCATTCGTCAGAAGGAAGGAAAGTCTTTAAGAGACTTCATGGCCCATTTCAAAATGGCTGCCCTCGAAGTCTATCCCGTTTTACCTTCTCCCTCGATAAGAAGCCACCCAGCTCCTACTTCGAAATCCTGCTTCGTGCACAAAAGTACATCCATGTCGACGAAGTCGACTCCACCCATAAGGAGTCCGATGAGGGGTTCAGCAGGAGGTCTGCCCGCACTGAGTTAAGCAAACCCTCTCGCTCCAAAAAGCTTGAGCCACCACGCCAATCAGATGATAGGTGCCTGTTGACCCAATTATTAATTTTGATGATTAACAAAAGCCATAAGTATATTCACATTGTTTCTGACAAATTTATGGAGTGTTTTAGGTATTAAGAAAGTTTAACAATTCAAATATCACTCAAAATTGATTTTAAGATGAGTTTCAAATTGTAATTTTCAAAAGTTCAGACCTTGGAGTCGACACCTATAAGTCAGGAGTCGACACATGGGCGTATCAGAATAGTTCTCAAAATTCGGCACGGTTGGGAGTTGACACATGGATGTCTGGAGCCGACTCCAACCTGAGAAACAGAAGTGTGCTTTTCTGCGTCAGTTTCTGGAGCCGACACATGAAATTGAGGAGCCGACACCTGAGATTCGAGAGCCGACACCTAGAATGAGTGGAGCCGACTCTAACCTGAGAACAAAGAGCGTATTTTGGGCCATATTTAGAGTCGACACCTTTTGTTTTGGGAGCCGACACTGGATGCGGGGAGCCGACACATAACTTTTCGGGAGCCGACCCCTCAACGAAATCTTTTATTACTATTTTTGGATACACGAAGTGGAGCCGACACATAAAAAGTTGGAGCCGACTCCAACCTGACAGGAACGGATTTTCAAAGTGTCAGAACGGCCTCCAACGGTAACTTTTTCTCACCTAATCTCTAACGGCTATTTTCTTGTGTGTAGGAGCAATCCAAGGACAGATATAACGGCTAGTTTTCCACCTAATCTCGGATTAAAAAAAAAGAAAATCTATAAAAAGGGGAGAACGGACCGTTTAAACAAGAATGAAGAAAAAAAAAAAAATGGGAGAAAGATTAAAAAATCGAGATATTCAAGAGAGCCATTTCAAAAAGAGAAATCTCTGTGAAGCTCGCCCATCTTCTAAAAAAAGATTCAAAAGAAATCCAAGGCATACAAAGTTCAATTTCGGAGGATTTCAAAGAAGGAAAAGAAGAAGCCAAAACCTATTTTTTTCATCTTCTCAACAACAAATTTCTGGGTGAAATCTGAGCTGGAGCTTGATTCAACCTTTCAAAGGAGAAGAGGAAAAGAAAAAAGAAGCCAAGCCTACATTCAAATCGCTTCAAACAGGCTTTTCTATTCCTTGTCTATTTTTATTGCATATTCGCTCATTTGAGGAGCTGTTTGTCATTGTAAACATTAATTGATTTCATTTGTTTGCTAATTCAATCAGGGGGATTGAATTAGTGGAGGTGGTATACCTCGGGTCAAGCTAGATATAGCTTTAGGTTGGGTTTTGTGCTGGTAAGCCCGGAAAACTGGCTGGGTTCGTTGTGATCCCGGGTAAAACAATAAGTTTGAGTTGTGAGCTTGTAAATAACTCGACTGTAATCAAGAGGATTATAGTGTGGACCCAAGTGGAGCTTGGGAGTGGACGTAGGTGTTGGTTACACCGAACCACTATAAAATCTTTGTGTTTGTAGTGTTTTGATCTCTCTCTCTCTCTTCTTTAATTGCCTGTGCTTAGCTTCGATTAACTCCATTGCTTGCATACTTTGATATCAATCGATTTAATTTTAAAAAGAGTTAAAATTTTTAGAACCCAATTCACCCCCCTCTTGGGTTGCCATCTGGGCCAACAATTGGTATCAGAGCTAGTGCTCATTTGAATTTGGTCTAACGATCAAGAGCAAAAGATCCAAATGGCAGCTCAAGCTAGTTCATCTTATTTAGAAGGTCAATCCACTAATCGACCTCCTTTATTCAATGGAACTAATTATGGTTATTGGAAAGCTAGGATGAAGATTTTCATTCAAGCACTTGACTATGACTTATGGGGAATCATAGTTAATGGTCCACACACACCCACAATTAGAGTAGACAACATGGTGATTCCTAAACCGAAAACGGAATGGGATGAACATGATAAGAAGTTGGCTCAGCTCAATGCTAAAGCCATGAATGTTTTGTATTGTTCATTAGATGCAAATGAATTTAATCGAATTTCTACATGTATTTCCGCAAAAGAAATTTGGGATAGATTAGAAGTTACCCATGAGGGTACTAATCAAGTAAAAGAATCAAAAATTAATATTTTGGTGCATAAATATGAACTATTTAGCATGGAATCAAACTGAAACAATTACATGCATGTACACAAGATTCACTGATATTGTAAATGGCTTAAAAAGTCTTGGTAAGACTTATACTAATTCTAACTTGTGCGTAAAATTCTTAGGTCACTTCCAAGATCATGGGAAGCGAAGGTGACTGCAATCCAAGAAGCCAAGGATTTAAATGTTTTACCTTTGGAGGAGCTACTTGGATCCTTAATGACCCATGAGCTGACTATGAAACAACATCAAGAGGAAGAAGTCAAGAAGAAGAAAACTATTGCTCTTAAGGCTGCAGAAAGTGAGGAAAGCTGCAGTGATGATGATGATGAGGAGACTGCACTTCTTGCAAAGAAATTCAAAAGATTCATGCAAAGAAGGAGACCCTTCCACAAGAAAAAGTCTGGAACAAAAATGGAAGGAGAGAAAGAGAAAGAAAAAAAAGAAAAAAAAAGAGCCCTTAATATGTTATGAGTGCAAGAAACCGGGGCATTTCAGATATGACTGTCCTCAATTGAAGAAAGCCTACAAGAAGAAGAAGAAGGCTTATGTTGCAACATGGAGCGATAGCGAAGAATCCTCTTCCGAGGAGGAACAAAAAGAAGTTGCAAACATTTGCTTCATGGCAAACAACGACGACGAAGTAAGTACCGAAACCCTCAATGATGATTTTACATTTGATGAATTATATGAGGCTTTCAATGAATTAGTCAATGATTTTAAAATTCTAAAAAAGAAAAACAAGTTTTTGAAAAATGAAAACTCAAATCTGTGTAAAGAGAAAAATGATTTAACACTTGAAGTTAAGGATTTAAAAGATGAAAAGGAGAGATTTCTAAAAGAAAAAGAATCAATCATGAATGAAAACCTTAACTTAAAGAAAGAAATTGAAAAATACAAGAACATAGTTGATAAATTTACATATAGCTCTAAAAAACTGAATTTACTTTTAAGTAATCAACGGGCTATTTTTGATAGAGCCGGATTAGGATATAGACCAAACATGAAACAAAAATTTGTAAATAATTTCTTTGTTAAGAAAACAAATGATATTATGTTACAATTGCAACAAGAAAGGCCATAAATCTTATGAATGTAATGCAAGAAAAAGTAATAAGAAATTAAATATTAAAGGAAAGAAAATATGGGTTCCAAAAGGAACAATCTTTTTTGCTACTAACCATGAAGGACCCAAGAAGGCTTGGGTACCTAAATATAAGACTTGATCATTTTGCAGGAGTGTCTTGTGGCCAAAAGATCAAAGCGAAAGTGGTATCTCGATAGTGGCTGCTCAAGACACATGACGGGTGACAAGGATCAATTCATCACCCTTGAAAGCAAAAAAGGAGGAGTTGTTACGTTTGGTGACAATGGCAAAGGCCAAATCATGGGGTTTGGTAAAATTCAAATAACTCCCTCCACATTTATTGAAAATGTCTTATATGTTAATGGTTTAAAGCATAATCTAATTAGTATTAGCCAATTGTGTGATAAAGGTTTCAAAGTATCATTTGAAGCTTCTATTTGCACTGTTTCTAATCCCATTGATAATAGCATTATATTTATTGGAAACAGAAATGGCAATGTATACTTGATTGATTTAGACAATTTGTCTACTAGTAATCATTGCTTAGTTGCCAATAATGCTAGTATGAATGAGATTGGATGGCTGTGGCATCGTAGATTAGGTCATGCAAGCACACACCTAATTTCAAAATTAATTAGAATGGATTTAGTAAAAGGCCTTCCACAACTAGATTTTGAAAATAACAAAGTTTGTGATGCATGTCAATTTGGAAAACAAACTAGAAACTCTTTCAAAACTAAAAACATTGTTTCCACTTCTAGGCCACTTGAACTACTTCACATGGATCTCTTTGGACCTACTAGAACCACTAGTCTAGGAGGAAAGAAATATGGTCTTGTGATAGTAGATGATTATTCTAGATACACTTGGGTATTATTTTTAGCTCATAAAGATGAGACCTTTCCAATATTTCTGAAATTTTTCAAGAAGGTCACAAATGAGAAAAACAACACCATAGTGTCTCTTAGAAGTGATCATGGCACAGAATTCAAAATCATTTATTTGAAAACTTTTGCATTGAAAATGGCATCCATCATAATTTCTCTGCACCTAGGACACCACAACAAAATGGAGTTGTAGAAAGAAAGAATAGAACCTTAGAAGACATGGCCCGTACCATGCTATGTGAAAGCCAACTCCCAAAGTACTTCTGGAAATACGGCATGTTACATTCTTAATAGAGCTTTAATTAGGCCAATCCTTAAGAAAACTCCTTATGAACTATGGAACAATAGAAAACCAAACATTAGTTACTTTCATGCATTTGGTTGTAAATGTTTCATTCATAATAATGGTAAGGATAATCTTGAAAAATTTGATGCAAAATCAGATGAAGGCATATTCTTAGGATATTCAACATCTAGTAAAGCCTATAGAGTGTTTAACAAGAGAAACTTAATTGTAGAAGAATCTATTCATGTAGTTTTTGATGAATCTTTAGCATCGAGTTCGGAAAAGATTGATGATGAGGAAGATACAAATTTACTTGAGAGAGATATTGAAAAATTGAATATAAATGTATCTTCAGATCATGAACAAGAAGCTAAAGATGATGATTCTCCTAGTGTTGATGTTGTTGATGCTAATCATAATGATGTAGATCTTCCTAGAGATTGGAGATATGCCTATGGTCATCCAAAGGAATTAATTATAGGTGATCCATCTCAAGGAGTAAGAACTAGATCATCAATGAGAAACATCAATAATCATCTTGCATTTGTATCTCAAATTGAACCTAAAACTATTGAAGAAGCTGAAAAAGATAATAATTGGATGTTAGCTATGCAAGAGGAATTAAATCAATTTACTAGGAATAATGTCTGGACCCTTGTAGATAGACCTAAAGATCATTCAGTTATAGGATCAAAATGGGTATTTAGAAATAAATTAGATGAAAATGGCATAGTAATTAGAAACAAAGCTAGATTAGTCGCAAAAGGATATAATCAAGAAGAAGGAATTGATTTTGATGAAACTTTTGCACCTGTAGCTAGATTAGAAGCAATTAGATTATTACTTGCATTTGCATGTCATATGAATATCAATTTATTTCAAATGGATGTTAAAAGTGCATTTTTAAATGGATTTATAATGAGGAAGTTTTTGTTGAACAACCACCTGGTTTTGAAGATCATAAATTTTTAAATCATGTTTTTAAATTGCACAAAGCACTTTATGGTTTAAAACAAGCACCTAGAGCTTGGTATGATAGATTAAGCAAATTTCTAATCGAAAATGATTTTTCTAGAGGAAATGTTGATAAAACACTATTTTTGAAAAGAAAAGATAAGGATTTATTAGTAGTACAAATATATGTTGATGATATTGTATTCGGTGCTACTAACAATCTCTTGTGTCAAGATTTTGCTAAGTTAATGCAGGGTGAATTCGAGATGAGCATGATGGGAGAACTCAATTTCTTCCTGGGACTCCAAATTAAACAAGAAGGAGAGGGAATCTTCATCAACCAAACAAAGTACACAAAGGAAATCCTCAAAAAGTTTGGGATGGAATCAATTAAACCCCTCGGAACACCAATGAGTCCTTCATGCAAACTAGACAAAGATGAAGACGGTAAGCCAGTTGATCAAAAATATTATAGAGGTATGATCGGATCACTACTTTACTTAATGGCAAGTAGACCTGATATCATGTTTGTTGTTTGCTTATGTGCTAGATATCAATCTGAACCTAAAGAATCACATTTAATTGCTGTAAAAAGAATACTAAGATACTTGAGTGGAACTAAAAATGTAGGTTTATGGTATTCTAGAGACTCAACACTAAATTTGATTGCTTATTCTGATTCTGATTATGCTGGTTGTAAATTAGATAGAAAGAGTACAAGTGGAGCATGTCAATTTTTAGGAAGTAACTTAATCTCTTGGTTTAGCAAAAAAATTCGGTTGCATTATCAACTGCAAAAAAAAAGGTTGCATTATCAACTGTTGAAGCAGAATATGTTGAGCTGAAAGTTGCTGTGCTCAAATCCTTTGGATTAAGCGACAACTTGAAGATTATGGCATAACACTTGATAGAACTCCTATTAGATGTGATAATACTAGTGCAATAACCTAACAAAAAATCCAATTCAACATTCAAGAACTAAGCATATTGAAATTAGATATCACTTCATTAGAGAACATGTAGCTAATAATGACATTAGTCTAGAATATGTTAATACTGAGGAACAATTAGCCGATATATTTACAAAACCCTTGAGTGAAGAGAGATTTTGTTATCTTAGAGGAGAATTAGGGATTTATGATCCGTTGGAATGACTCGAAACTCTTAAGTTCAATTATCTAGATTTTATTCAACATCTTGAAAATTTCTTCATAATTTTTTAAGAAAAATTCATCTAGATTGTTGAACCAATTGATTCTCCATATTCCAAGGATTTTTATCATATTTATTGACTTTTATCTTGATGAGTTTCGGATTACTGAAACTCTTATCTGTTTTTGAATCTGTCTTGGAGTCGACACCTCAATCTTTGGAGTCGACACCTTATTTTGTGTCGCTCTCGGTCAGGGACCTTGGAGCCGACACCCGCTTTAGCGGAGCCGACTCCAGTTCGGGCGCTAACCATTTTAGCGAGTTGGAGTCGACACCCGACTTTGCGGGAGTCGACACCTAGTGGACCCTTTTCGACTATTTAGGGCCGAGTCGACACCTCTTCGACCTAATCTCACTCAAATCATCTCCAAATCCTCTCTAAACCCTATCAAAACTTGAGATTCCTTCAATTAATCATTCCCTAGGATTCCATGGCACCTAAGAGAAGGGGAACGATCTATGGTGGTCCGGTGGCAACGAGGAAGCGGACGGCGAGATGCCCAATCCGTCAACCGTTGCCATCTTCGGATTCTTCATCCTCGTCCTCTACTCCTAGTGCGATTCCAGACCCTTCCTACCTCCTTCACCGCACATTGACTCTCTAGCCGGTCGGGTGATTACAATGGGAAGAAAGGTCAATTTTGGATTTTTTGAAGATGAGGGATTCGCTATTGGACGACAACTAAAAGAAATTGGTTGGGAAAAGGTGTGTTCTTTAGACATTCCTACATATCCTGCTTTAAAGAATTTTATCAAGACTTGTCAAGAGAAGATGGTGGCATAGTGAGTACTGTAAGAGGAAAGAGGATACATCTCACTTCCGAAATTCTTGGGAACCTTCTTGAGATTCCTACTCTTGGACCTATTGCAAACTCTCATAGTGATAGGTCAGGAGCTTTGTCAAGGATGTTAGGAAGAGATGTTGTTGATTTTGAGGAAATCAGGCAAATCAGTTGCCTCTTGAGCTAATTGTTGCATAATATTTGTAGTCAAATTTTATTCCCTAAGACTGGTAGGTTCGAGTATGTCTCGGAGCGAGACATTGTGATCATGGATAGCGTTTTGACTGGACAGCCTATTAATCTTCCTGGCATGATGATTTGGTACATGGCAGAGGCTGGTGGCAAGAAGAGATCTTCTTACCCTATGGCATGATCCTAACCTTAGCATTCAGAAGTCAGGGTGTAGTCATCTTAGAAAATGAACCTAAAAAGAACCTAAGACACACAGATTACTACAGCATCGCTACTGTTCATCGCATGGGGTTCATTAAGGTCAATGGGAACTAGGAAAGGAAAGGTCATTCAGAGGACAGGGCAGTGAGATTGGAGCTTTAGCACCATCAGAAGCTGGACCATCCATGAGATATCCTTCACCAGAGCCTAGCAGACCAGAGCATTCACCGACACCTATGCCTGCTTCAATTCCGAGTGCTTCTGGTTTTTCTGATTTACAATTAGAGCAATTGAAGACTTTGTTGGCTGAACATGAAGAGAAGATGAATAATAGTTTTGAAAGTAGACTTTTGAGTTTAAAAGAATCTTTCCACTCCTTAGAAGACAAAGTGAACCAAATTGGATCCTCTCTTGGAACTTCTTCTGAAGCCCTAAAATGTGATTTAATGAATATTTTGATAAGATCAAGGACATTGCTGGTGATTCTGACACATATTCTAGAAGCAATGTAGAGCTATAAGAGAATATAAACAATGCAGCTGACTTGGTTCAAAGAAGCTTAAATGATTTTATGAAGATTCAAAGCTTCAATTCCGAGTGCTTCTGGTTTTTCTGATTTACAATTAGAGCAATTGAAGACTTTGTTGGCTGAACATGAAGAGAAGATGAATAATAGTTTTGAAAGTAGACTTTTGAGTTTAAAAGAATCTTTCCACTCCTTAGAAGACAAAGTGAACCAAATTGGATCCTCTCTTGGAACTTCTTCTGAAGCCCTAAAATGTGATTTAATGAATATTTTTGATAAGATCAAGGACATTGCTGGTGATTCTGACACATATTCTAGAAGCAATGTAGAGCTATAAGAGAATAAACAATGCAGCTGACTTGGTTCAAAGAAGCTTAAATGATTTTATGAAGATTCAAAAGGAAGGAATGGAAAAGATCTTAGAAGGACTGAAGACACGCTTCAGTTTTGGAATTTAAAGTTTTAGTTTGCTTTACACTTTGTTGTAATAGAATATTTTGATGTAATGTTTTGATAGAATGTTTTGATGTAATGAAACTTATGTAGTGAAATCTTTTGATGCAATGAAATTTCTTTGAATTAATATTGTCTTATTCAATGAGTTAACTTGTGGTTGAATGTTAAGCTAAATTATATCTTATCTTAACCTTTTTGTTGATAACAAAAAGGGGGAGAGAAGATATTGTATATGCATTATTGAACACTTAAATAATTTGATTAAGTTGATTATTGCATGAATTTTTTTAAGGGAGAGAAATGAAATTAAGGGGGAGAGAAATGAAATTTCAAAATAAGGAGAGAAAATTTCATTTTGAGTTTCATAGGGGAGCTACCTCATTCAGGGGGAGCTTAACTATGATAACTTATTCCTATCGTAAAACTCTTTAATTAATCATGCATATACTCAATGTTTTTTTCATCATCAAAAAGGGGGAGATTGTTGATCCAATTATTGATTTTGATGATTAACAAAAGCCATGAGTATATTCACATTGTTTCTGACAAATTTATGGAGTGTTTCAGGTATTAAGAAAGTTTAACAATTCAAATATCACTCAAAATTGATTTTAAGATGAGTTTCAAATTGTAATTTTAAAAGTTCAAACCTTGGAGTCGACACCTAAGTCAGGAGTCGACACATGAGCGTATCAGAATAGTTCTTAAAATTCGGCATGGTCGGGAGTCGACACATGGATGTCTGGAGCCGACTCAAACCTGAGAAACAGAAGTGTGCTTTTCTACGTCAGTTTCTAGAGCCGACACATGAATTCGGGAGCCAACACCTGAGATTCAGGAGCCAACACCTAGAATGAGTAGAGCCGACTCTAACCTGAGAACAGAGAGCGTATTTTGGGCCATATTTAGAGTCGACACCTTTTGTTTCAGGAGCCGACACCTGGATGCGGGGAGCCGACACATAACTTTTCGGGAGCCAACCCCTCAATGAAATCTTTTACTACTATTTTTGGATACACGAAGTGGAGCCGACACATAAAAAGTTGGACTCCAACTTGACAGGAATGGATTTTCAAAGTGTCAGAATGGCCTCTAACGGTAACTTTTTCTCACCTAATCTCTAACGGCTATTTTCCTTGTGTGTAGGAGCAATCCAAGGACAGATATAACGGCTAGTTTTTCACCTAATCTCAGATTAAAAAAATCTATAAAAAGGGGAGAACGGACCATTTAAACAAGAACGAAGAAAAAGAACAAAAAATGGGAGAAAGATTAAAAAATCAAGATATTCAAGAGAGCCATTTCAAAAAGAGAAATCTTTGTGAGCTCGCCCATCTTCTAAAGAAAGATTCAAAAGAAATCCAAGGCATACAAAGTTCAATTTCGAAGGATTTCAAAGAAGGAAAAGAAGAAGCCAAAACCTATTTTTTTCCATCTTCTCAACAACAAATTTCTGGATGAAATCTGAGCTGGAGCTTGATTCAACCTTTCAAAGGAGAAGAGGAAAAGAACAAAAGAAGCCAAGCCTACATTCAAATCGCTTCAAACAGGCTTTTCTATTCCTTGTCTATTTTATTGCATATTCGCTCATTTGAGGAGCTGTTTGTCATTTTAAACATTAATTGATTTCATTTGTTTGCTAATTCAATCAGGGGGATTGAATTAGTGGAGGTGGTATACCTCGGGTCAAGCTAGATATAGCTTTAGGTTGGGTTTTGTGCTGGTAAGCTCGGAAAATCAGCTGGATTCGTTGTGATCCCGGGTAAAACAAGTTTGAGTTGTGAGCTTGTAAAACAACTCGACTGTAATCAAGAGGATTATAGTGTGGACCCAAGTGGAGCTTGGGAGTAGACGTAGGTGTTGGTTACACCGAACCACTATAAAATCTTTGTGTTTGTAGTATTTTGATCTCTCTCTCTCTCTTCTTTAATTGCCTGTGCTTAGCTTCGATTAACTCCATTCGTTTGTATACTTTGATATCAATCGATTTAATTTCAAAAAGAGTTAAAATTTTTAGAACCCAATTCACCCCCTCCCCTCTTGGGTTGCCATCTGGGCCAACAGTGCCGGAGTCTTGCCTCCAAGGAAAAAGAGCTCACCCCTCTCCTCGTCCCTCGCTCTCACATTCTCATGAAGATCGAGGGCGAATCATTCCTCCAGCACCCTCCCCCAATGAAGAAAGGAGATCCTCGTGACAATAGTCGTTACTGCCATTTCTACCGAGACTATGACCATGACACCGAGAGTTGCTATAGTCTGAAGCGCACCATCGAGGAACTTATCCAGAGGGGTTATCTCGGAAAGTATGTCCAGAAGGGACCCCTAGCTATTTCAGCACTAATGGGGCCTCCGCTTGCTCAGGCCAACATCGACAATGCCCCAACAGAAAACGATGGGAATGGTCTCTTGGGGGGCAGGTTCTACATCCAAAAGGCCAAGGGGGGATGAGGGGTTGATTATGTAGTCCCTTTTTCTAAAAGGGAGTTAGCTGGGATTGACAATGTAAATAATGATGGCATCATCGTTTTGATGATGATCGCCAAACACCCTGTTAAACGAATCCTAGTTGACAGTGGAAGCTCGACTGACATCATTACCTACGATACATTTGTTCGGATGAAATTGTCTCCCATCTCCCTCCTATCGGTGGCGACACCTTTGATCAGTTTCACAGGTGACTCGATAAGGGTAGAAGGTGAGATCACCCTCCCAGTGATGGCTGAAATGCTACTGTATCAAAGCACAATCCTAATGAAGTTCTTGGTCGTCCGAGTGCCTTTGACGTACAATGTCATCCTTGGCCGACATGGCATGAATCTCCTCGACACGGTCATTTCCACTAAGTAGTTGCTCATCAGATTCCCAACCAGTAATGGGGTCGACGAGATGCAAAGGGAGACTAGCCCGGTCCTGCCATGCTATCACACGGCTTCGAGCCCTCAAGAAGTGGCGGTCACATCGGCCTCAGAGGATCCCAGGGAGCCCAACAAAGGGGGGAGCCAGCTGAGCGGCTGCTGACTTTTCCACTGGGGACGACCCGACAAGGATGATGCAGATTGGTAAACTTCTTTTTGCGGAGGACAGAGATCGCCTCCTAGCCTTCTTGCGGGCCAACTTGGATATCTTTACCTGGTCGGCATCGGACATGCCCAGGATACTGTCGAAGGTAATCACCCACAAGCTCAACATCGACCCAAGCATCGCCCGATCTGCCAAAGAAAAAGGAGTTTCGCCTTCGAGAGATAGAGAGCCATTGACGACGAAGTCAGCAAGCTGCTCGCTACCGGTCACATCCAGAAAGCACACTACCTGGATTGGTTGGCCAACGTGATGATGGTCCACAAGGCCAATGGGAGCTGGAGGATCTGCATCGATTTCATCGACCTTAATAAAGCCTGCCTGAAGGACAGTTTTCCACTACCTTGGATTGACTAGTTGATGGATTCTATGTCCGGTCACGAGCTCCTTAGCTTTATGGATGCTTTCTTCGGATACAACCAAATAAAGATGGACCCAAAGGACGAAGAGCACACTTCCTTCATGACCGAGAAGGGCATCTACTGTTACAAGGTAATGCCTTTCGGCTTAAAAATGCAGGAGCCACTACCAGAGACTGATGAATAAGGTCTTCAAAGACCAACTCTTGCATTTGCATGTTGCATGAACATTAACTTATTTTAGATTAATGTAAAAAGTATATTTTTAAATAATTTTATAAATAAGAAAGTTTATGTTGAACAACCATCTGGTTTTGAAGATCATGAATTTTCAAATCATGTTTTTAAACTACACAAAGCACTTTATGGTTTGAAACAAGCACCTAGAGCTTGTTATGATAGACTTAGTAAATTTTTGATTAAAAATAATTTTTGTAGAGGTAATGTTGATAAAACCCTATTTTTAAAACAAAAAAAAGAATTTATTGGTGGTACAAATTTATGTTGATGGTATAAATTTATGTTGATGATATAGTATTTGGTGCTACTAACAATCTTCTTTGTTAAGATTTTGTTAAGCTAATACAGAAAGAATTTGAAATGAGCATGATGGGAGAACTGAACTTTTTCCTTGGACTCCAAATCAAACAAAAAGAGAAAATTTTTATCAACCAAACAAAATATACAAAGAAATTTCTTAAGAAGTTTGGAATGAAAATCGTTAAACCTTTTGGCACACCAATGAGTCCTTTATGCAAACTCGATAGAGATGAGATAGTAAGAAAGTAGATCAAAAGCTTTATAGAGGTATGATTAGTTCTCTACTTTACTTAACAGCTAGTAGACCTAATATTTATTTGTTGTATGTTTATGTGCTAGATATCAATCTGATCCTAGAGAATCTCACTTAATTGTTGTAAAAAGAATTTTCAGATATCTAAGTGGAATAAAAAATGTAGGATTATGGTATTCTAGAGACTCATCAATTGATTTGATTGCATATTCTGATTCTGATTTTGCTAGTTATAAACTAGGTAGAAAAAGCATAAGTGGTGTATGCCAATTCTTAGGTAGTAACTTAATCTCTTGATTTAGCAAAAAGTAAAATTTAGTTGCATTATTAACTGCTGAAGCTGAATATGTTGCAGTTGAAAGTTATTGTATTCAAATTTTTTGAATTAAGCGACAACTTGAAGACTATGGCATCTCACTTGATAAAATTTCAATTAGGTGTGACAATACTAGTGCAATTAACCTCAGCAAAAATCCAATTCAACATTTTAGAACTAAACATATAGAAGTTAGACATCATTTCATTAGAGAACATGTTGCTAACAATGATATTTGTCTTGATTATGTGCATAGTGAAGAACAATTAGCTGATATATTTACAAAACCCTTGAGTGAAGAGAGATTTTGTTATCTTAAAGGAGAATTAGGTGTTTGTGATCTATTGGAATAGATTTCAAACTCCTAAGAATAATTATCTAGATTTCAATCCATTTTCTTAAAAACTTTCTTATGTTACTAAGAAAAATCATCTAGATATTTGATCTATTGAACCCTCATGTTTTTAAGTAAAATTTATCTAGATTTGATCATGGCTTGACAAGTTTCAGACTTTGATGCTCCTATTTTTCACTGAAACTATTGTGGAGCCGACTCTATTGAAGTTAGAGTTGACTCTAAGGTTAGATAGCCTTCTGTTTGCTCATTAGAGCTGACTCTAATTACTGTTGGAGCTGACTCTATTTCGAGCGCTAACTGTGTATCGGTTTAGAGCTGACTCTACACTTTTCAGGAGTCAACTCTAAGTGGTTCCCAATCAATATTTTTAGGGCAGAGCCGATAATTTTCCAAACCAAATCAACTCTAAATCGTCCAAACTTCTTTCACTCCTCTCAAACAAAAATATTTGATTCTTGACTTCTTTTTGATCTTTAATAGCCCCGAAGCATTGAGCATCAGCTATTGGAGTCACCGTCAACATCGGTAGACGATCCATGCATCATCCGACAAGGCAGCCCTCTCCAAGCACACTGTCAACTTTCTCTTCCTCCACTCTGGATGCCATTCCATCTCCACCCTTACCTCAGATCGATTTCGTGGTTGGAAAGACAATCACAATGGAAAGAAAGGTAGATTTTTACTTTTTTGACTTTGAAGGTTTTGAGATTGGAAGACTCTTGAGAAATATGGGTTGGGAGAAAGTATGTTCACTAAATGTTCCTACCTATCCTACACTTGTAAGAGAGTTTTACAATAATGTTGGTAAGGAGATGGCGGATTAGTGAGTTATGTGAGAGGTACTCAAGTTCACATAACATCTAAAATCTTGGGAAATATTTTAGAAATGCCTACTGCTGGAGTGACTGCCACACACTCCTCTGACTGTTGTGAAGCCTTATCGAGAATGTTGAGGAGGGGGGTCACTAAATTTAAAGAAATCTTTGCAAATCAATTAACTTTGGAATTAAGGTTATTGCATAACATATGCAATAGGATTTTATTTTTGAAAACTAGTAGAATTGAATTGTTTCGGAAAGGGATGTTGCTATTATGGGTTGTGTGCTTAATGGTCATCTAATCAATTTGATCGGGATGATGATTTAATATATGGCTAAGGTTGAGACAAAGAAAAGATCCATACTACCCTATGGAATGATATTAACATTGATTTTTCGGAGCCAAAGGGTAGATATCTTAGAAAATGAGCCTCAAAAGAAATTAAGGCACACTGGTTATTACAACATTTCTACTTTTCATCGCATGGGATTTAGAAAATAAATGATCAGTGGCAAAGGCGGAGACAGACTGACATGCCAGAGCTAATTAGAGAAGGATGTTGATGATGACATTGAGGAGGTCCTAGGGCCTTCTGTATACCATTTGTTCCTCCATCTAGATCGAGTTCTTCATCTGCTCCACCATCGACAGCATCTTCTGGACCCTCCTCTACTTTTTTTGCTGAGCAAGTTGTGCAATTTAAAGAGATAATGAATGTTACACTTGCCGAGCAAGAGGAGAGAATTAAAGAAAACTTTCGAGATCAGCTTCTGGGTATAAGGCAGCTTGTTTACATTTTAAAGGAGAAGGTAGAGAAGATTGAAAAATCAATCAATACTTCGGTTGATGGTCTGAAATCAGAATTGTAAATTATTTTTGATAAAATCAGAGGTATTAGTGATGATTCAGATACTTACTCCAAATGTAATACAGAGCTTCAAGGAAGAATTGATTCAGCTGCTTCCACTGTCGATAAATTATTGAATAAATTTTTGAATACACAAAAGGATGGAATGGGATAGATATTGGCATAATTGAAAAGACTTTTGAAGTTCTGAAGTGATGTCTCCCTTTCTTTCTGCTGATCCAAGCCGAGCCAAGCCAATCCAATCCAATCCAATCCAATCCAACCAACCAACCAATCAATTTATCTTAGTTTATGTTTAGAAAGCTACTTTTATATTCTCATAGAAAGCTTAGTTTGTACTTAGGATTAAAAGTTATGTTATTTTATGGTTGTTTCACATTTTGTTTATACTTCACTTGACTTGTACTTGATCTTTCGTAATCAATGAAAATATATGAAATATTGTATTTCAACCACTGAAATTTCTTTGATCTTTTTACATTCTATGATGCTTGATTCTAAATTGGATAATTTGTATCTCATCCTAAGCAAGGACTACCCTATGCTTCCTTATTTTTTTGTTGATGATAAAAAAGGAAGAGAGTTGTATATGCATACATATAGGGGGAGCAATTACTTAGGGGAGCTTATTTAATTTGAATGACTTGAATTGATAATTGGAATTGATTAATTTGAATTGTATAAATCATTGACAAAATTTTGAATTCACGAAAAAGTTGAGCTAAATATTTGGAATGAAGTTATTGTTCAAGTTAATCATGTTAAAATTCTATTTACTATTACTCTGATTGAAAAGGTATTTAAGCTGAAGTTTAAAATTTTAATTTTATAAACATATACTCGGTGTTTTTATCATCATCAAAAAGGGAAAAATTGTTGACCCAATTATTGATTTTGATGAATAACAAAAATCACATGAGTATATTTCTTATGTTACTAATAATTTTGATTAAGTATTTCAGGAATTTAAATGTTTATTTAATCAAAATCCAAGAAAAATTGAGTTTGAATCCTTGTCTTGTGTTAAGTGTTAAGTTTCAGTCATTAGAGCCGACTCTAAAAATATTAGAGCCAACTCCGGAGTGTATCGGAACAGTTTGCCACTTTCGGCACGGATTAGAGCCGACTCCTGCAGAGATTAGAGCCAACTCTAATCGAAAGACAAAGAGTCTCATTTCTGCATCCAATTAGAGCTAACTCTTGCATAGAATTAAAGTCTACTCTAATGGTTATACAAAGAGTAATTTTTTGGGGTTTCATTAGAGCCGACTCCCGTACGAAAAGTGTCGACCCCTTGGAAAGCCAGAGCTGACTCCGTAACGAGCAAAAGTTTTCGTTTTTAACATCTCCAGTTAGAGCTGACTCCAGGTCTTATTAGAGCCGACTCTAACCTATCAGAAACAGATTTTAGAAGTGTCAGAGATGACTCCAGAACTTATCTTTTCTCCAACAAATCTCAATGGCACTTTCCTCTTTTGTGCTAAACACCTTCTTAAGTACTTTTAACGGCTAGTTTTTTTTCTAAAAGTGGATTTAGAGGAGATTATAAAAGAGGAGCCATCCGACCATTTTGAAGTGACGAAAAAGAGAGAAAATAGAGGTGAAAATCAAAAAGAAAAAGTTCAAATCCAAAGTCCTTTGTTCGAAACTGAGTTTAGAGAATTCCAAAGCATTCAAAAGCCAACTTTGAAGGATTTCTATCAAATCAAAAGGAGAAGAAAAGAGCCCTAGTTCTTCAAGAGCCTCTACCTCAATGATTCTTCCAAAGCTTCAAGCCCAACTTGAGAAAGATCATTTCAGAGGAAAAGAAGAAAAGCTCAACTTTAGAAATCTTCTAAATCAGGCTCTTTTAATTCTATCTTGTTTATATTGCTTATTTGCTCATTTAAGGAGCCTTATATATGTTATAACCTTACTCTTATTACATTTGGTTACTGATTCAATCAAGTGATTGAATCAGGGGAGGCAGATCAGCCTTGTTCAAGCTAAAAAGCTTAGGATAGGTTTTGTGCTGGTGAACTGTGAAAACTGGCTGGATTCGTTGTGATCCCATTATAAAACAATAAGTTTGAGTTGTGAGCTTGTAAAACAACTCAGCTTTAATCAAGGTGATTATAGTGTGGGCCCAAGAGTTGCTTGGGAGTGGATGCATGTATAGCTAACACCGAACCACTATAAATTTTTTTGTTTGTTGTGCTTGTCTCTCTTTCTCTCCACTCTATCTTTATACACTGCTTTGCATTCTTAGCACCACACTCATTGTATATATCCTTGTGCACTATCACTTTATAAAATTATTTTTAAGCACTAAAATTTTTAAGAACTCAATTCATCCCCCCCTTGGGTTGCATGTGGGCCAACACAATCACATTGAAGGCCATAGAAAGCTCTAAGCACATCCTTAGGGAGGCTTCATTTATTGCAAAAGTTCAAAGGAAAAGCTCATTTGTGAAGTATTCTTCAAAATTTGTAAAGTTTTTATTTCATAACATCTACTCATTATAGGAGCTTTGTGTACTTAATATTTTCTATTTGAACTTGCGCTTGAAGTTTCATTTGATTTGAAACTTATAAAGGGTTGGGTTTTTCCCTTTGAAGCCCGTTGTAAGGCCCCCTTGTACCGTGAAACAAGAAGCTAGCCGAGGAGGCTAGAATTGTAATTATTTGATGAAACAATTGAAGTGAAAATTCCCAAGAAGAGTTTGGATAGTGGACTTAAGTGCTGAGTTTGGCACTGAACCACTATAAAAATTATTATGTTTGTGATTGATTATGATTGCTTGCCTATTATTTCTGTGATAGCTCTAGTTTCACTTCACCACACCACTATCAATTGAATTTCATTTTGAAAAGCATATCTACGTATTAATTTTTAAGAACTCAATTCATCCCCCTCTTGGGTTGCTACATTTAGGCAACAAATAAAAAAATTTAAAAAATATAACTTTAAAATCATAAAAAAATTAAAATAAAATAAAAATATTTTCATATTTTCAATAATAGAAAAAAATAAAGAAAATATTTTGGATTACCTTTATTTTCTATCTTTTATTTTTAAATTAAAATATAAAATTTATCATAAATATATATTTGTTATACTATTTTATTTTTTATTTTTAAAAATAACCTTTTGAAGAATTTAGGATTAAAAAAGTAATACCAAGCAAATATCCCAACAAATTATTTCATGACATTTTTTATTGTTTATTATTTCATCTATAAAGAAGTGAACCATGACGTCTTCTATACTTGATGGTACTACTAATTTGCTATTTAATAGAAAAATTTATCCGTGAATGTTGCTGATTATGATGTATATTGTTAGAAGAAGTGAGAATGATGAACAATACTATGAAGCATAAATTTTTTCTATATTTTGAGACAATCAATAAATTTTTCAGTTTGTTTTGAACAATCATAAATTATAATTATATTATCTAAATATTGTTCTCCTACAAGAAACTAGCTTATTAATGACACATCATCCATGTGTATGCTTGGCTCAACAACATGGTTGGAGATGCAACTCGAAATATAGGAACGCAATTTAACCTAGCTTCATCCTCACCTTTTCTCATCAAGGCTTCGATAGGCATTTTTTCTCTATTTTTTTATTTTTTAAATAAATATATGATTTTTTTTATTTTTTAAAATAATTTCTAAATTTTAAATATGAAAATATTTTTATTTTTCTTTTTTTTTTAAAAAAAATGTCTCTTACTCTTTTTGATAATGGCTTCATTTTATTGGATAAGAGTAGTGTGATCATTGATATTAATTTCTTTTAATTTTTACATAAAAATATATTTTATTTTTTATAATATTAAAATAAATAATAATAATAAAAGTTTTTGTTTTTATTTTTTTTAGAAAAATAAAAATGACGGCTCTTAGTTTTTGTATTTTTTAACTTAAGAGCGTTCCAGACCCCGCAAAGCGAGTGCGGTTTCCTGATCGCGCGTCGCGACCGTTTCGGGCAGCGAGGGTTAGAGAAACAGCTGGCAACGGGGGCCCGCGATGCGTCGCACTTTCGCTTTCGCTTTTTTAAGGCCCTCGCCCAAGCTCCAGCCCCTCTGCCTCAATAGATTTCCCAGCATCCTCTCTTCTCTGGACTTGTCCGCCTTTCTTTTCTTCGCTCTTCTCCTCCCCGGCCTCGCCTCGGTTCGCCCTTCGCCTTTTTTCCATCCAGGAAGAAGATTTCATTTCTCGTGGGCTTCGATTCTATTGCTGGTTGTTTCATCGCTTAAAGATCGGATTTTGTCTGCTGGATTTTGCGTAGATTTCGACAGAAAAGTGGGCATCCATCTGGACTTTGGGGCAGGAATCTTGGAGTTCCAGGAATCTTTGGGACTTCTCCTGTCGGTTGGAAAGAAGGCTTCTTTTTGTGGGAGCGATTTCGCTCTCGGGGCCCTGTAAAACTATCTTTCCTCGTGGGTTTCGGTTCCGCCTTTGTTCTCTGGCTGAAAGATTGGAATTTTCGCTGGATTTCTGTACGCGAGGTTTGGTCCTTGAGGTCTCGCATGGATTTTGATAAGAAGATTGGATAGCTACCCGGTTTTTTTTTAATTTCTGCTGAGAACCTTGGAATTCACTATTAGCTGCGATTCCCCTGGTAGTAAGTTATCATGTGTCTCTCTTTTAAGCTTCTTGCCCCAAAGATTCGGGATTTTTGCTTTCGGGTTGGAAGAAGAGTCCTTGTTCTGTGTTATTGGAGCGACTTCGATCTCTTCCCTTCGTTAAACCGTCTTTCATCATGGGTTTCGAGGTTACTGTTTTTTCCTGGCTGAAAGATCGTATTTTCCACTGAATTTCGTTACGATAGTTTTGCTCCTTGAGGTCTCGCTGTGATATTGAAGAAAAAGATTATAGATTTATCTGGGTATCTTGTAGTTCAGTATTAGGTGCAATTCCGGATGGTAGCATCCTGTGCCTCAATTCTAAAATTCTTGCCCAAAGTTTAGATATTCTTGTGCTTGTTTGGAGAGTAATCCTTTTTGTGGGGTTTTTATGATGGCGTTGTTTCTTGTCTAAAGGGATTTGCTGGGTTTTACTATAAGAAATCTGATTCGTGACTTCCACCATCAGTTTCTGTAAAGAATTTTACAAAAATGTGTTTTTTATCTGGATTATGAAGCAAGAATTTTGGGTTTCTGTCAATATAAGCTTCTGTTTGAGCCAGAAAAATTTTTTCTTGTGTTTCTCAATTCTTTTTCCAAGGTTCTTCGCCCCTGGGTAGGAGGTTTTGGTTTTTTTGCTCTCGGCTGGAATCTGGAGAGGAATTCCTCCGGGCTTTGCTTCAAGAGACTAACTTCTGTGTCCTTTCTTTTAATTGGACTAAACTATTGCTTTCTTGCAGTCTGGGAGCCGCTGTTGGATATTGGAAGCTTGGGGATCTTGCTTCTTGCTTCGAGCTTCTTTAAGTGTTTGCCTTTTCTAATAGGGATTTGTGTTAAGTTTGCTGGTTTGGGGGATGGTGAAAGGGGAAAGGGAAGATGATAAGTTCATGAGCCCCATGTTTCCAAGGCTTCATGTGAATGATACAGATAAAGGGGGTCCAAGAGCACCTCCTAGGAACAAGATGGCCCTGTATGAACAGCTGAGCATCCCTTCACATAGGTTCCATTCTACTGCTGCTTCTGTTTTGCCTCTCCCACCACATAGTGCCAGTACCCCGATTTCCTCTGCATCAAGCCAGGTCAATTTTCTATTGAACTCTTTGTTTCATCCAGTTTGTGGCATCATATTATGCTGGCTTGCTTTCTTGCTTGTTGTGATGTCACCCTTTTACTTATGTTTATTCTGGTCCACATTTAATGTTAGACATCTTGTTTCAGCCTGCAATTTACGTAACAGTATTTCAGATGGCTAGTTGACTTTTACCATCAATTAATGAATGCCATCAAATGGTCTTCCTCTTCCATTTCTAACTTTCAAATTTCTAAGCACCAACAACTCTGGAAGAGAGGCTTATGGTGAGGTTGGGGGCTTGACAGACGTTTTGTTTTTTTAGATTGATAAGCACCAGCAATTTTGGTCTCTCTCTCTGTCTCTCTTACTCTCACTCTGTGTGTGTGTTACACACACATATACATGTATACATGTATGTATACATATACATAGCTACAAACATGCGTACATATATCATACATATATATATATATGTACGTATGTATATTATACGTACATACGTACGTACGTACGTACACACACACACATATATATATATATATATATATATATATGTATGTATGTATGTACGTATGTATATTATACATACATACATACATATATATTCATCTATGCATTTTCATATATACATATACATACATACACATAAATATGTAAAAATACATACAAGACAAATACAAGCAGCTCTATGTAGGCTTGTGGAAACAATGTAATATATTTAATAAGATTGTGATAGCTTTTGGATTCCAATGTAGGTTTTCATATTGATGCCTGGATTAAAAGAGAGAAAACAAAAGCTTTCCATATATTCTTTTCTTCAGTTCCGGGTTTCGAATGTTTTTTTTGGAAGAAGTGATTGATTAGGTCAAGAGGACCTTCTCTCCCCTAGTTTATTTACATAAATGATCAGTAAAATGTACACGTATGCATTAAGAAGAATTGTTTTCAAATTGTCAAATTTTGTTAAGATGTGGTGCAATCATGTTTTTTCTTTCTATGAGAATGAACCATTGAACTGCTTCAAAGTTTTATTTCTTTCTTTCTTTCTTTCTATTGGTTCTTCTTAGAGCAAATGAGAGGTACTATGGCAATGGCAAAATGTCATAATTTGTTAGAAGATATTAGGCGGAAGATGAAAGATCAAGGACTGATATGCTGGGTTACAAGACAAATTTGCTCCCAACTATATGTACCACAATGCTGTTAGTGGGGTGATATGTGGTAATAAGCACAACTGAAAGTTAAAAGTGGAGAAGATGCTTGGGAAGAAAGGAATATGGGAGATTGGCTTCAACAATTTCTTTTATGTACATGTCATTTAATTTTAGTGTATCCTTTATTATTTCTATGTGATAGGGTGTCTCTACATAATTAAACTTTTAGAATTTGTAGTCTAAAGAAGGGGTGATGTCACTTAAATTAGAAGCAAAGTGGTGATAGCTATACTTTCAAGGGAGAAACTTTCAAAATGTTGTAGAGAAGAAAATAGTTTAGCAAAACAAGTATGATATTGCCATTTCTTAGGCAGCCTCTGGTGGTTTTGTTGTTCAGTAAAGTCCTCTTTTAGTGCCGTAAACCAAAGCCTTATGGCTATGAGCTCAAGGGAAAAACAAAAATTTGTAATGTTGATGCAAAAACAAAATATGTAATGTTGCTGCATGGCCTTGTATATGAGGGACAAAAGCAAAAATGTTTTGGACCTCAAGGAACCTCAAAAGCTACAAATTTCCTTTTGATACATGAATTAATTAAATACAAGTTTCCTAAATGGGCTTTTAGTGAAGCAAGGAAATGATCTTTTGACAATAATATAGAGAGAATATCATGAACTTTTCCTTTATAAACCTTTTGAACGGTTTCATTTTATACCATCAGGTAAGAAAATATGAACTTTGCAAGTAAGGAATAGGAGAATAACTCTTTCAGTGATTTATAATAATATAATAATATATAATTTATTAGTCCTTTTTTTGTGTTAAGAAAATCCAACTAGTCATAGCAACACTTTTACATGAATTGATTGCTGAGGCCAAGAAGATAAATATTAAATGAAAATATGATAATCTTAAAGAGCAATTGAAGGCAATAGGCTAAGGGCATTTCACCACATAAATAACTAGATAGGAATAAAATAAAAAGAAAGATTGTTTTAATTTCTAAATGCTTCCATGAAAAATGGAAGATGGGAAAAAGAAGCTTAAAATAGTCAACGAGAGAAATCTCAAAAATAAACTTCAATAAAAGGATTCATTTATATGGCCATGCTCTTGCTTTCTCTCTTGAGATGCCTTCCAAAAGCAGTTGAGATATGGTGCTACCCTCTCATTGCTCAGACAATTTGAGCTTTTTTCCATCTCAGGACCCCTATAGCTGCTTGTTCTCCAACCACAACTGCCGCCCTGAAACACCCCCCCCCCCTTCTCCCCTCTTGCGCGCTCCTAGTCCTCCTCATTCATACACGAAAGAGGTCCTGCTCTTCTTTTCCATTATATGTCTGCATGTGCTTACATGAATGAATTTCTATATTTCACCTTTTCTTGAGATCTGGAAATGAGAATAACCCTTTAAGTGCGTGCCTCTACCTCTTGAGATTCCAGCAATAATCTCTCAATTAAGGGAAGAGGGGAGATGGCTGTCCACCTTGTAATATTTTGTAAATCTGGGATGGCCCTATACAGTATGATTTTCCTTTCTGTATTGTTCCAAAGTCTGCCGGCACAAACAAGGGAAATTGTAGTTGCTCAATTTTGTTTTTGTTTTACCTGTAGAACATGCCATTATTTTAAATAAAAAAGGTTTTTACATGTTCATGGAATCATAATTGCCAGAGCTCTTGAATATCATCTTTGTTTTTCTAGTCTCTTACAAGTAAAAGTTTCTAATTAACGAAGTAGAATTTTAGAGTCTTGAAGAGTTCTAAACTTAGGATTGCTTTTAAAAGCTTTATGCTGTTGAAGTATTGACAAGGGAGGTCTTAGTCATATGTCATATGCCAGTTTTGTGATAATTGTATATGGAGCTTTATAAAATTCCCAATTCTTTGATGGCATATCTTGTAACTTTGAAACGATCAAGGATTTCTCATCCCCAATCTTCATGGTCCTTCCCTATTCTATCTTCTCTATTTCTATTTACTCTCATCTCTCCTTCATGCTTGTTTTCTTCTGTAAAACAAAACGTCAGTTTAATTTTTTTTCTTTTCTCTTTAAAACAAAAATTTTATTTTTCAATTGCTTCCTTGATCCGTGTTGATATGAAATCAAAGACACTTAAAAGACATTGGTGTCAACTAGGTGTTTTTTCATCATTGCATTCCTTTATGAGATGAATATCTTTCAAACTAAAGGCTAGTTTTTCTTTTAATTAGCCGATATAGGGTTTTATTATGGTTATATAGAATCATTTCCTTTTCATCTTTACTTAAACCTTACTTTGAGTCATCTCACTTCTTAGTTAAAAAAATGCTTTTAATGGTCTTACCCTTTGCTTTGTTCTCATTCTAACTTTGAGTCATTTGTATTGTCCTAACTTCTCATTGTTGTCTACCCTATGCTTTGCTCTTAAATTCATTCATCTTTTTAATATTTTGTAGACTTAAAATCTTCTTTCACTAGAATTCAAAAGCAATCATTGGCAATGCGGCCAACCTTTCCCTTCAGTGTAGAAGCCACTAAGCCACTACTCTATCGCACATTCCTCACTCGACGACACTTGACATGTGAAAAGGGTGGCTTAGCGCATGAGTCTCCCACTATTGCAAGGTTTGGGGAAGGTCAAATATATGCAGTCTTACTCTCACATGGGAAGATGTTGTTTTTGTATTTCGAATTTGTGACCTCCAACTCACAAAGGAGTAGCCTTACCAATAAGCAACCTCACCTTCATTTGGGAAGAAGCTGTTTTTATATTTCGAATTTGTGATCTCCAACTCACAATGGAGCAACCCTACTATCATACACAACTTAACCCTCATATGGGAAGAGATTGTTTTTGTATTTCGAATAATTGATCTTCAACTCACAATAGATCAGCCTTACTATTATTACCAAGGTTCACCCTTGACACTTTACATGTGACTTTCCAGTTATTGCTAACACATTTTGATGGCTGCGTTTTACCATCTTGTTTGTATAAGTTTTTTTGTATTGCATATTGTGCACCTGTTCTCCTGTCCATAACCTTTTTATCTCTCTCTATTTTTTGAGTTTTATCAAGGAGTCTCCATGTAGTTGGGAAAAGGCTTAGATGAGTTGAGTTGAGTTGAGTATTAAGGAGTCTCCATCCTAGTTTGTTGCTTCATTTTATTTTTACTTCCTTTTATCTGCTGCATTGATGCTGACAAAATATTTTGGCTATAGGGATGCGGTCATGAGAGGAGTGTCTTATCTCCATGCTATGTACCTCCTAATGCACCTGGCAAGGTTCACTCCCATTCATCTAACGGAAAGATTTTTGCTGCTGCAACTAGGGAGTTCAAGAGACCTGTCAGACTTGGGGATCAAGGATCTTCATATGCTGCATATTCAATTGCTGACTGCAATTTGCTCCATCCTCATGATGCCTATGATAGTAAGAATTCTTGTGATGAAGATGATGATTTCAGGGTTCCTACATTTGTTTACTCTGAGTTTACTAAATGCTCAAGTAAAAATATGCCCGTGAAGGAGACAAAAAAATCATCTGCCTCTGGCAGGAAGAAGTCAGCAGAAAGTTACTCCTGTACCATCAATTCATCTGCCCAGTTGCCAAATTCTTATGACAAGCCCTTGGAGCAAAAAAGTGCTGGTGTTGTAACTGCAAGAAAACATAAAAGGAACCGTAGTGAGCAAATGTTTGAAGAAACTATAGGAACAATAGAATTTGTTTTCCACCCAGATAACGGAGGGAAGCTTGCGGAACCATCAACTTATTCCAAGGCATCTTTGGATCATGAATGCACAAGAATCAAAAACGCTATTGAGAAAACATGTTCTGGAAATACTGAAAAAAGTCAAGAATCTTTTGTTAATGGTTGTCCGGGTGAACTTGAATGCTTGGATAGTAGAGATGTTACCGAAGATAGCGATTCCAGGCTGAGAAGTGGATGCAGTTCTAAGTCATCACCTAGAAGTCGTCTCAAGGATCCAAATGTGGCTGACAACTGCTACCAGAAACTTGGTGATAAGGCAAGTGTGTTACTGGAGTTGGGAGAGGGAGACAGAAATGGCGAAATGTCTGATACAATGGTGGACTCTATGGTAGGCTTGAATATTTCTCCTGATGATGTTGTTGGAGTAATTGGTTCAAAACAATTCTGGACAGCAAGAACAGCTATTACCAAGTAAGTACCATGCTAGTTGCTTGCCGACTATACAATATCATCCAAACTTCTACTCTTCTTATCTCATGATGATGGTTTCTCCTTATTGAGACATATTTATAAACAGAAATATAACTGCTATCTCTTTGCTGAAGTTGCTTATGATTGTGGTTCATGTTCTGTTGTCGCATGTGGACAGTGAGGTTTTTTTTTTAAAAGAAAACATTTCATTGTTTGACTATTTAAAAAACTTTTTTTATGCCTAAAAACTTTATCATGCAGTCAAATTATTTTTCTTGACATTATGACGATATAGATGCTTCATTCTGCAATCTTAGTATTTCAAACCATTTTGTGTTTTTCTGCATTCTAATTTACATCTTTTATTTGTGCCATAGTGAAGACAAACACCAATAGAACATGATAAAACAATTTGTAAATGATAATTGAACACATTAATCTCCACAAAGAATGATGAAAATGCATAATGAACATCCAAGCTGTTAATTCATTACTATATCAATAAGACTCAGGTAAAAAATAAAAGCTTCCCAGGATTTTGCTCTTTTTTTGTGAAAAAATAGTAGCAAAATAGCAATCACATTAGTATAGGTCATTGGTATCTTAGAGAAAACGTAACTTGTTTGACTCTTGACTAATCCCTATTTTTTTCTTTGCAAACCAGTTAGATGTCCTTGTCCTTTCCTCAGATGTCGCTTTTGGTCTTAGGCATGTGATGTTGTGCTTTTATGTGGCCAGAATCTGTATACTAACGTATGCTTTTCACTGTTTCAATAATTCTGCCGCATAATTTAATCATGATACTGGTTTGTTTATTTACCAAACTACTGATGATCCTGGTGGTGTATTGATTTACTGGCATTTTGATGCTTTTTTGTATTCAGAGAAAGAATGCACACATGCTTATCTCTAGCATAATTCATACAAGTGTAAAAGGAAGATTGAGAATAAAAGGATTAAGAACAACAATTTTACATTTATGCCCTCATTAAAGCTGAAGGTGCTCTTGATGAAGTCAAAAACAAATTACATTGTTGAAATATGTCAATGTCAAACTACAAACAAGATGATAAGGAAAAAATTGTTTTTGGCTTTTATTTATAAAATGATATACATTGACAGAAGAATGCAAGGACTTATGCAACCGGATGCAGCACAAGAACAATTTGGGTAGACAGTCCCCTTCGGAATCCACCATGAGAGGCAAGAGCTAGATGCAAGAACTTCTCTCAAAATAAATTCGGCTACTTTCATTTGCATAGATTGGTTATATATATTGGACATGTCCCACATGAAAACCTTAATGATGAATTTATGATAAAATTACCAAGTAATCATCTCAACTTTCCAAGGGACACTTTCTCAAGTATCCCTACACCTGATTCTTTTGAGAACTTTGAATGGTCCAATAGATCTTGGCTTGAGCTTGCCAAGACGATCAAATGAGGAGCATTCTTTCTGATGTTAGATCCATAATCCTGTTTGTTGAAGTCTACAAGCATTCAATGCTGGTTAGCAGTGTCTTGATACTATTGATTGTGCTTCTCAATTTGGGCTCACATCTGTTGATGAAGCTTTTGGACATGCTTGGCTTGTTCTTTGACATCTTCACTAAAATGATGTTATAGGAATAGAAGTCAAGTTTACTAGGATAATAGTTTGGCTAAATGATCAGTTGTATGGGACTTGCACTGCTAGTTTGGCTAAATGATCAGTTGTAGGCAAACGTAGCTTAAGCTAAGGCTAGATCCCATTAGCAAATATTTTCACCCACCGAGCTTTTTAAAGATTATCCTAAGTTGCACTCAATAGCCTCTATCTGATTATCTGTTTGAGGGCGATGTGAGAAGTTAACTCAGATAGTGGTGCCAAGGTTCCTCCAAAGAATGCACCAAGAATGACCGGTGATTCTCTGGTCTTCGTGTTAAAATATTATTCATGTGTGTATCATACAACTGGTGATTCTCTGGTCTATGCTATCCATGGGTTTTTCGTGTCTCTGGGCTTCATTCTTTTTCGTCTGCTTAGGATTGCATGCTTGTACTTGTTACTTTATGCTTTACAACTCTTTTGCTCATGATATCTTGGAGGGATTAATCAAAGGTAATTGAGATTCAGAGGATTCTTGTGTCAGGAACTGATGAGGGGTAGAATCGTCATTATGTTGATAACCGTGCGAAGGGGCTAAGATCAGCCCCTTCCCCCGCCCACTACAATATGCTCCCGAGGAACGAGCTAAACTAATGTGGTTCAACAGGTCGAGCAACCCATAGCTCGGCTTTCCCCGAGCTCCCCGAGCTACCCTCCTCCAAGTTGCCTATAGCTCGGCTCCCCCGAGCTTCCTACAGCTTGGCTTTCCCCGAGCTTCCCGAGCTACCTATAGCTCAGCTCCCCGAGCTACCTATAGCTCGGCTCTTCCAAGCTGCCTATAGCTTGGCTCCCCCGAGCTTCCCGTAGCTCGGCTCCCTCGAGCTTCCTATAGCTTGGCTTTTTCCGAGCTCCCCGAGCTACCTATAGCTCGGCTCCTCCAAGCTACCTATAGCTCGGCTCCCCCGAGCTTTCCGTAGCTCGGCTCCCCCGAGCTTCCTATAGCTTGGCTCTCCCCGAGCTACCTATAGCTCGGCTCCTCCAATTTACCTATAGCTCGGCTCCCCCGAGCTTCCCGTAGTTCGGCTTCCCCGAGCTTCCTATAGCTCGGCTTTCCCCGAGCTCCCCGAGCTACCTATAGCTCGGCTCCCATGAGCGATCCGTGACTTGACACTCACCTCCGTGAAACCCGACGTGGGAAAGCCTAAGCCCATCATAACAGAATTCCGAACAAAGAATCATGTCGAGGAGTGGGCTAGGGTCTAGTATAACTGCCTGGAACCCACGCATCTATCAGATCCCGGGCCATCAAAGAGTTCTCCTAGCCGTCGATCCCTCAACAAACAAGATACGGATCCCACCGGCCTTGCAACGGCTTGATTCGAATCATTCTCGTATCCTAACAACCTTCGAACCTTCTAGAAGGCGCTCAAGATCCAGGTGATTGCCTATAAATACGACACCCCCAGATTCTCTCAGGTATGCGCTGACAGCCCCTGGCTCACTCTCACTCTCCTCCATTGCTCGTCGGTGCTCCCCTGGAGCTCCCGATTGGCCACTCCTGAAGAGACTTCCCGGAGAGATCCCTCTCTCCATTTTCTGTTGATCACCGATCCCCACTGACTTGAGCGTCGGAGGGTCTTCCGCGGAGGGTCACCCCAAACGCCTCTCGCGCGAGGACTTCTGTGCAGGTCCATCCAGGAGGAAGCCCAGACCAGGAGATCGACCGCTAGAGAAAGGGTCCTCAAGTCCCGTTAAAACTTGAAGAAAGGAGACAATGATCTCGATCTGGAGTAGAACCTCTCTAATGGCTAATCGGAGAAGAGCAACATTTGAAGCCCAAGACCAGGTCGTCACTCAAAGACCTGATCCGACAGGCAATGCGGCGCCGCAGCCTCCGCCAGTTGAGACCCCGTCATCATCAGCCATCCCGGTGACCCATGACCAGTTCGCCACACTGGTCCAACAGGTCCAAGCTCTGACCCACCTGGTTCAGGAGCGTTTTGCAGCTGCCCCTGCTCCACACCTTCATGGGGAGGCCGCAGCTCCTTCCTCTCCGGCCACCTCCTCATCTGGTCCGCATGAAGCCACGGACCCCCTATCCACCCGAGCTAGGACAAGGGGGGATCGCTAGCCCGAGCTTTAACAACCTCCTCATCCACCAAATCCGCCTGTAACAGGCCACATCAACATGATCAAGGAGGCCGGCGGCTCGAGCTCCAGAAATGATGACGAAGGATCGGCGCCAAAGAAATCGCGGACGGGCGAGCTCTCCTTCTCCGATGACGATCTCCGAGGGATATAGTTCCCCCATGACGATGCACTAGTTGTATCCCTCAATTTAAATGACTATAATGTAAGCCGGATCCTCGTTGACAGTGGAAGTTCTGTGAATGTTTTGTACCTCGATGTGTTTGCCAAGATGAGACTGCTCATGGAAAGCCTTCGAGCCATTGATTCCACCCTAATGGGATTCACAGGCGACGTCATCATCCCGGAAGGGATCGTAACCTTAACGGTTCGCGCAGGAACCTGGCCCCTTGTGGCCATTGTTCACACGGACTTCCTAGTAACTAAACTCAGGTCGCCCTACAACGTAATATTTGGAAGACCCGGCCTGATGTTCCTCAAGGCAGTTGTCTCCATCCCACATCTGTCTATGAAATTCCTCGCCAGGTGGGGAGTTGGAGTTGTCCAAGGAAGCCAAACCATGGCTCGACAGTGCTTCGTCACTAGCCTTCAGTCTAGAATGCCGGAGGTTGACGGGCTGGACGCTCGGGAGGATTTCACCGAACAGCGGAGGGAACCAGCCGAGGAACTGGAAGAAGTGCCGCTGGACGAGGCTTGTCCCGACCGAACCATAAAGATTGGGTCGCTGCTGAATGGCGAACCTCAGCTGATCAACTTCCTCTGGAGCAACGCCGATGTTTTCGCTTGGTCCGCCTTCGACATGCCGGGAATCAGTCCTGAGGTTCTCGTCCACCGCCTTAACGTGGACGAAATATACCGGCCTGTCAAACAAAAGAAAGCTTTACCCTAGAGCGGCAGAGGGCTATTGAAGAGGAGGTTGATAAACTCATCAAGGCGAACTTCGTCCGGGAGGTAAATTACCCGAATTGGCTATCGAATGTCGTCATGGTGAAGAAGTCGAACGGCAAGCGGCGGATTCGCATCGACTTCACTGACCTCAACAAAGCATGCCCGAAGGACAGCTTCCCTCCCCCTCGGATTGATCAACTTGTGGACGCCACCTCGGGTCATCAAATGCTGACATTCATGGATGCATACTTCGGCTACAACCAGATTCGGATGGCCCCCGAAGATGAAGAAAAGACCGCCTTCATAACCGATCGAGGTACTTACTGTTACCGTGTTATGCCTTTCGGTCTTAAAAATGCAGGAGCCACCTACCAAAGGCTGGTCAACAAAGTATTCAAGGAGTAAATCGGCCGAAACATGGAGGTGTATGTCGACGACATGCTGGTTAAAAGCAAAGAAGCATCACAGCACGTCGAGGACCTCTCGGAGAGCTTTGCAACACTCTGCAAGTATCAGATGAAGCTCAATCCGACTAAGTGCGCCTTCGGCGTTAACTCCGGGAAGTTCCTCGGCTTCATGGTCTCCCAGCGGGATATCGAAGCTAACCCTCAGAAGATCCAAGCTCTTCAACAGATGGCACCTCCGGCATCTATTAAAGAAGTCCAGCGCCTAACCGGGAGGATAGCGGCTCTCAACCGCTTTGTGGCGCGCTCAGCCGAAAGATGCCTTCCCTTCTTCAAAACTCTTCGGTCGGCTAAGAACTTCCAGTGGACCCCCGAGTGTCAAAAATCATTTCAAGATCTCAAGAAGTACCTCGGCTCTTCCCCACTCCTCAGCAGTCCAAATCCTGGCGAGACACTATTCCTATATATGGCTGTTTCGAAAGGTGTCGTTTGCTCGGTGCTGGTCAGGGAAGAAAACAAGGTCCAAAAGCCAATTTATTATGTCAGCAGGCTACTCTGCGACGCGGAGACAAGGTATAGCTGAATTGAAAAGATGGTGTTGGCCTTGATCACCTCAGTTCGGAAGTTGCGGCCATACTTCCAGACGCATTCTATGACAGTCCTGACTGATCAACCCATCAAGGCGGTGGTCCACCGCCCGAAGACATCAGGGAGAATGACTAAGTGGGCCATCGAGCTGAGCGAGCATGATATCCGTTTTCAGCCTCGCCCGGCCATCAAAGCTCAGGTGCTAGCCGATTTCCTTCTCGAGTGTACCATCCCAGAGGACGGCTCCACCCTCGACTTCCCCGAGAAACCAAAATCTGGCGCCCGATGGTTTCTCCATGTCGACGGGTCATCCAACACTCATCGCTCCGGTGCGGGCTTGGTTCTCACCAGTCCGGAGGGGATGACCTTTGAATATGGTGTCCGCTTCTCCTTCCCAGCCTTCAACAACGAAGCTGAGTATGAAGCCTTGCTGGCCGGCCTCCGAATTGCCTGCAGCCTTAAGGTGGAGAAACTTAATGCCTTCACCGACTCCCAACTAGTGGCAGGTCATGTACGAGGGGAGTTTGAAGCTCGGGAACCGAACATGATCCGATATCTCAAGAGTTTCGGAGCCTACTCTCCCATTTTCCCGAATTCGAGATTATTCAGATTCCTAGATCTGAGAATGCCCGTGCCGACCTGTTGTCTCGGTTGGCAACGGCGGAATCTATGGATATCGAGCAAAAATTTCACCTGGAGATCTTAGAGAGACCCAGCGTCGCGAAAGCGACCGAGTAATGCAAGTTGAGGCCGAGCCATCATGGTTCGACCCCGTTCTGAGGTACCTCAAAGAAGGGTCACTTTCGTCCGACCGGAGAGAAGCCAAAAGGCTAAAGCTGCAGGCCATCAATTATGTGTTGATCGACGATCAGCTCTACAAACGGTCCTTCTCCATGCCATTGCTCAGATGTCTTCGCCTGTCTGAAGCAGATTATGCCCTCCGCGAAGTGCATAAGGGGATTTACGGCAACCATCTGGGAAGCCGGTCCCTATGTCACAAGGTGCTACGTCAAGGCTACTATTGGCCGACCATGCAGAAGGATGCAGACGACCTTGTCCGAGCTTGCGACCCATGCCAGAGGCACTCAAGCATTCAGAGGCTCCCCTCCGCCAACCTGGTTCCCGTATCCTCCGCTTAGCCCTTTGCCAAGTGGGGGATGGACATCCTCGGCCCGTTTCCGCTTGCCACGGGACAGTGGAAATTTCTATTCGTCGCCATCGATTATTTCACTAAATGGGTCGAGGCGGAGGCAGGTGCACAAATAACCGAAGCACGGGCGAAGGATTTCGTATGGAGGTCCATCATCTGCCGTTTTGGCCTCCCGCACACTATAATCACTGACAACGACAGGCAATTCGACAATCCGAAGTTCGGGATCCGTCACCACCTTACCTCGGTCGGGCATCCGCAAGCCAACGGAGCAGTCGAAGTAACCAACCGGACTTTGCTTCAAGGGATCAAAGCTCGGCTCTCCAGGGCCCGAGGCAGGTGGGCAGACGAGTTGCATAATGTCCTGTGGGCCTACTGCACCACCCCAAGAGTACTCACAGGCGAAACCCCATTTCGGATGGCCTTCGGCACAGAGGCCGTTATCCCAGTGGAGATAGGTCTCCCTTTGCTGCGGGTGGAAAGCTACTCAGAGAAAGCCAACGAGGAGCAGCTCCGCACCAACTCGACCTGATAGAGGAAGTTAGAGAGAAAGCTCGGATCAGAGTGGCTGCCTATCAGCAGAGGGTGGCCCGCTACCACGCCTCCAAAATCAAAGGGAAAGCTTTCTTGCCTGACGACCTCGTTCTCCGGAAAGCATCTGTCTCCAAACCGCTGGAGCAAGGAAAGCTGGCACCAAACTGGGAAGGCCCCTACCAAGTAGCGAAGATTGTTGGACCGGGGACCTACAAGCTGCAAGATCTAAGCGGAAGATTCATCCCTCGGACATGGAATTCGGACAATCTCCGCAAGTACTACCAGTAGGGTACGCCCTCTACAGGCCCGCTCCCATAAATTTTTGTTGACACAATGTTTTATAATTCATGACATAAATCACTATAAGTTATATCACCAAAAATCGTGAAAAGAAACAGATGCTGCTCACTAATCCTCGGCATGACCGAGTTACCTGTTCAAGCAGGAAAGTTCTCCGAACCTCGGCTGGGCCGAGCAACAGTTCTCCGAACCTCGGCGGGGCCGAGCAACCATTCTCCGAACCTCGGCGGGGCCGAGCAACCATTCTCCGAACCTCGGCTGGACCGAGCAATAATTCTCCGAACCTCGGCAGGGCCGAGCAATAATTCTTTGAACTAAAGTCCCGGCAAAAAACCAAAGCACACGAGCCCCGATTAAAGCCGAAGGACTTCCAAACAGTCCCCAGAACTTCGGCCAGTTTGAAAAAAAAGTACGCTGTGCAAAACCGTCAACAGACACAAAGTATGTGCCTCCAGCAAACCCCTAAAAGGTTCGGCAGGCCCTACACGGTCGCCCGCGGGCCCCAGACGAAAGCCAGGGAATTCCCCCTGCTGCTAAATCCTCGGAGTCTCACCAACCAAACGCCTGTCTCGCCCCACAGACGAGATCATGACTCAGCGCGTAAACCAATGAAGCCACCCAGGCTCCCCGACTATTCAAACAGAAACGAATGGTTCTTCTTTGAGCTAAACGACGATCTTGGAGAATAAGAGGTTGTCAAAAAAAGGCCTTTTTCATTGATTAGAAAAGTAAATACAAAAAGAGAAGGAGAAAAAACAAAAAGAAAGAAAGTGGCCCTCGCAGGGACCTAACGTCTCCCGCCAGGTGCAGCCGAGTCTTCCAAACGCCGGGATAGCTCGGTGACTCGTTGGTGGAGGGACGCTATCTCCTCCTTCTGCTGGTCCACGACCCGACGAAGGGCTTTAGCCTCCCTCACGGAAACGGCGAGGTACTCCTCAACTGCCTTCTCGAGCCGCTCATGGCTTGCGAAGGCGGACGCCAATGACATAGCGTCGACCAGCATGGCGGTGCGATCCCCCTAAGAACCTCTGTGACCGCCGTTGGACAATTGTCCCCCACCTTGAGAAGCCATATCGGAAGTTGTTTAAAGACTAACCGAAAGGATGGTAAACACCAGCACCCCACTCATCTGTATTTATACTCCTCAGGCGAGTATCTCGATCAGTCGGGTCATAAATACCGACCCCATGGGAATTCGTCACGTGTCGCCGCTTTAACTGGCGACCGCAGGACCCGAAGGGCCGTGCCCCCTCCTGAGGAAAATCGGTAAGCGTCGACGAACTGTTCGGAAACTCCCCTCCTTCCCTAGAAACAGGGTTCCACCCGATCTGCCGGGCCCTCACAGTAAATGCCCTCAATACTCCTCCAAGCTGCCTCAAATCGGCCGCCCTTTGGAAAATGCGAAAAAGAAAGCGCCGGCATCTAACGATAATTCACTCCCTCGGGAGTGGCCAAATCATAAATGATGGGCATACCCATGTGCCGCCCGTTTCGCCTTGACACTCCTCACCGAGTCTCACAGGGACCAGGTATCATGACTCACGGTGGCAACTAAGTCATCTCTCCAAGCTCTAAATCTCCGAACCTTGGCTGGGCCGAGTAACCATTCTCCGAACATCGGCTGGGCTGAGTAACCATTCTCCGAACCTCGGCAGGGCCGGGCCACAAATCTCCGAACCCCAATAAGGTCGAGTAATAAATCTCCGAGCTTCGGCCAGAGTCAAGGAATATGTTCTATCGCCGAACAAACTTCAAATTTTCGTCTGGATTTGGGCGGCTTACGAGCCCCGACTGGCTCGGATAGCGCGGGATCCTCGTCCAAAAACGAACGAGATGTCCTTATGCCTCGTTTCGTCGCCAACAACAACTCTTGGCGCAAAAGAGACAGAAATTAAGAAAAGAACAAAACTTTCTTTATTTCATTGCCATCGAAACCGATTACAACCGTCTGAAAGGCATTACAAGAGCATTGAAATGCATAAAATAAAGACAGGTACAAAACTCGGGCAAACTACTCCAAAGCATATCCGGGCGACTGTGATGCTCCGGCGTCCGGACCGACAAATCAGACAAACCACGAACGGTCAGCCCGAGCCGATAATGGGCGGACGACATGGACCAACCGTTGCGGCTAGCTTCGGTAAATAATGATATCTCGGCAACCCAACCGGGATATCAGAATAATCGGAAAGGGTGGACGGGATATTACCCCAAACCACCCAACCGAGAGGCCCCCCGACGAGTAGGAAGGAAGCTTGCAGACCCTGGCACCAGAGCGCTCCCCCAAATTGGGTGTGTACCGCTCCACCTTGCCCAAACTCAAAGGCAAGGTACCCGTAGGCAACACACCGTCACCCCCTCCCCATGTGGCGAAAGATTCCCTGGGCGGGCAAGCCCAGGAATCCAAACCAGGGGAGGAGGCGAAATTCACGCAACCCATGGGGAGCCCGCGTACACTTCCTACCGTGCGTCCCCAAGGGGGAACCACAAAGGACACACAGGAAGCGTATATGTGCACTCTCCGTGCGATCCCTGCGAACCTCTTGTGCGCTCTCCATACGATCTCTGAAGGTCCTTTCTTGAGGGCAAGCCACCCCCCAGTGGCTCCTTTGTCACCCCAGCTATCGGGGGATAGCGGCGACTTCCAGGGGACAAGCTCGGTTCTCCCGCAATAAACCTTGGAGAAACATGCATCATGAGTATCTTCATGATTCACAGGAAAGAAAATTTCGGGATGGCCCAACACACCCTTCTTTCCCCTTTTTATAAGCAGAGGCGAGCCGGGAACAGCTATTAGAAAGCCCCGAACAGCTATCAGAAAGCCCCGGGACTTAAAACGCCAAGCCTACGCCACCACATGGCCTCCTGAAATGAAAACAACGCCCCCCAATGCGCGCCAGGCACATCGCCTGAACTATGACGCATGCCAAAAGATTACTTCACACCCCGGATCACGAGCTTTTAATGCATAAAACCGTCCGCCGACCTTGCGGATACTGGCAGATCCGGGAGATCGTCCTGCAAAAACGACATCCTCCAATGGCAAACGAGCACTAACATTGCGCGCCGAAGCAACCTATGTTGGAAAAGGTCGACATAATAAAAGCTCGCCGAAAATTGCCAAGCGACCTTTTGCTAGCCACAGGGCCGTACCACCTACTTCGATGAAACAAGAATCGACCCGCCTTGGAAAAAACAAAACATTGGTAGGGGCAATAAATAGAGATAAGGAGATGGCAGCGATGATTCAGCGAACCTCCAGTCCAGGGACGAACTCCCCTCTTTTCATCAAGGATGCAATCTCAGTTTGATCACTAATAAAACGAACTCCCTCGGCCCTTGAAAAGCTATCTCATTCTTCGGACTTGGTCGAACCACCGCGTCATTCGACCTAAACCGAGTTAAATCGTCTCTCAACCTCCTTTTATACCAGGCTACATTGTCGCCCGACCTTTTCGTCGAGACAGTCCCTGCGCCTTGGCTTCTACTAGGATGTTCCTCCAAAATTCGAGACAGGAAACCACCCAGGGAAGACAAGCGAATGAAAAATGGTTGATTCATTTATTGACTTCTAGTCGAACTACAAAACAAAAGAAAGGAAAAGCACATATAGTCCCCCAAAGGGTCAGGACTTGGGGTCAATCCCAGCATCTCCTGCGGCAGCATCAGCAGGGGCATCGCTTGGCCCCCCCTTCTCGAAGGTGTCACGACGGGATACATCGGTAGTCGCATCGACTCCCAGAATAGCTTCGAGGTCGACATCAGATATTTCTCCATACTCGTCCTCCTTGACCCCCGGGGTGCACGCTTCATAATGTTCAGCTTCCAGGCATGACAGGTTCAGGTCAGGATAAGCCTGGGCAACCTTAGCCCGCGCCTCATCTCCGCCCAGCTGAAATGCATTGGCGCAGGCCGCCCTGCGTTCGTCGGCAAATTTGATGGATTTCTTGTACTCCTCCACCGCCGAAGAGGCCCGCGCATTTGCCTCAGCTAATTGCCTCTCCAGTTCGGAGATCCTTCGGTGCCTCGAGGCCGCCTCCTCTCCGAACGCCGCTAACCGCCCCTGAAATTCCTGGCTCACCCTGTTCAACTGCAGGCAAAAAGCCAAGTAAAGCGAAAGTCGAAAGATCAAAATGAGTGAAACTAATAGCGCCCTACCTGCTCCTTCCGCCGGGCTAGCTCACCCTCCAGCACGTGGACCCTGTTGAGAGCCCTAGACTTAGCCGATTGGTTCTGGTGAAGGCTCTCTTTTAGCTCATCCACCCGGGACTGGGTATCTTCAATTTCTTGATGGGCAAAGTCAAGCTCGTCAGATAGTCGGGCAGCTCATTCATTCGACCACTTTAGCCGGTCCTTTGTATCGGCGAGCTCTTTGCTTAGGCGGGTGAGGTGGTCCTGCTGCCGCTGGCATTTATGCTCTTCCTCCTCGAGCCTTTTGCTCCAGCTGACTTTATCTTCGGCGTGGCTGGCTTTCAGCTGGTCCCACCTCTTATCAAAGAACAGTTGCATGGATTTAACCTTGCTCTCGTGCTCCGCCCTGGCCTGAGAAAGCTCCAGACTAGCCTTCTCGGATTGCTCGCGGAAGCCTTGGAGCTCACCAATATGTATGGTGAGTCGAGAGGCTCTTTCCCTCTCAACCGCAAGAATCCTGTGGGGCTCCCCAAGCTCCCGCTGGAGTTCACCAACCTGTACGGCGAGTCGAGGGGCTCTCTCCCTCTCAACCGCAAGAATCCTGCAAGCCTCCCCGAGCTTCCTCTGGAGGACCACCAGGGCTCGAGAGAGTTTATCAGTAGAATCCGCCCTCTCCTTGAAGTGATCGGCCTCGTAGCGGGCCCGAGCCCAAGCTCCAACAGCCAGATGTAAGCGCCATTTCAGTGCCCTCATAATCAGGGCACTCTGCAAAAAAGGATGACACGCATAAAAGACATAGTCGAACTAACTGACTAAAGACCCAACTTCGGTGCGACAACCTACCCGAGACGCGTAGTCTGTGGCGATCCTTGTGAGAGCAAGGTCGTCAATTTCGGGGAGAAGAAGAGCCTCATTTGGCACCCCGGCACGACGGAAGGCTATCTCGACAAGGTCTTCCGGATGACCTCCTGTTGAGGAACTCTCCTCCCCTTGGAATGCGGACCGCATCAGAGCGAAGAATCTGGCACTCACTTTTGGGTCACGTGAGTGGAAGTCTGCTCCCAGGGAGCCGGCCAGGACACCCGCGACCCATGAGCTTCTCGATAGGCCAGCTTCCGCCACTAGGGCCCTCGCTTGAGAAGCTTCGGGCGTTTTGACTCCGGCGAGGAGAGCCCCAGCCGGAGCACCCCCTTCGCTCGCCGGCTTCCCTCCTTCTCCTTCCTCTTCTTCTTCTGCTTCTATCTCCTCAGAAATCCCCCTGTCCACAACAGACTCTTCAGGAACTTCTGCTTCCCCCGGAGCCTCCTGTGCCTCGGCGGAAGGCCCTTCACTAGAAAGCCCCTCGCGAATTTCGATCGTTGGTTCGGCAGGTTCGGCCATCTCCTCGTCGCCCGCTGGCTCTCCTACCGGCGACCCAGGCCGAATGTCAGCAGCCGCAACCTCTTCCCCCGCCTCGATGGAAGCGGAGGTCGCTCCCACCTCCTCCTGTAACCTCGCCGAGCCACTGGCCTCCAATGAGGGAGACCGAACCGCCTCGCCCACGGGGGCCCCCAAGCCAACCGGCGTTTCCCCTTCGCCATCGTCGGACAAAACAACAACGGGGAGGAAACCTCAGCAGCCTCCTCCGAAACCCCTGCAACTTCCCGGTCTTCGCCCCTAGACAGACCCTCCTTCGGCGCCGAAAGATCGTGCGCCGCCGGAACTTCGGTAGTTTCAGCCCGCGGCGACGAGGAGCACCGACTATCACTGTCTCCCCCGATCCCCCTAGAGCGCGAGCCGGAAGGGCGAGACCTCTTCTCGGACCGATGCTTGCTGCTGGAGCCAGATCTCCTGCTGCGCTTTCCCAGCTCCTCCCTCATCTGGTCCACGAGCGCCGACCTTTCAGCTGTAGGGGCAATATGATTCGCCCGTTAGTTCGCACAGAAATCAAAGATGGAGCCACGCTAAACTATCAACTACGGGGTAATACTCACCGCGAGGATCGACGAGGCTCAATCCGGCCACAAATAGAGCGTCCTCTGATAGGAGAATGCTGGCTGGGAGCGCCCGACTGCCGCGCAGCATAATCAAATCCCTTTTCTCCGAATCAGTTAACTCCGGGTGCGCTTCTGGATCCTTCACGTACTGCCCTCATACCCGAGGGAAGTCCAAACCAATGTTCCCTCCGACTATGAAGAACCGCGACTTCCACTCCTTTATCGACGACGGGTTATCCGATATCATCTTGAAGGATCTCCGGGGATCGATGTAAGGCCATTCTGAGGCCCTCCCGGAGACCAGATTGAAACACACCCTGAATATCGAAAGGGTCGCGGTCATCCCGAGGTGTTTGCATAACGAGATAAACCCGATAAGGTTGCGCCAACTATTGGGGGCCATCATGGTGAAGCATATATTGTAGAACTTCATCACCTCCTGCACCAACGGATGAAGAGGGAACCGGAGACCTGTCCTCAAACTTTCCTCATAACAGAACGCCCCATCCCCTAATCCGGATGTCACCCTATCCTCAGCCGTCGGGAGCAACAGGACGACATCCTGGGGGATCTTGTACAAGCGGCGCATCCGTTCCAAATCCACCAAGGTCACCTCCGAAGCTTGGTCACTTGGGCTCACCATATCTTCAATCGCAAGTGATGCTGAGCAAGATCGCAGCAAGAGCGGGGAGACAAAGTTCTCTAAGGGAAAGCGAAAAGGGGACTATAAAGAGGGATAGCGCCGCCATGACCCCATTTTTCCAATTGAAACCGCCTCAGGGTGAGGGTGAGGCGCCTCGACCTAGGCGTTCGGGACTGCCCCTGCGGGCGCCATGGAAATCAAGATTTCCCATGCGGCACTTCCCCAGCCATTACCTTCGCCCCTAAGGAATGACGGATCCACCTCGAAAAGGCAAGACGGCCCTACGGCATTAATTGGAGCATGTCAAATATGCGTTCCCCCATTCGGATCACGCCACCTAGGTCTATACTCCCTACGCCCGAACCTACGCTTCGAACTAGGGAGTGGGGGGCATGTGATGAGGGGTAGAATCGTTATTACGTTGACAACCGTGCGAAGGGGCTAAGATCAGCCCCTTCCCCCTGCCCACTATAATATGCCCCCGAGGAACGAGCTAAACTAATGTGGTCCAACAGGTCGAGCAACCCATAGCTCGGCTTTCCCCGAGCTCCCTGAGCTACTATAGCTCGGCTCCTCCAAACTGCCTATAGCTCGGCTCCCCCGAGCTTCCCGTAGCTCGGCTCCCCCGAGCTTCCTACAGCTTGGCTTTCCCCGAGCTCCCCGAGCTACCTATAGCTCAGCTCCCCGAGCTACCTATAGCTCGGCTCCTCCAAGCTGCCTATAGCTCAGCTCCCCCGAGCTTTCCGTAGCTCGGCTCCCCCGAGCTTTCTACAGCTTGGCTTTTCCCGAGCTTTCTACAGCTTGGCTTTTCCCGAGCTACCTATAGCTCGGCTCCCCCGAGCTTCCCGTAGCTCGGCTCCCCCGAGCTACCTATAGTTCGGCTCCCTCGAGCTTCCTATAGCTTGGCTTTCCCCGAGCTTCCCGAGCTACCCATAGCTCGGCTTCCTCGAGCTACCTATAGCTCGGCTCCCCCGAGCTTCCTTCAGTTTGGCTTTCCCCGAGCTCCCCGAGCTACCTATAGCTCTGCTTCCCGAGCTACCTATAGCTCGGCTCCTCCAAGCTGCCTATAGCTCGGCTCCCCCGATCTTCCTACATCTCGGCTCCCCTGAGCTTCCCGTAGCTCGGCTCCCCCGAGCTTCCTATAGCTCGGCTCCTCCAAGCTACCTATAGCTCGGCTCCTTCGAGCTTCCCGTAGCTCGGCTCCCCCGAGCTTTCTATAGCTTGTCTTTCCCCGAGCTCCCCGAGCTACCCATAGTTCGGCTTCCCCGAGCTACCTATAGCTCGGCCCCCCTCGAGCTTCCCGTAGCTCGGCTTTCCCGAGCTACCTATAGCTCGCCTCTCCCCGAGCTGCCTATAGCTCGGCTCCCCCGAGCTTCCTATAGCTCGGTTCTCCCCGAGCTACCTATAGCTCGGCTCCCATGAGCGATCCGTGACTTGACACTCACCTCCGTGGAACCCGATGCGGGAAAGCCTAGGCCCATCATAACAGAATTCCGAACAAAGAATCATGTCGAGGAGTGGGCTAGGGTCTAGTATAACTGCCTGGGACCCACGCATCTATCAGATCCCGGGCCATCAAAGAGTTCTCCTAGCCATCGATCCCTCAACAAACAAGATACGGATCCCACCGGCCTTGCAACGGCCTGATTTGAATCGTTCCCGTATCCTAACAACCTTCGAACCTTCCAGAAGGCGCTCAAGATCCAAGTGATTGCCTATAAATACGACACTCCCAGATTCTCTCAGGTATGCGCTGACAGCCCCTGGCTCACTCTCACTCTCCTCATTGCTCGTCGGTGCTCCCCTGGAGCTCCCGATTGGCCACCCCTGGAGAGCCTTTCCAAAGAGATCCCTCTTCCTCTTTCTGTTGATCACCGATCCCCACTGACTTGAGCGTCGAAAGGTCTTCCGCGGAGGGCCACCCCCAACGCCTCTTGCGCGAGGACTTCTGTGCAGGTCCGCCCAGGAGGAAGCCCAAACCAGGAGACCGACCGTGCCCGAGTCGGAGGACAGATCCCGGCGGCAACAGGAACCATTTTGATAACCTAGGACCTTAGTTATATAACCATTGTAAAGGATGCAAATAACATGAGATCCATGACTTCACATTTCTTTCAGGGCTCATTTGGTTGGGGGGAAAATATGGGGGGAAAATTTTTCCACCCTCATTTTTCCATGTTTGGTTGGAGTGGAGAGGGAAAATTTTACAGGGGCCATGCACATTTCCCACCTTCCACCAGAAAATAAGTACCAAGGGGAGGTGATATCTGGTTTTCCAAGAAAAAAATGGGACAATGCCAAACTGGCACTCGGCTAATAGAATTGGTGACATATAAAGGCAAGTGGGCTTTTTAAAGGAAAAGGGAGGGGAAAAAACTTTTATGGTCTATGACCATAGACCATGGTTCTAATCATTCTCCCAGATTTGAAGTCAAGTGCAGATTGGCAGTAGTTGCTACAACCTTTAGCACTATCTATATTTGTCCCAATGCATTCATCTACTTACCTTTCTCAGCTGCTGCTCTTTGAATCATATATTTGATTGAAGTGCTTGATTTGTCTAAAAGTAGCTAATGCCAATAGCTTTTCACCTTTCAGATTTGGAGGGAATATGTTTAATTATGACTATTCACGTTAAGTGGTTTGAAATGAAATGAAATTTTGACCCCTTAAGTCTTTTTATATCTGAGGGTATTAATGGATTGTCACATAAAAACTACTACTTATTTCTGTACCTGATTTTTTATTCAATCCATTTTTTTCACCCCAATGATATGTGTGCCAGTACATCTTTTAGATGTGTTTGGCACCATATTTGGGAAACTTTGTGTGTATATCATTCTTGCAAATCTATTTCAAGTTCCTTGTCGTGAGTCTCATGATAATAGCACTTGCATATAAATGTAACAATTATAAGCAAAACTCATATGCTTATTTGAAGCGGCTCATACAAATCAAAAGAAAGGCCTGCTTTATGAGGGCCTAAGTAGTGATTTCTTTTGTAGCACGTGAAATACATGTCAATGGGCTAACTGTTTGAATAAAGTGGAATATATGGGCCAAATTATTTACTAAGATCATCTAGATTTCCATCAAATAAAATAAAAAAAGACTAACAATCCTCTGCAACAAGAGTCTGAAAGAGATGACTGGTAAATATAGTCAGCTGCTGCTACTGCCACTGTTGCTAGTTAGAAAAACAATCATATAAGCTTCTTGTAATCAACACTATAATTTTTATTATAAATATGAATAAACATCCTGAAAAGTTCATGATTAGAATTTCTCTATCTTAGAAGTGAGGGGTACTTGTCTTTCCAAGGAAAAAATAAATAAAAAGAAACTAACTGTTTGTGCATTGAATGCAGATGCTGAAATGACAAATTGCCCCTTGCATTAGAAGTATAACAAAGGCAAAGCAAATCAATTGCAGTTCTTTCTAAGTTCTTAGTTACTTGGTCTATCTACCATAACCCATAGGGTTACAAGATGCTATCAATTGTAGTATCAGAGGGCCCTTGCATACAGCATTTTACATATAGGTAAGTTCAATAAATTACTCAAAGTGCGGTTGTTGATGATGCTCTATACGAGATTTGATTAATCTTTTCTTTTGGTGACTGACAAAACATTTCTTTACTATTTTGAAAAAAAAAAATTAAAAAGATTAAATAATAAAGAAATCATCTTGTTCAAATTCAGTATTGTTATGAAATGAGGGAGCCCATAACCATGGGGCTTATATGCACTTGTTTATTAGCTCACTATCTTGTTGACTTCTCTTTTCACCATTGATATTTAGTTGGATGCTTTTTTTCCAACACCAGTGTCAAAACCAGAAGTGCTGAAGCATTTTGAGTTTTAAGAAGGTAATTTGAAGTTTATGTTCAAACTGAGTTGTTTTAGCTAAAACCAAGCGAAACTGACCAACTCTAGTTTTACTTTCATGCTTTTATATTGTTTTGCTCAAAACTAATTGTGGATTCTAACTTTAATCATTATTAGGTACTAGTGTCATTCTGCAGTCGGTTCAGTTTCGCAATAATACTTGTAGATAGAGTCAAATTTAACTAGAATTGGTTTTCTCCTTTTCCTTTTTTATGAAATTTGAAATAAGGAACTTGTGGGTAATAAATCCAGTAATTAGTAAGAATTTTCTTTCATTCGAGGTCGGAGTTTTTATATTTTTAGAAAATTGGAAGCATTTTTGGATTTTACTCCCCTAAGATCATGAGTAGGTTACTTGCTTTTCAAATATAAGAGATTATTCAGAGGGAAGAGGGAAAAAAGAGATATGTGGAGTAAATTAAACTTTAATAGATTCACGAAGGTGCAAAGTTTTGAGCTCAAGTTTATAGTTATTTAGATGACACACACACACACATATTTGGAGTCTTGGTTATATGTTTGTACTTAAAAGTTATACCTTGTCTGTTAATGCTTGGTTCTTGATTTGATGATATCATGTCAAATTTATATCCCAGTGCAGCATTTTGTTATGTGTTCTACATTCATAGATATTTGCATAATTTGGTCAGATAATTATATTGTTATCATATGATTGTATGATATAAGTTAGTAGGTAATGTGATTTAGAATTTTTCAAGAAGTCTTCAACCTGATAACACTGAAACTGCATGTCCAAAGACATATATAATAAAGCATAATATTGATTTTTTTGTTTTTTTTTTTGTGTCTGAAAACTCAAGTTGTAACTTCCAAAACAGAAACTAAATTGGTCCTGATGAAACCAAAATTTGGAACCTTTGAGGAAGTATGTAAGCACATAAGGCCCATTATAACTTGATGTTGTTCTTTGGGAAATAAAGAGGCTGCATTTGATCATGGTGGAGATGATGATGAGATTGGTGGGAACAATGCTAGGAAGTGAATTTGAAATGACTCAAAAGGGTTGATGTGAAACCCATACCTACATGTGAAGAGAGTAGGAGACATTAAAGACACTAAATGCTTGAGATATGACCTTAGGTATAGTGTTTGGTATGAGGTGATCTTTGAAAGATCATCAGTGATCTTGAAATGGTGATGGATCACCTTATTTGATATTTCCATTTTGACGGTGATCTTTGATCACCATGGGATTAAGACCCCTGTCCAAAGGGGTGATCTTAATCCTGCAAAAGGGGTTAGGAATGTTGGATCATTGCAGTAATGATGATTTTCATCAAAATATTTGGACTGCTTTGTCCTTATATTTGTCGATCTCTCCCCACTATGTTATAATAATATAATATTTATAATATATATAAATTATTATATTATAATATATTATTGTATATAATATTATTATATTAATGTGTAACTAACATTATATTATAATTTATATTTATTATATATATAATAAATATAATATGTATTATTATATTATGTTATTATAATAGTATATTATAATATGAGGTTGACTTGGCTACATTCAAATGTAGCCAAGCTTAGATACGGTCACCTCTTCCATCTTTGGATGTACACAGATCACGGATCCCAAAGATAAAAAAAAAGTGAAAAAGATAGGATGCCTCCAGGATTCGTATGGATCCAGTGGTGGGGAAAGTGACCGATAATATTAAAATATATTATACAAATAAGTTTTCAAGGGTATTTTTGATATTACATGCATGATGATCTTTCATTCACATAATATACCAAACAGGGTGATGTTAGATCATTAGTGATCCTATTACTGAGGAAAATCACCATGGTGATTAACCAAATGGCCTCTTAAAGAGCTTTTTTTCTTAAACTAGGACAGTTTGGAAACTTTTTGTTGTACACTATTGATTAGATATTTCATGGATTATCTTGTGTCAGTGGAATGAATGCCCTGCTTGGTTGAGCTTCATCAAATGACAGCTCCAAATGGTTTCTTCATGCAAAGAAGAAAGTAGACATGGGGAATTAAGAGATCATTGGAACCTTTAACACTTATGCATGTAAAATTTCAATATCAAATGGTCATACTTGTCTTTGACTTGTTCCTTGGCACATCCTATGTGACAATGGCCTTTGTTTTAAGAGTTAGTAAATCACATTGACATCATATGGTGCTCTATGTTTCTAACCGCATTTGCCCAGATAGTTCCATCCGATGCTTCTTGAGCATGAATCTGCCACCTTATTGCCACATTTCACTAACATTTCTTACCACACCGAGTTTTGGTTGCAAACCATTGGTTGATTGGCACCATACCACTTCCGCAGCTGATCTTGTAATCTAATCATCCAGAGAACATAAGATTTCATCCCTCCCACAAACAGCTCCTTCCTTTTTATAAGTTAATAGCAAGGATCTGCACTGGTCTGGACTTTAGGCAAAGCTCACTTAGTTACTTTACGCTCTGTTGATAAACTGGTAATAATGGTGCATTATTCTCTGCCATTACCTTAAAATAGTTGATTGCCAGGTATATATGCTAGAAAATGCCTGTGAAAAGTTTGTTTTTGTTAAAATATAATGATAAGTATCTTACCTTTTGGGTTTGAAGTTTCTCGTGATCAACAAACACCTCCTTATTTGTTGCAGCCAACAGAGGGTTTTTACATTACAATTGTTTGAGCTGCATAGATTGATCAAGGTTAGTGGGTATCAACAATATTGCATAACTAGAAAATTTACTTGTATGGTTGTATGCATAGTACACAAACTATTGAATGTGGCTGTTGTCAAACAGGTTCAGAAGTTACTTGCTGCATCACCACATCTACTTCTTGGTGATGATCGTGATTCAGACAGTTCTACACCAGAATTGCCTGTAAAGAACCTACCTGCTGAGTCCAATATAGAATTTCAACCACCGATGATAGAACAGAAAGATGATACTCTGGAACAGAACCAGAACATCAGGTGTCTGACAGAGAAAAGGGGAGTTCATCCGACTCCTGATAATGATGATGATGCTAACAAGAAACTTGATCAGCTTCCAAATAATGAACCTTGCTCTGGAAAATCCCCAGCAGTCTCTGTGGTTCCCGATGACAGACCAAGTCCCTGGTGTTTCCAACCACCTTCAAATCAGTGGTTGGTTCCTGTGATGTCACCTACAGAAGGGCTTATCTACAAACCATGCACAGGTTTTTGTCCTCCATCTGCTGGTTTTGTGTCCCCTATTTATGGATTTCAGGGTCCTCTGCAGCTTCCAGTTGGAGATTTCATGAACCAAGCTAATGGTGTCCCAGTATCAAATCAGCAACAAAACATGGGGACTCTTTTCAGGTCACCTAGAGTTCATCTGAATTACCTCCCGGTTCCTTATGGTCTTCCAGTTGTTAACCCGATCATCCCTGCTTCGGTTGTTGAAAAAGCGAGCCGAATGACGATGCCTGTCGGTCAGACCGAACAGCTCTCACGTATTTCATGCGACATGTTGAATGCATCTATGGATTGCTGGTTGCAGGGGAGCACAGCAAGCAGTCCTTGTGAGAGAGTTCAAGGGGAAGGGAGGGATGCACCAGCCTTTCATCCTGTAGGCCCACCTACAGAAGGTTCAAGTCAGCTGTCACAATCTAATGAGAGGGACCATGGGACTCATGTGATTAAGGTTGTACCCCACACTGCAAACTCTGCCACAGAGTCTGCAGCACGAATTTTCCAGTCAATACAAGAAGAGAGGGGATTGCTCGACTGATAATACACACGTGCTTCTCCATGGCACGCTTGTTATTGGATTTTACAAGCTGATATGGTCATGGGCGTGGATGCAGCTAAAATTGGTGCCTTTTCATATTCATATTTGATTTATAGCAGTGAAATTTTGGTACTGATCTTGTTTTATGTTATTTATATGTAATAAAAACCTGGAATGTATGGAACTGCTCTTTTTAGCTTTTTTTTTTTTATTACCCTTCAGGATGGTATGCAAAGCAGAGTACAACACAATAAACTTCAATATCAAACTAGTTAGAGTTGTCTATAGGAATTTTTTTTTCTATGCTGCTAAATTTTTGGGTCATGTCTTTCTGTAAGAAGGATGCTATGCAAAGCAGAGCATGTGAAAAGGAAAAAAAAAAAAAAAAATCCTATATCAATATGAGTTTCCAACATAAGCTATCACAGATCTGAGTGAAATTATTAGAAAATATATAGTGTGGTTTGGTGAATGTAATTGATTTCTTAGTTTTGGAATTTGTCAGTACCTGTGTAGCAAAGTCCTCTAACGTCCTCTGGAGTATCAATGTGATCAGGCTGTGCAATTGGAATATTTAATTTTAAGATATCTGAGAACTTTTTGGTGTCAATCTGATTTGACTTGGTCCATAAAGTTCTTGCAAAGGGGTAAACAGAAAATTGTGCATTGTCATGTGATATGATCTCTGAACGTGGATTTAGGATGCTGTGAGTTCTTTATTGGGTTGGTCAAGGGGGATGAGTTCCGAAATTGGTGTAAACAAATTGATGAAGGCTGAATGAAGAAGAGTAAGCGCGATTGTGGTGATATCTTTAGCGTAAAATAAACATCAAATTTTAGGTTTTGATTGACAATTTTTTGATTTTGATTTGTTTTAGCCATTGTCTCTTCCTGTAGTAATAGATAATTAAACGTGATACAGCTTATTTTGTAGTGCAAATGATAAATTTCAAGGTTACCATGCTGACTCGTTCATGGGCTTAAAAGGCGAAGCATGAGGTTGCTCGGTTCTCTAGTTGACTCGCGCCTTAGCACTATCGTTAGGCTTGATATTGGACCCACCCCATGAACTCAAGCTGACTCGGCGTAGGCCAGGACTTGCCAAGTGTAAATATTTAATTTTTAGTGAAAATTATGCATACACAAACCATACATGCAAGCAAATATCAGGTCACAACATTGTGCTGCACCCCTGCGTGACATCCTGAATGCATGGCTCCTGTGCGATATGAGACATGAAATCTTCCTAAGTTTTTCGTCCCAACTCACCATCTAAGTTGGACATGTGGTACTGCCCTAAATAAATAATATCATAAAACTTATGCAAAGCCATATCCCGTGTTCATCACAAATGGCAAGTTGGGCTGCGGCAAGATAGAGATGGTATCAGAGCCAGATTCAAGAGTACGGAATATGGGATCAGATGATCTAATTTGTCTTTTATCTACTAATACAAGGCTTATTCGATGTGATAAAATTATGCAAAGGCCTGTCAGGTGTTCAACCTAATTCACGGGTTGGGGCGTGGCAAAGCAAAAGCAAATTATATTTTTTTTATTCACGAGTTGGGGCATGGCAAAGCAAAAGCAAATGATATTTTAGAATGAATTATTCTCTTGGAGAGGTGAGGCCTATGTTCCCGAATGGTGCTGCTGGTAATGGCAAGAAAACAGCCTCTCCTGTGTTCCCTAATGGTTCATAACCACATTTCATTTGCAGCTGCTCTATGAATTGGTTAACTGAACTGTTAAATGGAGGCCTCAGATTCAACTAGGCAACCGAACAAGTCCTTTTGAAACTTCTAAACATGACTTCGTCAATATCCAAGCAGACGGTGGTGTACATTGCTTGTGTGCTCCCTCAATTTAACCAAAGCTATCATTGTTTTTATGATAACTATCTTGTCAAATATATAATTCACTAGCTACAAAATTTGCTTACCTTCTATAATGTTCCTAGATGGCAGGTTCCAAGGTGCACAAACCTTGACCCTCCTAAAATTTTCTAAGATATTATTATTGTACCTTCGAAAATTTTCACACCTCTTAAAGTAATGTTGCCACGTTCCGAGGTGTACAAAGCAAGCTGGATCATTGTGAAGATGCCATGGCATATTTTAGACTACAGATTTAGTATAGTAACAGGAGTATAGTAACAGGAAAACTACTTCAAAACCCATAGTCTTTTTTTTTTTTGTTCCAAAAAAATCATTTACAATTTCTATGTACATTGATCCAGAAACAAAGCTAGCTTCAGTTCGCTAATAGCTTCTAAACATTCATTACTCCGTAAATACACATCTTAATACCAACTTCTATTTTCCACGTTGTAGGATATTCAACTCCATGTGACCGAAATTGTGTGTACTGCCTGATCAGGCTTTGTCCATGCAATGTGATATACCTTAAATGAGGTGCTAAAGCGTCCTGCAATTTATTAGGATGTAATGAAGTTTCCACCTGCAGGTAAGCGAAGTCCAACAAAAATAATTCCAAAAAATGCCAAATAACTCACTTGGCTTCATCTTTATGAGATTACACTGAAACGTCTACACGAGAACTGGTGCTTGATGATGGTATTAGTGCCAACATTTGATTTTTGATGAAGCCCATACATTTCTCTATCTCTCTGTAGATTGGAAGGTTCTCTGAACAGCGCGGCTGCAAGCTCTTAACTGCATAGTCCAGTATCTCTACAACTTCAGCTGGAGGATACCGTCTCTCAGTACAATCCTGCATGTTAAAAACAAAGATGGGCCATAAGATGCATACCACCATAAATGGTGTGAGAGAAATGTTAGTTTATATGCACAACAAAAGGTATATGCCCATGAAAATAGACTGTAGCATACCAAATTGAGCGTAATATTGGCACTTGGAGCTGTAAAACGTCCATGGCTTACAATTAAACAGGTGGCAGGAGTCTTACAGTTAAAGGTGCAAATATTCATAGTTTAACTGCATCAGTAAACCACTACTGCAAAATTGTGGCACCACATTTCTTGAAGCCGATGTACCAGAAGTTTAGTCTATTAAGACTGAGAAGTAAGTCTGTTTGAAATGTTTCAAGGCTCTGTTTATATTTCATTTGCAACAAATCCAAGGTATTATAATGGTAACAGCTACAGATGTCAACAAGCACAACTGCCGCCCTCATTTTATATATAGTCTCAAAAGCCAGGGTATTGGGTTGGGGCCACTTGAAAGTTCAAATGTGCTTTGCACAGACACTGCCTGTTGCAAAAACCTGAAAGAAAGACATGGATCCATAGAAGGTGGATATCTGAATCACTTTCATTGTGGCCTATAACTTGATTGATTAAAGCTTGAGAAACAATTCAAATGAAAAATATATATCAGGAGATTTGGCCCAAATAAAAGAAAAAAAAACTCAATAAATTATTGCGTCTATTTTTTTTACCAAGCAAGATCTGGGATTTGAGATGGAAAGAAGGTGAAATATTTTTTCAATGTTCTTATAATAAAGCCACAAAGGACTACGGCTAGTGGGAACAAGGCTCGATGGTCAACCTCAAATAATTCAGACAAGGCTGGATGGTTAGGGTGATAGTTTTAGACAGATATAGCATGCAAGCCAAAACTAAAATTTGAAATTTACAATTATCTCAGTCACTAAATGATTAGAAAAAAAAATAATCAGAAGACATGTTTTGTCTAAATGTTTGGAAACACCATCAACAACTTACCTGAATCATAAGAAAAGTAGCAACACAGGATGAAATCAACTCTGCTGGGATTTGTTGTGCATTTGCAGACAAAAATTGTACTTGTGGACTTTGCACACGAGTTGTTGCTGGCTGCAATATACATGCAACCGCTTGATCCTGAGTATTTAAATTACCATTTCCTGGATGATGAATATATTTTATCCCCAAATTGCCAGATTCAGTTCCAAAATACTGATTATTTTTAGATTCTAAAGCCTCTCCAATGCTGGCAACAGCATCTTCCCCATCTTTCAGAGTTGACATTGCCTGAAAAGTTCAAGAAATCACAATGTGCTAAGACCAATTAAAATCCATAATCATGTAAAAATAATCAAACTGTCAAAAGTGTGTGTGCGTTATATATAATCAGAGTCTTCCTAGTAAAAATCCGGAGAACATAGTTCAAGAAAGCAAACATTTTTCCCAGATTGATGAAAATGGAGAACATAGCCATGTCATTGAAACATGGGATGACTTCCAAGTAGACTGCTATATGGAACAGAGTGTTGGGCAATACTAAAACAACATGTGAATAAATTAAGTGTAATAAAAATGTGCATGATAAGATAGATATGTGGTAAAACTTTAAAAGATAGAATTAGAAATAAATATATACAAAAAATGATAGGAGTAGCCCCAATTGAAGATAAGGTGAGAGAAAACCGATTACGGTGGTTTCAACATATACAACGAAAACCTTTAGATGCTTCAGTTAGAAAGAGTGATCTTTTAACAGTCTATGGTACTAATGGAGGTAGAGGTAGACCTAAATTAACATGAACATAATAATTAAGAGAGATATAATTATTTGTAATTTGAGTACCGATTTAGTCCTGAATAGAGCAGAGTGGAGGAAGCAGATTCATGTAGCCAACCCCATATAGTTTGAGAAAGGCTTAGATAAGTTGAGTTGAGTTGAGTATATAAATGAAAAAAGGTTAAGAAATCAAAACAATCACCATCTCTGTCTTACCTGCACAGCTACATCAACCATTTTCCTTGCTTTAGACCTTGAATTTTCAACAAGTTTTACTACATGAGACCCTGTATCTTGGTTGTAAAGTTCATACGTACTGAAAAATCCAGTGTATTTGGCAAGTCCAGAATTTTCCATTGATCTATGCAATGGAGATGTAGAGATTCCATGGAAAGTGTTACATTGCCTTAAAACACGCAGAGCAGAACTGGCCTGAAAGTTATGGCAGTTTATTACAATCCCATCCAGAGGACTCAAAAAAAAAAGGAAAAGGAAAGGAAAACAAGAAAAAGATTAAAAAGAAGCAGAAAAAGGAAATGTGATAGGTCAAAATATCAAGCAATTAGATAGATCCATTAAAAACTTGCCTGGTCGCTGGCTTCTTGTAGCTGTAAGGGTACCATGCCATCCTGCTTTCTGAAGTGTCCTGAGTCCCTGACTGAGTCTCCATCTTTTTCCTTTCCAGCTACATCATCATTCAGCAATGCTTCCTACAAAAGGGAAATAAAGAGAGTTTCCTTAGATTCTTACTTCTAGAAACTTGCATAATACAATTACAGGAGAAGCCCAAAAATTATTAATTTCAAAATCCATCTCGAATTTGGAAGGAACAACTCAATTCATCTAAGCCTTTTCCCAACTACATGGGGTCGGCTACATGAATCTACTTCCTCCACTCTGCTCTATTCAAAACTAAGTCGACACTCAAATTACAAATAGTTATATCTTTCTTAATTATTTCTATCCATATTAATCTGGGTCTACCTCTACCTTTATTAGTACTATGGACTGTTAAAAGATCACTCTTTCTAACTAGAGCATTTAAAGGTTTTCGTTGTATATGTCCAAACCACTTTAATCGATTTTCTCTTATTTTATCTTCAATAGGGACTACTCCTATCATTTCTTGTATATGTTTATTTCTAATTCTATCTTTTAAAGTTTTACCACATATCCATCTCAACATGCGCATTTCTGTTTCATATAACATAGCTGGCCTAATAGCAGTTTTATAAAATTTTTCTTTCAATTTTAATGGGATGCGTCGATCATACAATACACCCGAAGCACTCCTCCACTTAATCCATCATACTTTAACTCTATGATTCACATCTTCACCTATTTCACTTTTTTGCTAGATAATTGATCTCAAATACCTAAATTTTTTACTCCTTGGTACCTCTTGGCTTGCAATCTTTACTGTCTCATCATTTGTATTTCTACTTTCACTAAAATTATATTTCATGTATTCAGTTTTAATTTTACAAATTTTGAAACCTTTAGATTATAAATCCTCTCTCTAAATCTCTAGCTTAACATTTACTTCAAATTTAGTTTCATCAATCAACACTATATCGTCTGCAAATAACATACACCATGGGATATCATCTTGAATATGTTTGGTTAATTCATCTATAACTAATGCAAAAAGATACGAACTTAAGGCAAATCTTTGATGTAAACCTACAGTAATTGAAAACTCACTGATTTTTCATAGTTTTAATAATAGTTATTGCTCTATCATACATATCTTTTATCAATTCTATGTGCCTTTTGGTAACTTCTTTTTTCTTTAAAGCTCATCATATTATTTCTCTAGGTATTTTATCATATGCTTTCTCTAAATCAATAAAAGACCATATAAAGGTCTTTCTTTTTTTTCTATACCTCTTTATCAATATCCTTAATAGATAAATAGCTTTTATGATCGATCTTTCAAATATAAATTCAAATTAATTATTTGACACCAAAATTTCAGCTTTTATTCGATTTTTTATTACTCTCCCATAATTTTATTGTATGGCTCATCAACTTAATCCCTCTATAATTTGCACAGTTTTGAATATCTTCTTGACTTTTATATATTGGTATTAATATGCTTTTTCTTCAATCGTTGGGCATTCTTTTAGTTGCTACAATCCTGTTTAATAAATTGGTTAACCACATGGCTTCAATTTCTTCTAAGCTTTTTTAAACCTCAATAAGGATCACATCTGACCCTAATGTCTTTGTATGTTTTATTTTACTCAAAGCATTTTTAACCTCAAGCATGCTAAATCTACAAAAATATTTATTTTTATTTGTTGCTCCTAGATTATCACATCCTTCTACACTTAAATTTATTAAATTATTTTTATTTAATAATTTTTTAAAATAACTTTTTCATCATTCTTTTATCTTTTCTTTTTTACCAAGACTCTTTCATCTTCATCTTTAACACATTTAATATAATCAAGATCTTTTGTTTTCTTTTTTCATAGTTTTGCTAGTTTATATATAGTCTTTTCACCTTCTTTTGCATTTAGTCTATTATATAAATCATCATAAGCTTTATGTTTGGCATTACTTACTGCTTTTTTAGGTTCTTTCTTTACATCCTTATACTTTGTAAAACTTTCTTAATCCCTAGCCTCTAGCCAAATTTTGTAGTTTATCATTTTAAGCTTGATAGCAGCTTGAACTTTCTCGTTCCACTACCAAGTTTCTTTTTCTAATAGTCCTACCCTTTGTGATTCTCCTCTTTTGCTATGTTTTTTATGCATTTAGTTGCTTTTTTTCATTTAAGTTAGGACCACTATCTATATTCATAGTCATTTCTCTTACTAACTTTTTTTTAAATAATTCTAGTTTTTCTTCTTTCAAATTTTATTATTTCATTTTCAGATTAATAGTTTTATATTTTACTCTATATTTTATTTTTATCCATATGTCTGCTACCATTATCCTATATTGTGAAGTTAAATTTTCTCCTGAAATAACTTTACAGTTTTTGCATGTTATTTTATCCACCATTCTAGTTAAGAGAAAGTCTATTTGACTTTTGTTAGATCCACTTTCAAATATTATTAAATGTTCATCTCTCTTTTTAAAACAAGTGTTTGCTGTTATGAGATCATATGCCACTGCAAAATCTAATATGCTCACGTCGACTTCATTCTTATCTCCAAATCTATACCCTTCATATACCGTTTCATATCCATCCTTCTGTTTACCTACATGTCTATTAAAATTTTCTCCCATATATATCTTTTCTCCTTGAGGTATTTCTTGCATTACTTTATCCATGTCTTTCCAAAATTGTATCTTAGTTCATTATCTAATCCTACTTATGGTGCATATGCACTAATTATGTTAATTATATTAATTCTCAATTATAAGTTTTAGTGATATAACTCGGTCTTCTTTTGTAGTCACCTTAACAACATATTTCTTAAAATTTCTGTCTACAATTATTCCTACTCCATTTCTATTTTTATGTTTTTCAGTATAATATAATTTATATCCTCTATTTTCTATTTCTCTAAATTTTTCACCTACCCATTTAGTCTTTTGTAAGCATATTATATTCATTTTTCTCCTAATCATAGTATCCATTATCTTCATTGCTTTACCTGTTAGTGTTCCTATATTTCAAGTTGCTACTCTAAGCTAACTATCATGGACAACTTCTTTACCCGCACCGGTCTGTATTGTAGAAACCCTTGCTCATTTATCACCCCACTCGGCTGTCGATGCAGCGCTTCTTGCTTATTTTCAAAACATCCGAAGAAAGGTGCAATGCGTCTCTTAACAGGAACGCCCTATCCCTTCGCATAGTTTGATTTAGTAGATTCAGGTTTTAGGGGATTTGACAAAGTTTTACACTGGCTGTCAGCTACCTAACGCAACCCTCCTCCTTTTAGCCAGGCTTGGGACTAGCCTTAGAAGGAACTACTACAAGTGGATAATGAGATGCAAGTTTAGTAAAAGATATTATTAGAGGCAATCCCTATGAAAACACACGAATATTCAATAGTATAGAAGAATTATAATAATCTAGTATATGTAGAAGCATTCACAAATTAAACAATTATCTACACCAGTAAAGCTAATAGGCAATGGAAATTAAGCCATCATCTTTATTCCAAGTTCTTCAATATCTTCAACCATCCATTGTTTGTTAGAATTTAGGAAAAAAACCGAGGTCCAAACAGTCTGAATAGACATTGCCCTGCACATTCACAAACTACTGCTAATTTGTCACCAAAATGCATCCTGGCAGTAGCCAACCCCTCTTTAGGGGGTCTTTCCTCCTAAAGGACTCTTTGGATAATCCTGAAATATCCCACTTTGTCGGATTGCCAACACTAAACTGTGGGCTGGGCCAGGCCCAATATACTTTAATATGGGAAATCCTATTCCCAATCCCACCAATGCAGCAGAATTACCAATGGGCCCTAAATGGGATGATTCCCAGTGGCAAAGCAGATAGCAGATCACTAGTACATGAGCATGAAATCTGGGGTATCAATAGGCACAACCAGGCCACCAAGATCTGGTCAAAAAAAGAAAAGAAAAATCCAGGTCTGTACACATTAAGCCCAGATATGTACACATTAGGACCAAAACAGAAATTGGGCAATGACCATGAGCATTTTATAAAAATTTGAGCCCAAATAAAGGTAAAAATCGATCTCAATTATTGATTATAAAATCTACAGCCTAAATTTGAAACGATAATATGGCATACTACTGATATAACCATATCATCAAACACTTACTACATGCCAAAGGAAGAGAACCATTGTTTCCTTTTTCCCATCTCCTTGATAGTGACCGTAGTAGGCCAAACCTTGTCAGTCTTCTCTTTAAAACAGTGATGGTGAGACCACCAAGCTCCCTATCACTCTCTCTCTCCCCTCTCTGTAAAACAGTGTGTGTGTGCGCGCGCGTGCGCGTCCGTGTTTGGGGGATTGTACAGGCAGGCTTTTGGGGCCTAAGTCAGGTCAAGCCAACTCTTCTAGTCTTAACTGTGAATATTTGGAAATTTTGAAGAGACTTTACCGTAGAAAGAATAAATAGAGAAGAACATCACCTAACAGGTTGAGGTGAAAATCCAATGGATGGACAATTTCAACTTTCAAGTAGCTCAACCGAGGAACATGAGTCAGGCAAACTAGAAACCACAGGAATGAAGCAAATTAAAAAGTCACACTGTTTGATCATGTTCCATTGATGATGCAAAACTGATAAGCATGATTAAGAGCAACTTAGATGACTTGGCAAGAATCTTAGTATATACCCCACAACAGCAATAATTTCCTTCAGACCGATTGTTTTCCTGGTTTTTCAACCTTATTTTTTCTTTTATTCTTAACTAAATTATGGCAACTCAAACTCCTAAATGAGGCGCAGTTAAAAGTACAATAAAGTTTGCCATATTGACACAATTATTTTCCTTAAAAATCTATTTTTTTCATTAATATTTGATTCTGCGAGTACTTTCAGACAATTCATGATGTGCCAACCTGTATCTTGTCTGGTAGCAATACTATAGCACATACAGACAGAGAGAGACATTTCTAATGGTATCAACATTCTTTTTAACCAACGTACACAATCTTACAGGCCCACCTAAGCCAATTAGTAGTTAAGTGGTCACGTAGGGACCCACATAAGCAAGAATTTTGGTTGAATTTAAGGTGGATTTTGCTACCCAAGAATGCTGAAACAGCTAACTAGGCAAAAGAGAAAAACCAATGAACAAATAATGGATCAGAAAAGAAACTAATTCTGGACATATATTCTGCAATGTAATGCACCCAGAATTTACTTTAACAGTGGTTCCAGAAGAATTTTCTCACCTATTAAAAAGACCAAAAGACATCACAAAAAGCAAGAAAACATATGTTAAACTTTAGGTGCATATTCCCAATAAGAATAAGAACATTGTTTCATTTTCTAAACAGCAATTCAAGTAAAGAAAGCAGCAAAACTAAGTTTATTACAAAATATGCAAACTTTCTGATGTATACATAAGTTGAATACTTTTAAATACTATTGCCAATGATGAAAATGATTTTAATATCAATTGCCTCAAAAGGTTTCAAGCTATTTAATACAACCCGAGGTAGTTGTTACACGTGAAAAACATTTTATAAATATGGAATCACCATTGATGGATGAACATATTATATATATATATATAAAGAGAGAGAGATAGAGAGAGAAACTTGGCTACATTTGAACATAGCTAAGTCCAGGATTTGGTTATCTTCCCCACACGAATCTCGGAGCTACCCATGTTTTTTTACTTTTTTTCGTCTTTAGGATTCGTGAACTATATGAATCTAAGGGCAGGAGAAGTGAGTAGATCTAAGCCTGGCTGCATTCGAAAGTAACCAAATCTACCTCTACCTCATACATACATACATATTCTTTTTAGTTATTGCACAAAGTGAGTAAAGAGAGAGTAATTTAAATTTTCACTTTAAAAAGGCTATCCAATAGATGAATCATCATTATACTCTAAACAACAAAAGAACCGGCTTTAACACATTAAAGCTACCAAACAAGATCACCTTTTTCTCCAAAACATGACTAAGCTCTGCAAGGGCCCTTATATCAGCTTCCCTTTCTTGCATCTGTGTTGATGTGCAAGGTTGAGCACAAATTGTATGTTGTGCAACAACAGCAACTTCTCTTACGGAATATTTGCCTAGTGCATTGTCATCTTTCATATCCCCCTGTCAGAAAGCATTTCAGTTGCATAATTTATTTTTGGTCCTTTTGGATAATATCATCCTCTTCCATGAGTAAATATACAAAATGGAAAAGAGTGGTAACCTTAGCCTGATCATTCAATGCAACCAATGGATATATAGTCAAGGCATTAATAGAAGTTCCCTCTGCAACCTCTAAACTCTTTTTTGGAGAGAACTTTCCAGAATTACTCATTTTCAGTTCCACCATATGACCATCGGGCTGTTTATCAGTAAAGTTGTTGCATGACTGGTAATCTACACCACACTGTTTTCTAAGATCTTCAGGTATATTCTCCCATGGATTAAAAGGCATACAATCAATATCCTGAAAAAAAGATAGATTTAGCTATTTGCTTAGAATAAAGAACAGGCCAAATGCCACTAAATTTCAAATGCAGCCACCAAACTCCAATGAATATCAAGAAAAGTAATAAAATAAAATGGATGCACTTTCAACTAATCTTCATGTCTTGAAAATAAAAAAGAAATGATAAATTGACAACCCAAACAAAAAAAATGAAGAAACAGGATTTAGCTCCCAAAACCTCTGCCTATATGAGGGCCTGCCACCCAAACGTATGGCCATTCACCCCTAACAGCAGCTAATGTCGCACTAAACCATGTTTCGTCTGGATATATAGAGAATTGGCTATAAGTTTAGAATGTTTTTAAGTAATAGTATGATAACCTGACAAGTATTCAAATTAATTTTATTTTTCTACTAAACAAAATTTAAACAATCTTGGCATGCCATATTTGGCCATCAAAGTGTAGAATATAAATAAGTCCCAGCATAACATTACTCCATCGTTGCAATGCAATATATTAGAATGTTAAACTCAAAATTTGTATTCAGCATCTCAGAATGGATTATCTGAGCATGCTTTATTGCTGAAGCAGAAATAACAATAAAGGGGCATGGAAGGGAACCCAACTCAAGATTAGTTTCAACTTGACAAATCTTCTGTGCACCTGAAGAACGAGGATAAACAAGATAGGCAGTATCAAGTGATGGTTAAAACTTAAATATAAGAATGGAATAGATCAAGAATGGACCAGTCAATCTAACAACAGCCCATTTGCAGAAAAATTGACAGATGCTCCAAGGAGCATTAACATATGTCAAATCATATCCAGTTTCACTAGATAATGACCGAAGCCATCAACACATAAATTTCTGTCATTGTCTTCCATGGAGCTCTGCGAGATTTAAACGCACTTAGACATTCAAATTAGTTCAACATTTGCCCTACATAAAATCAAATGCATCATCTGCAAGAAAATATATCAAAAGAAAGCTCCTCATCTTGGGAGTTGAGATGTAATGGGTGATCAATAAAAAATCACAAATCAAAATGAAAGTGCAGCAAGGCAAATAATAAGACCAAAATTATTGGTCATGTATGAACAAATTTCATCTGTGTGATCTGCCTCGAATTTAACAACCTTCTGATTCACTAAAAAGGGAGCTCAAGGTACTAGAGATGATCAAGAAATTGAATTTCTCCCTAGTGATAACAAGGATTGCATTGTTTGGACCCTTGTTTGAAGAGAGGCTTGTTTACCACACAATGCACCTCATAACTGAAGGCATGACTCCAAGAAACACCTTAAAGCTCTTAGTTTAGGTTTTATCCAGAGTGGTATACACATCACATAAAAGGCTCCTATTAGACACACAATTCGCACATTATGTTGCACCTTATATACGAGGTATACAAATCAAGCTTTGGTCATGTCCATAGGAGATCGATATTCTCTCCCTTAGATTCACGAATGGAGTCTCTGCATCTAGATTCAAATACAACACCACCACCACCAAAGCTTTGCTCCCAAACTAGTTAGAATCGACTACACAAATCTTTTTTCTCTGGTTTACTTGATTTAGAGTAGTACTTTCTATAAAATGCGAAGATAATAAATCTTTTTTTATTACTTCATCCCATATAATTTTGATTTATTTCTATCTCTTCTTCTTTCTACATATATTAAATCACTCCTTCGCATTAGTGTATCACGTTGCAAATATTCAAACTATTTAAATAGTCTATCTCTCAATTTATCCTCAGGTGGTGCTCCCTCCATCTTTTTTACAAATGGCTTCATTTCTTATTTTATATTTTCTTGTATTACCATACTTCCATTTTAACATCCTCATTTCAGTCACATTTATTTTACGAGTTTGTAATTTTCTAACCATCCAACATTTCACACCATAAAGCATAACTGGTCTTATGGCAATCTTATAGATTTTTTTTTCTTCAACTTGTGAGGCATTCTATGACCACATAATTTTTTAGTTGCACTTTCTTATTTTATCCAACCTGCTTTAATCCTATAGATAATACCATTCTTAATTTCTCCTTATAAATAATCAATCATAAATGTTAAAAATAATCACTCCTAGGAATTTCACAATCCTTAATTTTCATAATCCTTAATTTTCACTATACCTTCATCTTAATTTTAAACATACCAAAATTACATTCCATATAATTTGTCTTTATCCTACTCAACTTAAAACCTCTAAATTCTAATACATTTCTCCATAACTCTAACTTATGATTAATTTGAATTTAGTTTTATCTATTAGTATTATATTATTTGTAGATAATATGCATTCTAAAATATCATCTTGAATGTAAGTCTAGTGTTTAGATGTAAGCCTACCATAATTGAAAATTTATTGGTATTACTACTAGTATTTCTTGCATTAGTAATTACTCAACCATACATGTAAGAAACTGCTCCACCATGCATATTATTTATTATGCCAATATATCTAATGGATATTCCTTTTTTTTAATACTCATTTAGAGACTCTATCATATGCCTTTTTTAAATCAATAAAAACCATATGAAGATCTTTATCTCTTTTTTCTGCACTTCTTCATTAACCTCATAAGAAGAAAAATAACTTTTATAATCGACCTTTGTTATATAAAATCGAATTGATTCTTTGATATTTTGATACTATATCTCAACATATGTTCAATTACCCTCTCCTAAATTTTTAAAGTATTACTCATAAGTTTAATATCATAATAGTTAGAACGATTTTAAATATCATCTTTATTCTTATAAATTGGTACCATAGTGCTCTTCCTCCATTTATCATGCACTCTTGGTCTCTAAGATCTTATTAAATAAATATGTCAACCAAGTTACTTTTATATCATTTAAAAGTTATCAAACCTTAGGAGGAATTTTGTTAGATCCCACTATTCTTCCTATTTTCATCTTTTTCATAGCCTCTTTTACTTCAAATATCTTAATTTTACAAGTATATGTGATAATTCTATCCTCAATGAAACTAGTAGGATTTCCTAAATTATATACATGATTTTTATTTAATAATTTATTAAAATAGCTTCTCTATCTTTCTTTGATCTCATATTTCTTAATCAAAACTTTTTGTTCATCATCTTTTATCTATTTAACTTGAATCATATTTTTAGCTTACCTTTCTCTTAGTCTCGTAATCCTACATATATTTTTGTCTCCATCTTTAGTTTCTATCTTTCAATTTAACTCTTTATATGTCTCGAATCTAGCCTTTCATACTACCTTTTAACTTCTTTCTTACATTGTAAAGCTTTAATACCCATCTCTTCATTGCATTTAGTTAGTTTTTTATAATACTCTCTTTTAACCTTAACTACTAATTTAAATTTTTCATTCCACCACCAAGTTTCATGCCCCTTTCTCTTTGACTCTCCTAGCACGCACCTTTATAACTACTTTCCTAATGCTATTAGCCATATCTTCTCATATAATATAAATTTTCTTATGTAGATTTTATCTTTCTTCTTTTATCATTTTATCTTTAAAAGCTATTAGTTTCTCTCCATTCAAATACTATAACATAATCCTTGGATTTCAATATTCTTTAGTCTTTCTCCTCTATTTTCGAATACATACATCCATAACCATTAATATATATTGGATAGTTAAACTTTCACTTGATATAATATTAGAATCTTTACACAAAACTCAATCAGTCTTTTTTTGAAAAAAAAACTATTTAACTAGCATTATATCTACTTTTGAAAATTATTAAATAAGAATTTTTCTTTTTAAAACTCTGATAACTAATACTAAATTAAATACCATTATAATTTCTAAAAATTATTAAACTATAACCTCCATATACTCATCCAAAACCTGCATTATATTTTTCTATAGGTCCGTTCAAATCTCCTCTAATAAATATTATTCTCCACCAGGGATCCTTTGAATTACTTCAACCATGTTCTCCCAAAAGTATTGCTTTATAATATTATCTAAACTTACTTGAGAAGCATAAGCATTAATAATATTGGTGGGCTCCCATTCTAAAATCAATTTAATGAAAATTATTCTATCCTCTATTCTCTTGGCATCTACAACCTCATCTTTTATCATCTACCAAATTCCTATTCTATTTCTATTCCTATGTTTTCCTGCGTGCCAAAGTTTATAACTATCAACTCCTCTTGCTTTTTCTCCTATTTACTTATTCTCTTCCAGGCAAGCTATTACAGGTTTTGTTTCTTTAAATTAACCATTAAGTGCGGTTATGGTGTCATGATTATGATAAGAGCAATATGCTGTATACCTTATGCTTCTTATCATGCATGCTATTTATCATATATTTGAGAATCTCTTAGAATATTCATGAGGATTACACCTGATGCTTCAAGGACTACAACCCTCTCCTCATCATTCTAAATCATAGCCTTATGCCTTACCTACACATGCAATATTATTCATCTCAACATAATTTTTGCAAAAGGGAGAAAAATGCTGGTCTTAGATGGGCTCACCAACGATACATTAAAATTAAGGAAAGAAGATAATGACAATACATTTACAAACTTCTATACAGTCCAAACTATGCCTACTTTATGATTTGAAGACATCAAAATATGCCCCAATGAAGCAAATAATTCAACTAGAAGCCCTTTTGGAATCCCATACAACACTAGAGGATCATCCTTTCCCTTGAAACGTGAAACCTTTCCAATAGAAGAATAACAAGGGTCAAAGTTATACACCTTTTGACCAAAGAGTAAACAAAAGTTTACTTCAAGATGTCTTAAATGAAAACTTCTGAAGAAGACACCCTTAGGATAGAAATGTACTGCTTCCTTGTCCTTGCTTTTCTTACTTCTATATATAACCTCTGTGTGCATATTTTCTCTTCTCAACAAGCTTAACTCTAATCCTAGGTTCCCTTTCATAGCTTGCTAGTCATATCATAACAGACTACACAATACCACAAGTCAAAACTCCAATAAACAAGAAATCTAAAACTATGAGACTTTGAGAAGAGCATGCAGCCTTGTGATCCTGTGATGTAATTAGGCCTTTCATCAAGAAGACCAAAACCTGTGTCCCATATGGTAAACATAGTCTTGAGTCACCAAAATTCGGAGAGCAGCATATCCTCATTATACAACATTCACTAAAGCTACATTTTGCAATCTGTCCCATTAGTCTTAAAAAACATTCTCCTAAGATGAGTCAATCATGGTCAGTGTGTATTAAGGTAAGCTGTTGCATCTAAACATCTTCCATGCTGAAAATTCAACCTTTGTTAAACCCAAGCTTTCGCTCAACGCTTTCATAACCTTAGGCAATCCCCAATTCAAATAGTATTTTCAAAAAGAAACATCAATCAACTTTAACCTGGTTGGACTGGAAACTTTCATAAAACCTACAGCCCTCCAAGATATGATGACCTCCAACCTAAAATAAGATAAAAGAATCTTTACCTTGTTCATTCACTTAAAATTTCTTTGTTCTTGCTTTAGGCTTCAAAGTTGTAGCCAACAAATGAAAAAATATCAAGCTTTTCTATGCCACTAACGCATGCTTCACCATGCCAGATGCTCAGGTTCAACAAACCCTAAATATCCTCATTTTGCTGCACTCAATTCCCCGTATTTTGTATGTCACATCATTCAGCATGAAAACAATCCACCAGCAGAGGGCTTATGGGCTTAACTTGCTATTTGGACATTATATGATACAAATAGATGAGAGCAAGCACAATGCAGGGCAGCCAGACATCTTCATCCCCTCTTTTTGCCTTTTCTTTCCTTTTCTTTATTCTTGCACACAGAATTTGTTTTTTCCCTAATTTTCTTACCTTTTTCTTTCATTCCTAATGGATTTCTTAGAAGTTACTTAAGTTTTGGCTGGGAAACATGAACAAATTGAATTTTCATGCAGACAAAGAAAAGATAATGAAATAGAATGACAATAATGACACAATCACACCATCAGGTAGTGCCCAAAGAGAAGATAAGCTCTAGAAACATAATGTTAAAACTTTTGCTTCTTTGAAACATAATGTTAAAACTTTTGCTTCTTTCGTACCCGCACTCTTTCAGGAAACTAATGACTCCACAGACTTCAATCATAGTTCGGAGTGCTGGTTTTTAAAGCATGTTGCGTCTTGTCATCCTGTGCTCACCAGTAAATTTGAGCACAATGAAGCTGACATATTTGTGTGGTTTTACAGGATTTGTTGTTTGGGATATTCTCCCTCATATGACATGTTACATGGCAATGTGTGCATGGTGCAAGAGTGCTCATGTTGTATACACATAAAACCAGCGAACTCTAGCGCCTACTCATAAACCTGTCCTGACCTTAACGCATGTTGTATGATGGATGTCAACAAAACAAGTGACAGATCTAGTGCCAAGGGCAGCATCAAATATGAGAGTTTCAAAGCTTAAACAGAGCATCCCTAGAACCACATTAATTAAAGCATCAAACATAGATGCAACTTCCCAGTGCACATGGAGATTGCAAGATACAGTGAAATCAAAAGTAAGCAACTAAAAGATGAAAGATTTATTACCATCACAAACTCAACACCTAGGTCTGCCCTGTCAAATTGAACCATGCACCGGTCTCGAGCAACGGTCAGTATACTTCCATCATGAATTTCACCTTTTCTGGGGTGACGAGCAATAACATGCTGACCAACTGACAAAGGTCGAGCTAAATCAGTTGGAAGCCCTTCCCTCACACCAGCATGCAATTCATCATAGCAAGTCCTCACCGATTCACGATACTGGTTTAGTCTCTCCCTTTCTTCCAATAAAAACTGTTTAGATAGTCGGCGTGGTTTGCCAAGAGAACTGCTGATAACCAAATAAATTGGGTAAAAGCTAACCAAGGAAATAAAATACTAAATCACTGTAAGTGTTTCCCAGAAACAGTTGGCCAGTAATTACCTTCGCACAATGCTCCACTCACAACGAGTTAATCTTGAAACATGGCCCAATCTTACATAATTTAAGTACTCCACGTACTCACTTCTAGCAAACCATGGGTAATCTATTGCACTATAGAACCACTCAAATGCACACCAGCTACGGAACATTTGCAAAGATAGGCAGTGAGAAAGTTTTTCCTGCAACGAGTTGTGATTTAGTATAAAATGCTAAGAAAGTCATGATTCTTCACATGCAAAGGATATAGAATACCTGACGTTTAGATCACCCACCTTGCTATCAACTGAATGTGAGCATTTACTAAGGCCTTGATCTCCGATACTATCAGAGAATTTACACTCCATCTGAGCCATAGCTTTCTGCATATTTATTTTACGACTGTTCCTGGTTCTGGCTGGCACGCTAGGATGGTTTGTAGCTGAAACTTGTGGACTTGATTCAGTAAAATTTGTTGCTCTTCTTCCCAAATCAATACTTAAAGATGAGCAACCAGGTGTCTGACCAACAGAGGAATTTTTCCTTCTTCAACTAAGACCTGAAAAGCATGGTACCAAATAGAATTCTAGCCAAAATAAAAAAGATTAATGGCATGAAATTTCATGGTACAAGAGCCAAATTCTTGCTTAATATTCAAAAGAAAAAGAATCCAATGTTCAAAACTTTAAATAATGAAGTGGAACACTGGAAGTTTTGAATGAAGATCCTAATTAAAAAAAAACCATGTACATTGAAAATACCTATTTAAAACAGATTGATATTTGCACCCTTAAGTCCTTTACAGGACAAAAGTTAAGCTCCAAAAAACTGATGGGAGAAGGCATGAGCTAGTGGCATAGCTTCCACTAATGACTGAAGAGACTAGTTGAAAGGGATCATAAGTAGCCTTTAGTTCGCAGCCAAAGAGTATTTTCTAACTTTGATTTTTCAGACCAAAGAACCGGAGTCAATGTTGTTAAAAGCACAAGGTGCATTTAAGCATAAAGTACTCTTGGAGCTTAAATGCAAGGCACTAAGCATAGGCATGCGTTTGAGCAAAGTGAAGCACATATTTTTAAAATAAATTGTAGAATAATTTATATAAGTAAGATTTATAACACATAATAGAAGAAAGCTAAAAAAAATCATAATATTAATATATTTAGTTTATTAACTCAATGAAAAGCCTCTTTTTCTCAGCTGAAATCTATAATCTCCTTATATCTTTCCTCTTTCTCAAAGGATTGCATAATTTTTAGTATTATATCTTTTTGCCTTCCAATTTTTAGCTTTTTTAGTAGGGCAAGGAAAATAATTGTATATAGAACAGTACATCATAAGGTCAATATTGTCTCGAAAATATAATAGACTTAAAAAATATTACAAATATATCTTATGAAGAAAGGCATGCTTTTCTTGCATCTCAAGTCATATCAAAAGCATACGCTTTTTCCACCTTATGCGTGCCTAAATGAAGGCACCTCACTTAGGGTATAAGAAAAGGCTAATCCTTGGCGTTTCGTACCTTAGGCATGCTTTAGGCTATAATAAGCACCTTATGCCTTAAATGCACCAACATTACATTGGGTTTTAAATACCAACACCAAACCTCGTATTATTTTTCCATCAAATGGTACAATAATAGTATAGTACTGATATTGACAGTACTTACCAAAGCTAATCGATTCCAAAAAATTGAAAAACCATCGCTATGGCTGGTCTAGTATCACTAGTATGCACTTATGGAATAGTACATAGCGGTACAGCCATTTATACATCCCAACACCCATAATAGCATTGCACTGCAATGGTATGATACCAATTGCACCATATCATTTCTATGGCTTTTGAAACCATCATGGGTAATTGTCAATCTCACACATAACCAATCCAAGGTCAGTTGTTCTCCCCCATCCAAGTTTATTGGTTACAATCTTGTGCATGGAAAATAAAAGTGCAGAAACAAAACTAATGTAAAACTGGTTAACTCTACAAGTTTCCAAGTTCACGTTTAAGGTATATTATTGCATTTGTGAACTTGTGGAGAAAGCAGGAATGAACTTTACCATTATAGCAATAAAGGAATGCACATTTTCTTTTTCGACATCACTTGTGCTATGTCAATTAGTATGTGTTTTAGTTATGACTCTGTTTTGTTTGTGTGAATTCCAATGCCTTCCTTAAGAGGCTCAATTTGGAAAAGAAGAAAGCAAAAGCCCTTTGTCTCCTCTCCACTTTCCAAGAATCCCAATTGATGAGGACACCCAAGACACGTCAGCTTTACTTTTTTTAATGCTAGCAGCTGAGGTCTAATTTTCCTCCCAGATTGCAATTGGTACATCAAATTCTCTTGAATCACTCGCATGTACTACATGTCCAGACAAGCAACCTATCGAACGCTTATTTCATTGGAATCAGCTACTTGCATTGCATGTGTCAAGTTCTAATTCAAAAAAAAAAAAAGATATCATCCCACTATACACCCACTATACACAGAAAGTCAAGGTAAACCCGAGTAGAATGGGGGCATCCGAGTTGTCCTATCATGCTCCTATGAGAAAACAGGATCGAGGGAAGGGCAGGATTTTGAAATCTATCTATGGAGGGAAGGAAAAGAAACTAGAGGGCAGAAATAAAGGAAGGGTGAAGATATAGAAAGAAAGGAAAGAACAAATGAAGAAAGGAAAGAAGAAAAACAAGGAAAACAGAAAAGAAAGGTAGAAAAAAAATAAAAGAAAAAAAGCTAGAAGATAATGAAAGAAAGAAGAAGAAAAAGGAATATATAAAAGAAAGAAGGAAAGAACAGTAAGAAGATCAAGAAAAAGAAAGAAGAGATGGAAGGAAAAAAACAAAGAAAGAAAGAAATAAAGAAATAAGAAGCGGAGAAAGATGGACGACACAAACTGCAATATTCGGTTAGCAAAGGACACAGGACAAGGTAGGATAGAAGGCATCTCATTCTGTGGAGAAATCAGAACATCCCTAGGATGTAAAACCTTACAGAAGTATAAATAAATGCAAGCTTCAAAAAATTTAATAATATTTTAATTAGTATTTCACGCATATAGTAACCATTCTATTTGATGTGGTAAGAGCTAAACTAGCATGTTGACGTTATATGAGCTGAGCTATCAGGCCAACCTGACAACCATATGTAGCAGACGACCAAAAATTGATATGCATATCCTATTTAAGGAGAGAAGTCTTAAGTAACAGAGATCCACCAATTCGGAGATTCTTTCTTGAGAACGCAAACTAATTTGGATGAGAGTCCACCACCTAATCCGGTAGTGATTCCAACATCGGTGCCACATCACCCAAGGATTCCAGCTCATCCAAGCCATCCAACAATGACTGGCTTAACTCCAAAAAGACTTCCAAATGTTTATAAAAGCAGCCCCAAACCTCTCAAATAACAAGTCCAGCCTAACCCCTCTTACTCTAGAGTGCCAAACTATTATGGAGATCTAGACTTTTTCCTAATACTTGGGCTGACTTAAGCATCAGAGCACCCCCTCGAAGACAAACCCCAGACCTCTTCTGCTTTTTTCTTCATGTTTCTCTTGCAGGTACATAGCTTGACTAAAGAAGATGCTCTGTTAGTCAGATCTACGACCCTTCTCACGGTTGATGTGTGAAGACTAATTTTAAACATGAACACTATACATTAATGGAACAAGTTAACTTAATTACCAATAATTTATAAGTAGAAGATTTATTGCTAAAGAAATCTTCTAGGGACACCAAATACTATTTCAGAAATTAGAGATAAAGAGAGATTGCACCACTCATTTCATCTACCTAGATGATGATGCGAGGTAAAATTGTCACCGCATTGATATTAGCGCATGCGGCAAAAAGTAAGGGTCATTTTCGATTTCTAACCCACTACCGCCACGTTCAGAAAAAGACAAACAGCATAGAGATGTTCTGTATCTCGGCAGGGCCAAGCCATCTCCATGCCTCGGCAGGGCCGAGCCGTCTATAGTCATCTTCATGCCTCGGTAGGGCCGAGCCGTCGCCATGCCTCGGCAGGGTCAAGGACCCTCCTTTCGACTTGAGTGTCCTTGTCGCATCGTACCACTCCAAGAATTCTGAAGGATGAAACGTCCTTATCACACAAATCTCAGAGTAATCATTTTTAAACGAAAACGAAAGCCAAATACGACCCTTCGACCGCAATCAATGAGGTTTCAAATTCCTAATGAGGCTGATCAGCTACCGATCCCATAACCGACAGGATTTCAATCACATCGGCAACATTCCAAAACACGCCCGAGATTAGATAACTACACACCATCCTGACGGCGCATAAATACCACGTCCCTAGACCCCTCAGGTAATGCTCGGATATTCTCACAACTCTAGCAAAGGCCATCGTTTTCATAGAACGTCTCTGAGAGATCCTTCTGCCGAAGCCTTCTTCTCTCATCTGTTTGCCAAGAGTTTCTACTGACTTGGGCGTTGGAGGGTCTTTTGTAGGGACCACCCCTGTGCTTCCTGCGTAAAGACCACCTTGCAAGTCCATCCGGACAGAAGAGCGCTATCTGGATCCCGACGTGCACCGTCCCCAAGTTGAAGAACAGAATTCAACCGCAACATATGAAATTCTAGCCATTTGAACCAGTTTAAGGTAGATGAGCTTCTAACCATTCAAACCAATTCACTTTCTCTGATCACAATCCATATAAAAAAAGAGAATATATTTCATATCGATAACCTGACCTAATTGCTTTACTCGAACATATAAGTGAAGCATATTCTTTTCTTTGATTAGTTCCAACATACATATCACGAAATCATAACCAAAACATCGAATCTGAATCTTATATCAATTGCCACAGATCAGGAAGAGAAAAGCTACAAAAATAGGTCTATCAATACCATACCAAACCGATGGTATACTGGTCAACCCATACCAATATCAATTAGGTAAACTGAAAGGTTACAACCCATAAAATGCCTCATACCAAGCCAAACCAGGTGGTTCGACACAATACGGGGGGATTCAATATGGTACAAGATTAGTGTAAGTGTGGTATAGGGCAATTCTAGGCTATATAGGTTGGTTTGGGGCTGTACCAACCTCATACCATTTCGAAACAATGGATCGTACCAGTTTCACATCAGTTCAATACGCCCCATACCAAGCAGTTCGATACTATTTGGCACACCTTGAAATTTAATGATTATATTTTCCCAAGCCATGTGAAGTTGCAAAAAGACAAACAACTCAAGATCATCTTAAGAGAAAAAAAATACTTCAATAAGGAGCCACAAAAATCCAATGAACTATAGGAGTCAAATTAATGATCAGACCAAGAAAAATAGCATGCTCCACAAAATGCAACATAAAAATTGTGTTGATATGCATTGCAGGGATCAGGTAATACTGTCTTAGCACATTTTTAACAAACTTGCTTAACAAAATGTCGAGGATGAGCAAAATGTCGAGGATGAGCATACTCAACCAGAATCAATAACATTGCACGTCTCCCACTAGCTGATTAAAAATTTCTTGAAAGAGGAAACAACCTAAATTGCATGTTAGAATGACAAATCTACAGGAAGCAAATAATGCACTGTGCCTTACAGGGATGCGCACATTAAACTCCTGCATAACAAACTACCTAATGAAATTTAAAGCTTTGTAGAGTTAACAAGGGTACATTTAGAATAGATGGCTATAAGCAAGGTTTTAAACCAAAGCCAAAACCTATATGGTTTTCCAATCAAAAAGTCTACGTACCAATACCAACAATATACCAAAATTGACATATTGAAAAAACAGAAAAAGAAAAAATAACAGTATGCACTGGTAGATGTAGTTTGTATGCACCAATGCAGACTAGTAGGGGCCAATACATAGGGTCTCAGCATCCTGGCACTAGTATCAGCACCAGTTTTGCGCTAAAATGGTAAGATACTAGCTGTACCATCCCATTTTGGTGGTTTTTGAAACAATGACAAAGCAAGAACAAAGAGAATCTATATATTTAGATCATATCAATTGTGCACCCAACAAAATGAGCAACAAAGTTTCAAAACGCAACAGGAGAAAAGTTAACCCATTCTACTAAAATTCACTAAGATGAGATTCAATATGAATTCCAACTTCTGAAATTTGCAGCTGACCAAAAAAGGGAATCGAATCCATATAACGTAACAAATTAGGTGACTTAAACAGAAAGGAATTTAAGAGTAATGGAGATCCAAGGACCCAATCAACTTGATTTCATAAAACTCTTACCATTTCTGGCAGGCACTTCCTCTTTCTTTTGGACATCCCACTAATAGCTGGGTAGTCTGTCTTCCTTTCATGAAAGAGAGAATTTTCATCAGAAAATAGATTCTTTTGTGCACTGTTTTGGTGAACAACATGAACCTCAACATTAGAAGAACAACCCATATCCTTTATGACCAAGGTTCCGGATTTATCACTTTCTTGCTTTGTTAACATTGATCCAGGCATGTTGGATGTGAAGGCTGAATCAACACTTCTTTGCTCATTAGCATGTTTCAATGACTCTACAAATGAAACAATAAAAAAAGGGATCACAAACTAAGAAAAGATACATGTCTATAGATTTGATTTCACAGCAAACATTTATATGAATATATATATATATAACAAGTTATGATAATCAACAAATTGTAATGTATGGATGCATATCTCTCTTGTGTACGTCATACTTGTTGGAACAGTGCAACATAATCCTAAGCTTCCAGTTTATAATTGTTTGCCAAAAAAATATATTATAGCCTGATCAACAACTTTCTGTAAGAGGAGAAAAAGCTCAAAAACATATGCCTGATTTTACACTGAATATAGATAAGATCTAGTCCATAGCTAATTGAAGGAAAAGAAATAAATTGTGAAAAGTTAACTAAATGATGGCATTGGCAACACATTCTCATGTACTTCAGTGAGGGTGCAAGTATTTGCAAGACATTAAAAAGGAGCCATGGATAATGTTTATTAGTCCAAAAGCATGTACAGAAGTATGGTGAAGAAAATAATGCCACATCAAAATTCAAACACCTTAAATTACCATGCCTGTTAAGTTGTAGAATTTAGGAATAAGAAAACTAACCAGATTTAAATGCAGGGTCTGGCAACAGAATCTTCATAGGCAAATCTGCCAGAGACAGTAAAGCATCTATGGCAATGATTTCATCTACAGATAGAGGAGAAAAAAGTCAACAACAATATCTAGAATATCTACAAAACTCTCAATCATGGAAAGATATAACATCCTTGAAGTTTTTGCTAGTTTAAAGAGAGTAACAAATAAGGGGAACAAATTTAATGATGCCTATAAGGTAACCAAAGCATGATAGATTGCATCAATCATAATTTAAATCTGCAGCATTTATGTACAGATTCATGTTTCCTTTGCAGACGTTTCTGAGACGACAACAATCAACTATGAACGCCCTTTTTTCTTGCAAAAGAGGAGGGGTTACCCACTATAGTCACCCAGGTGTAGATGGGGTTCAAACCCATGTCACTGGGTAGTGAGTACCACCCCAATAACTTTACCAACTTCACAAGTCATTGGATAAAAGAGAGTATTAAAGAGTCTGTTACATTTTACATTGGAAGAGCAGATCCAAGCATCATCTTTGATGGCAAGACAAAAACAAAATCAAAAAAATAAACTGTCTGATAAATACAAAGCAATAAAACATAAATGGAAAATGGCTACGGGAAAACATATTAGAAGGTAATATACCTTGAGAAAGGAGTTCATGAAATTTCTCTAGCGGGCCCTGCAAATCCATGGCAGTTTTTTGTTTTCTAATTTCTGTGTCTACTTCATGTTTACCATCTCTGACATCATGGCCTTCTTCATCACTGCTACAAGCATCATCAGATTGGTAGATTTCGATAAGTGGACCTTTTGACTTCTTTTCTGGCGGCATATTCACTTCCCTTTGAATTTTACTTGCACCAGTGCCTTCAGAATCTAATACTCCAGCATAGTTAGTGAAACTCCTATTTTCTGCCTCTCTGCTTCCCAAACTACCTTCCACATGGTTGCCATCAATTCTAACATTATTGTAATCAGGATTGGCCACACGTGATTCAGCATGCTAAACTCGTAGCAGAGAAAATAAAAAGACTTGTTCAGTTCATGAATGAAAAATGGAACAAAGCAATATATTGACAACGCGAATGCGGATAACTACCCTTGTTTTAGAACTCCATGTAGGAGAGGGTCTGACACATTCTACTTTTCTGCCAAATGTTTCAGAAATCTGTAACAGCCCTCCGCTCAGAGAAGCTTCTGCTAAAGCTACCATACGGACACAATCAGCAGCAGCATCTGCCCTCAATTTTAAATCACGCCTTTTTGATGACATAATATCATTTCTTTCATTATTGTCTTGCAAAAATGTACGCAAGCGAGGAGTCCTCTTTCCAACAGCACGAGGTTGATTGCCACCAAATAAATCTGGCATCAAATTCCAATATAAAATGTTGATAAGTAAAATATATGCTTAAACCTAACAGTTTCATATGCATATGTCATGAAGTAAATTTAAAAGGTAAATAATTTTCAATTATCATTAAAGGATAAAACTCCGTCAAGGCTAGTCCCAAGCCCGAGTAAAGGAGGAGGGCTGCGTTAGGTAGCTGACAGCTCAGATCCTTTAAAACATGAATTAAAGGATAACCAAAAACTGCAGCATCACTATGGCTAAAAGAAACTAGTCCACAAGAGTTATGCAACTCCAGACGAAAAGATTCTGAACAGTAATGGTTTTGCCTTGAAAAGCAAAGGTTATTCCGCAGAAAGCATGCTAAATGTTCCCTAGCAATTCTCAAGAGAACATGTGTGTCACTTAGGATTTTCTGAAACAGGGGATGACATGAAAAACAACCTAGGAAACATGTAACTACTAACTAGAAATTACAATGGGAAACAACATTAAAATACTGCAGCCAATGTTTTTTGTTCTCCTAATAAGTTCATTTTTCCCACCATATGTTATTGGCTAACAACCATATCAACCAAGATAAGATGTACCATATGGACCCAGTCGATTCGGTTTCCAAAAATCAGTACATTTTGGCTTGTTGATTCAATACGGGCCTTGGACTAGGCCAAACCATGCCAAGCCACCTAGTTTGGGCCAATTCGACCTGATTTTGGTTAGAAGGTTATGCTTCGTATCATATGAGCTTGTATTCTCTCTCCTCTTTTCTTGTTGCTTTTATTTACTTAAATTTCTCATGAAAATAAAGAAATAACCCCATTTGAATTGAACAAAAATATCAAAAAAATCAAATTCCTTAAGAATAAAAAGTCAACTCTTCCTTCAAGAGCAAATTTGGAGGATTTCAAGAAATCAGGGTTGAGCAAATATCAAATTATGATACTTCCTCTCCAACTAAACCCCCCAAAAATTCAATTTAACATAAAAATGATGAAAAAACAAACTACCAAGAAAAATATCTTAAAATATAATTTGTAAAGCTTTGATTAATAATTGGTCAATTTTACAAGATTTTTAAATTAGATGGGATCATAGTAACAATAAACTTCATACTAACCTATACTAACTTGATGCACAGCTCATCAAAATAATAAAATTAAACTTGTCATAAAATTCTTAGGTTAAAATATATTTTTTAGAGTCCAAACAATGACACATCACTAGACCGAATGGACTAATCTTTTGATTTTTTTTAATTTTTTAAGAAAATCAACTTAAATTATTTTTCTTTAAGAAAGACCAACTAGCAAATAAGTGGAGAACCCTTGTTTAGGGGCCTTTCTCATGAGCAAAATGAAAAGAACCAAAAAGTAATCCTAGCCTATTCTTGTCTACTTAATCCAAAGGTAAAATTGAAGAATCTGCTATTGATCTTTATTGCCTCTTTTTTTTCCTTTGATTTATTATATATTATTTATCATTCCATGTATATGACTAAGTTAAGGTGGTCTAGTGATATGTCATAATCTAGACCCTAAGAAATACGTTTTAACCTTAGAATTTTATGCCAAGTTTAATTTTATTGTTTTGATGGATTATAGATCAAGTCAGCAAAGATCAATGTGTGGTTCATTGTTACTATGATCATGCCTAGGTCTGAAAACCTTATAAGTTTGACCAAGTATTAACTTTACAAATTGTATTTTAAGATAATTTTTTTCAGTATTTTATTTTCTCATCATTTATTAATTAAATTGATTTTCGAAGATTTTTTTCTAGAGTAGAAATCCTAACTTGATATTTGCTAAATCGTGATTTCTTAAAATTCTCCGAATTTGTTCTTGAAAGGGAGTGTTGACTTTTTATTCTTAAGAATTTTATTTTTTTTCAAATTCAAATGAAAGGTATTCCTTTATGTCCATGAGAAATCTTAAGTAAATAGAAAGGAAAAAAGAAAAAAAGGAGAGATAATGAGAGCTCGCGAAAGGATCTCAGCCTCATATACCATATAAAAAAAGAAAAAAGTTAAAAACTAATGAAAAATAAAAATTGCAAAAAAATAACAAACGGGTCCAAACGAACAATACACCGTTGGTTTGGTTCAATTCAATACCAAAACAGTTCAACATCGGCTCGCGGTTCATCCTACGTTGATATCAACTATTAGATATTGATCAAAAGACCACTAAGCAACAAGTCAAAACAATGAAGCCATAGAAATTATTGTTAAAGAATGGGGATTCAAGATTGTCCTAGAAAAGTGGGAAATAGTGGTTTAGTGAAATATTGGAAAAGAGACAAAAAGTATTATAACAATAAAAAAATGATATACAGGCCCAATACCATACATGCATTATGTAACACAAGGAATCCTTTCATATGGATGCCAATGAACCACTTGAAGAGCCCAAACTCATCTTTAAGCTATTGTTGTTCTCAAGTTTTCTACCTTAGCTTCAATAAAGTATGAAAAAAGACCTTCAGTATATTAAAAAAATTTGCAAGACAAAGGATCTAAAGTCATAGGCTTTCTGATTTAAAGTTTAAACTCTGTAGTCACCTATGAAGGACTCCTATCAGAACAATATTTTTAGTTCTCAAGTCACCAAGTTGATTCAATAAACACCAAATAATTATTAAAGGACAAGACCTCCACATTGAATTGCATCGTCCAAGTTCCCAGATAGCGTAAAACTAAATCCATCATTTCACCATGGCTTGCAACAACCTCGGCCCTCCTACACATTTAAGGGTTTAAAATACCAACGTCAACTAACTGAAGTAACAATGTACAACCCTACCACTCTAATGCAACACATAGTTCCCATGTGAAAGAGTACACTCTGAATCCAAAGAACGGGCAATGTTATTCAGTGACTAAAGCTCTAAGCATTTAGATATGGTCCTTGGATGACATGTTCTCAGCTTTTACAAGAATCAATTAAACATAGCCTAGCTCTTGTCTCACATTCAACTGGCAAACAACAGTGGAAAATATTGCCTACTTCCAAGTCATATCCTAGTTCTTAAAAATCAGCCACTTTCCCAATCCTCACAAGATCTACACAATCAAAGCCAAGATCTGTACCCTTGTCTTAGTGGCTCGGTATTAATCCAAGTCGGTATCGTAAGAACACACCTCCTACCGAAACAGAGTGTCCATTCTTTTCTCATTCTTAACCATAATACTACTTAGTACTAGGTGGTATAAGCTGGTTCAACTCAATTTGGACCAGTTCAATTTATATCAAGTCAAAATTCAGTACCATACCAGTACCTTATCGATACGATCAATACAAGTTGGTACAAAAGGCCTTGCTTACTCATGACATTGGTAACAAACGTGTGAAAACTATGAATATGAGAAACTAATTTCAAAAACTAAAATTGTTGGTTACTCAACTAAAATATTTCTTAGAAAGGCCACACGTGGTAACTCAAGTTTATGCAGTTACAATGGAATTGCATTAACATCATGAAGTTCGTGGGAAACCTCTAAAAGGATAATCTTAAATTTTCAGGGAAAAAAGAAGCACAACTGAAGTTGAACAATTGGTCCCACCATCTCTCGCTTACCTCACATTTGCAGCACCATTCTGAAAAAGAAAAATGTCACTAAATGGTCTATCTCAAGTTCAATTCTGGATGCCAATCCCAATTGCAATACTAAAATTATAATAAGAAGTATGTCCCGACCTATACATTATATTAAGTTGCATAATACTAAAGGTGTTGTCGTTTTTGAAAACTGCTTCACCAAGAAACAAGGTCTATGAAAGATTATACTGTCATCACTTCACATCAAATATATACACATTGAGATGCATATAAACAAAGAGGGTAGCATTTTCAATGCTATCACAGAAATGTGGAATTTTGACATAGGGAGATAGTGGGTAAAATTTAAAACATATTCTTTTTTCTTAAATACTTAACCAACTTGACAATTTCCTTAAATACAATAAAGTATTAGAATTAGAACCCCTTAGTTACAAAACAATATTTATTTATTTATGCCCTAACGTGTCCATATACGCATGGCACTACCCTTATCATGTATCTGATTACCATGTTTTTTCATGAAAATAATGGGGCAAAGAACTTGATCTATGGCTCTTACAAGCAAGGCTCACAATCTCAGTACAAGACTATATCGATACCATGTTGGTATAGTATCAATAAACTAAGAATAGTCTCGGTTCGGTATAGTAACACTAAGCACACTTCCATACCGAGTATCAGTTCGATACTGGTACTATACAGTATGACCAATATGGGGTGGTCTGCACTGATACAATAAGCCTTGCTGACAAAATACAATATTATGTGAAAATAATTATAATATAATTGACAAGCCTTGTCCCATGTACTTCCAATAACCAACCAAATTACTTTCTCTAATGTTGCTTCCTATCAAAAGTTACATCTGATGTTAATGAATCACCATTAAGCTTTACTAAATTCTTTACCCGAACTCCTATTAAGGTTTCTTGTTAAATTCACTCCACTTACATCACTTGCAGAAAAATTAAAGCAAGAATAAAATTTTGAGTTGTATCAAATAACTAATCTTTGCAACAGAAAAGGCATATTAAGATTCATTGAAGTAAAAGATATTTGACATGCAATGGCATGATGATTTTTAGATATTTGACACCAGGATTGTCCATGGTTCAAGCCGAAAGAAGCCTAGTTGGTGCAAAGCTATTTTATCAGTCCAAGGCTACTAAAGTCAAAAAAAAAATTCCCAGCCATTTGTAGCCTAATTTCAGCAGAATCTGTGTCCTAATTGTAAGCTAAACTTGAATTTTGGATGGCCGATTTAATGTCTTCTCCATTTCCAAAATCCTCTTAATTAATTAGGTACTTGGTGGAGATGTAGAATTTATATTTCTCATGAAAACTTGTTTATCTCAAGCAACCTGGTGATAATAAATGCAAAGATTTGGTGAATTGTCATCCAGGCTTACATAAATGCTAGCCATGCGTTAAAATGTAGCTTTGGATTTGATGATCCGAATGGAAATATAGCCTTTTCATATCCTTGTTATCTTCTTGCTCCGATCCTGTTGGTGGATTCCTTGCAGGAAAAGTGTGCTTATCCAAGTCTAAATTGTGCTACTTCCTTACCTTCAACTCCGCATTCAATCCCTAAAGTTCGAGCATCAATATTTTCTGTTTCAAATACATAAATTTTATTAACTCCAGAACTGTAGGATGAGGAAATAAAATATTACTTCATTTATTAACTCTAAAATTGCAATATTTAACTTTCTCATCCTACAATTTTGCAGTTATAAATGTTGTATTTTCTACTTTATGGACTTCAGAGAGTTTGACACATTGACAAGCTCTGAATTCTAGTTTCTTTAATGGATTAAAGACTCCAGGTAACACTACAACTTTCCTAATTCATTAACACACACACATTTAGGAAGCCCTCCAGTCATCATGCTCCTGTCTCACATGAAGTTTATCATAAGAAAATTGGACACCTTTGTGTGAAGAAAAGGGAGGTCCAGAATTCATTTAAAGCAAATTTAGTTGTGTGAGAAAAGGATGTTATTTTGTTCTGAGATAGAAGAATCCCTCTCATCAGAACATCCAGGATCAACAAACTAAACTTCAAACAAGATTGTCAAAATGCAGAAATATTTTGTGTCAAAATGCAGGAATATTTTGTGCAAATGAATGCAGCTGTTTGCCAAGAAACTAGTCAGCCATTATATTTAAAAATATAAGTATAGTGATCGAACAATTTTTTACTTGCCTCCAGAATGATTTTTCAATAAAGCCAAGCATCCAGAATTCAACGGAGCTGACTGCTTTTGTAAGTTATCAGGCTGAAACCCTTCATATCCTTTTGGCATGTCAAGATGAGGTTTCCTACGAACACATTTCTTAGACTTCAGAAATGTTATCAACGTTCGATTGCTTTCTTGGTCATCGTCACTCCCATCCTGTTTTTGTTGAATTCAGACAACAATGAGGAATCAGGTCTTTCTGACCATCCACCAACATGACCAAAAGTACACCAAATCATGTTGGAAAAAAAAAACACTAGGAATACAATCACAAGAATGTCATTTTCCCTATAACAGAATAAGATCCAAATTAGTTAAAGTATATGCTTATTTAGAAGGTGTGAAATTATATGGAGACTAGCGGACACAATCAAGATTTAGCTTCTCAAAAATTATTATGAAATATTAAATAAATGAAAATAAGCATATCACATTTGTACAAGTATATAGCTGAACATCATACAGCACATACTGAAATAGAAATAACAAAATGGATAAAATATAGGCATATGGAATATTATCGATCATTATAAAAAAACAACTTCATACACACGTGAATGTACAAGGATGCATGCATAAAAATAAGGCAAGCCCATGCATGTGTGTGTGTGCATGTGCACACATAACATGGATGAGTGAGCATTCATCCCACCACCATAAATGCTTCCAGTATACCCTATCTATAATATGACCCTACAAGACCATACTCATGTGTCCATGAATCCATCTCAGAGAAGAATAATAATCTTTTTTGAGAAAAAAAAAGGATAATTTATCATATTCCTAGTCCAAAATCAGAACCTCTTCTATATTGCACTAGTTACCAAGGAACAGTCATCTGTTCTTTGTTTAGAATTCTTTGCAGTTATCCATGCATCTCATTCCAAATTATTTATAATTTTTTTCAGATTGGTTCTTAGTGATGGCAAACATGTGCTTGTGACAACTCGTCCTATCTTAATATCAGCTTCATTAGCCTATCACTCAATTGATATTACTTTAAAACATCATCATTTATTATATGCCCACTATTGATCCAAGTTAATTGGTAATGCCACATGTACAAATTTAGTGATGAACAAAATGGTGAAGTGGAATTCATGAGGCCAAACCCATATGGTTTTGTTGGGAATAAGCTATAGATATAATTATGATCATCAAATTCATGTTTAACTAATGCCATTGTTTACTAACCCATTTTTTTGTCTCACCATCATCTTCCAATTACACTAAGCTAATCTCAGTATCTCCTTGGTACTCCACCTATCTCATTGTGGATATCAAACTTACTACATAATTACTTCCAAGTGTAAGATTCTGGAGGGCTTCCATGTTGGATTCATAAAGACACTTGTGCCCTTGACAAACATCGCATGACTAGGTTCCATTGCCTCAGCAATAGTAGTAATTCAAAAGTTATATCAGTGAATAATGGTGTATGTTGTCTTAATTTTGAGAACCAAAGGAAAATGAACAAAGATTATCCCTATTCCCTAAGGCAAGCTCTTCTCCTTTAAGCAATAACTAAATACAAAGTCTTAATTTCTAGCATATGGTCAAACAAAACATCTTCAGAAGAGCCATAAAGAAATGACATGAAAACCATGCACATGATGGTGGAAAACTGGAGATCAACTATAGATGTTTGGATATCATTGTGAGTCACCACAGCATCATGAAATTAAGCAAGTAGTGAAGAATGTTCCTCTCATAGCATACAAAGGCAAATGTATAGAGTTACAAAGGATTCTACCCTACATAACAGCAAAATATAAAAGTTGCATGTATGAAACCTATGTACAAACTCTAAGTATACAATCTATGTATGAATCCATTGAAAGAATGCATGAAAATACAGATGATTAGGGTTGAAAGTGGAAACAAATTCGATAATATCCATCCATATCTGTTTCCATATCAAAATATATCATGACACAAATGCAAGTTGTGTCATTTAATTAGTATCTGTAATCCTTATCTATGCCTGCTAAAAAAAGCAGATACGGATCTGGATGTGAATCTATACACAAATACTATCTACACCTGATCTGCTATCTGCCTTTCTTCTTCATCTCATATAACCCTCATAACCTGGTAAATGTATGAGATGGTATTCGAATTCTTCAATTAAATTTCCAGTCTTTAACTTGGAGGTTGCATCCTTGAAACCGCTCGAAGTGAGTCTTTTAATCCAAAATGTGCATCGTACTTAAGTCATTATGATCTACAGGAAGGATCGCAGGGTTGAGTGGATGCACTTAGCTTACAGAGTTATTAGTAAATATGACAAACATCAAGTTGAACCATTTTACTGTGGAGAAAGTTCCTGACGAACAACATACCCCAATCCACCAACCACAAAACTAAGAGAACTTCAAAAGGCTCATAAGACCTCACATATTCATAAAGGCTAAACATTCGCCAAATCTGCATGTGGTCATGGAAGATCCACCAAAAACAGGTCCAACATATGGCATTCGCCTTTTGACAAGCAGGTCGACTGACATGCATACTTTATATTTTTATTTAAATAATTGACAGAAAATTTTTGGTTACTATTCTTCTAAGTGAAAGATAATAACAATTTGCTTGTTTAATATAAAATATTAATAAAAATTTGCTTGTTTAATATAAAGTCTAAGTAAACAAAGGCATCATGGGCATTATAGAAAAAATAGCAGAAATAAGAGCTGAATTTTGATTCTCACCAGAATGTTGTAATTGTCCATCATCATTGCAATTAATCCAGCTGCATTAGCTGCGCCTTCTGGAAGAGACAGGTATGCCTGAAATTGCATGGTTATCTTTAGATGATCAAACTAAAGAGAAACTCTGTGCTTATTACAAATTCATATTATGTGAAGCCCGCACAAAATTCAAAATATGACAAAATGGGGAATACATATGACACAGTTCTAAACAAGCAGTTCCAGCTAGCTGCAGGAAGGCCTGAAAAGACAGCATCCATCAAACAACATATCATGTCACCAGCCAGTGACACCCCAAAACACATCATAACCAGACATACATGTTTATCAGATTGTAATCATCAAACAGGTCCATGGCTAAAAGGTTTAGCAATGAACCTTCTAAATATGAAAAATCAAGGTCGCAGCTACCATCAAGATAATGAAATGGATGGATGGGCGAGGCTGACCAATTACCACTATGTTTATTTTAAAGCAGATTATGGATTTTGACAACATTAATATTAAACTATCATAATTGCCACATTGATAATGGAAAGCAGTATATCTTGAAGCTAACGCAACATCCACATAATGCAGGAAGCTGATAGAGATTTTAAAATGTACCCAAACAATGTCGGGGAAATGCATGAGAAAATGTTTTCAGAAGTTTCCTTATCTCTATATAAGAAAACATTTTCACTCATTTCCAAGAATTTCCTCTTCTCTTATAATCCCCTCACCTGTCTTCACAGTTTTCTTGGAAGGAAATCATAAAACATCACCATGCCATAGCCATCCAACCTTTTCACAGATATTTGGAGTCAGCTTTTGGGTCCACTTCATGGACCATGATGCGCCAAGTAAAACTTCAGTGGCAAGAGTGGAAATGGCACCATATGTTCACCAAAACCAATATGGTCAAACAGAAAATTGTGTTCCCAAATCTCAATGACTAGAATATTAATATAGCCCCTAAATCTAGAATAAAAGCCACACATCAACTGCATTAAAGTCATGAGATTCAAGATAACAAGAACAATCGCAATTCCACCAATATTAGTCAGACTAAAAGGAGTCATGCCTTATTTCAAAAAATTGAAATAAGAAATGCCTATGATGGGAAAGAGCTTAGGAGGCTGATACAGTACAAAGTGGAATTTTAAACTGAGTTACTATAGAACAGGATAAGAAAAATATTGGCAGCCATCATGTACCTAGATGAAACAACATGAACATTCATGAGATATGAATTTCAGAAAGCTCTGTTAACGATTGATACACTAGTAAGATAAAATCAGAGCATTAAGGCTGCATTTGGCGTTGCTGTCACTTTTTTTTAAAAAAAGAAACAGAAATTCTATTTTTATTTTTTAACATTTCTAACAATAGAAATATGTTTGGTAGTCACCATTGCTTTTTATTTTTTACAACTCTGACAACAGAAATAGGTTTGGTAGCTACTGGTATTTTTTATTCTTTACAGGAGACACTTTTAAAAAGTAACTTTTCCAAAAAGTTATTTCAGTTTCCCAAAGTTACTTTAAAAAAATAAGTGAAAGTGAAAAAATTTTACTTTCACTCTTTCATAAATGATGAACATTACTTTAAAAAATAAAAATAAAAATAATGTAACCAAACAAAATTTTTACATTAGATTTCGTATTTGTACTTTTAAAAATAAAAACAGGAAAGAGAAGTGATATTAAACAGACCCTAAGGAACCATGTCTACCACCACAAAGCCAATGCAATACTTATATAACATTAGTTTCATTAGATTAACTAGAGAAATGCCAAGAGAAATTAAAGTAATTGACAGAAACATAAACTATTTAGTGGTCAATAAGTGGGATCCAGACTTCACCAAAAGAAGATGGTGTCTAGAAAGTGACCAAGGGAAAGAATTCATGCAGTTCCTGCTTCAAGGAATAGCAACAAGCAAAACAGAGAAAAGACTTTGAAACGTATTTGGCAAAAACAAAAAGGTGATTGCTTATGGTAAACAAAAGGGGAATCTACTGACAAAACAAGATGAGAGGGTAAAATCTAAGTTATTTGAAAGAGTTGAAAGAGGTTTGCGACAGCATATGCAACCCTTAGTAGGTATAAATGGGGAAAAAAAAAAGCTGCTTTTTCAGGCGTTTGAGTTTGTTGGATCATGTAAATTCAAATCTCATTGCTTCACAATACATGATAAACCTTCTAAAAAAAAAAAAAGGGGGGGCTGCTGAATCACAATCCACAAAACCCAAAATACACAAAAATCAAGGCTCTACAATTCTGGATGGTTCTTGCCCATGCATCTATAAATAAGAACTGGATGGTAACAAAACATAAGGGCATCAGCATGCATGGTGGGTCACAAAAGATCAACAATTAACATGCCTGGCCATGATCTACACAAAAAGAAACACATATAACCAAAATTACAGCAGATAAGGATATTTTCAGACCATATAATATATCAGAAATCTTTTAATAGGATTGTATTCATGACCGCTCGAGACATAGATATAAAACCTTAAATTTTGACTGTCAGCTGTAGGCATTTCAGATATTATAAATCATGATAATCAACATCAATTTTCAATTGAGGTGACTTATTATGTATTATTCACATCAGAGACATACAAAATATTTGACTTCTGGCTTCTCAGATTCTTGGTATTGCAAATTATAAGTAGCAACATCTTCAAATTTAGATGGATGGCAGGTACTGCACTGGATTTACAATAAAGGACTGACATCAGATATTAAGGTGCAAGAGCATTTTACAACCAGACATTAACCCTTATTAAATTAGGGTTAAAATGCAGTCAAGGCAGCTTTAGCCAAGAGAAGGACCTATCACGAAACCAACTGCCAAGGATGGAACACAAGCTCATACAACAGAATGCACCAAAGCATGTGTTGGCTGGTCCCATGTGCTTGCATGTGTTTGGGTGTTTCTATGTGCCTTTAAATATGTGTATCCATTCCACATTTTTTGCTTTCTAAAGTGCAAATTGAGTAACGCTTGCAAAAATCTCAAGGTTCATAAGATGCTCTAAACCCAGAAGAGCAATAAATGTTGCAAGCAAGTTTCAACAGGCATGCTTACCCTATTCATATTATAAAGAGCCTCCACCATGTCAGCAGATCTGTTGCACATTACTGAAGCCACCTGTAAATCCAAATGAGTTACAAGTATGAGAAAATAATGAGAGTCAATAACAGTGGCCTCACACCACAAAAATTAAGGGGGAAAGAAGGAGGGAAAATGGCTAACTCCCTTTAAAGAGGAAAAAGTCTAACATATCACACACCCATGCATAAGCACTTGCAAGCACAAATATGTAATCAGAATATACTATTTAAAATGACTCTTGACTTAACCATTATATTAGTCTAATATCGAATAAAAGATGGCTAAAAATGGTTTACTTTTTTCCAATCTTTTCCATATCTGCGGTATGCTTCATAAAAATGTTCCAAATCTTCCTTGCTCCATTGAGAACCTAACACATCTGACAATTTCCTCTTCTGCACAAATATGCAGTGTCATAAGTCTGGAAAATGAAACAAGACATGTTGCAGTAATAAGCAGATGCATAATTTGCACAATGCAGGAAACACCTGCACTTCATACCCAACAATTCCAATCAAGTCAAAATTTTGAAAATGGGGCACCTGAGGCTGTTCTCCTCTAGTATCATCAGTGGGTGGTGTTAGTGGGGATGAGTTACACAGAACATAGCAAATTGGCAATAACCTCATTTATATCAATTAGCCAAAAAGTGAGAGCAGTTCATGACATTGTCAAAAATGAACTAAAGGAAAAAAAATGATGCAAAAGGCTACATTAAAAACTAACCTCAGAAACTTTAGAATTAGATAACCAAAGAAGTAATACCTTTGACACTTTTTTTATTCTTAGAATAACCATGTACCAAGTTCATAAACTGCTCTAGGTAGAGAGGTTAATTCAACTAGAGCAGTTGGGAAAAATTGTTTTTTCAGATAAACAACCACATGATGTATAACATCAGTACCAACAGTGAGAATTACATACAAAAAAAATACACTGAAATAGGCATTCAGATTGACACATAGCAACCAGAAAAGAATTATAAAAAGAGCAAGTTCTTACAAGTTACGACTAAAAATAAAGTTCATCTTTCCTTAATTAGGCAACTCATTTTATTATTCGCTACATCATCAACACATGTAATTAGATCAGAACCCCAATATTCCATGTGGACAATGTTGTACTTGAGAAAAATACATCATGGATTCTATTCACTGCATAAAGTAGTGTAAGATAACATCAACAACATTAATGTAGTAAAACATGATAGGGCATGGCCTTCAATAAAGTCATGGAGTCTAAAATATTCATTCTTGAAAATAAGAACAAAAGTTTTTCTTTCACATTTGGCATTATCATGGTCCCATACAATAATCCTTCTACCTTGTTCTATGTGTACATATATTACCTTGATTTGGGTCAACAGGAATTTAACCAGTTCAGAATTACTAATCAAAAAGCATGGAAAAAGACTAATGACTCTCACCTATCTAACAAGATAAAGGATGTGATAAGAGTTCTTTGCTTTTATTAATAAATAATAATAATAACAAAAGTTGAACCTGGCTGATGTCATTCAATTCTTTACAAATACACTGGAACAACAGAAAATGATTGATTTGAACTTTTAGTTTTATTAAGGTGGTCATATCAAATGTAAAAAAGTTAAAGAGCAGAAACAGAATGCCAATGTTCTAACATCAGCTTGTGAGAGAAGCAAGACTAATACCAAAGATGATTAAATGATCAGACAGGTGATTAAATGATTTCTTCTGGTAGTAAAAGCTTACCCTTATTTCCTTTTGTTTGCATTGGTTTTGTCTTTATCAGATGACTCCTCATTAGCTTTAGATGAGAACTTGTTTTCAACTTTAGATTTTTTTGCAGTACCCATAAAGCCTCTTTATTGCCAGACCAAAGACATCAGGCAGAGAGATTTCATGGAAATAATTGACCTAAGCAGATTCACCAAAAAAAAAAAAAAAGCATTCTCAATGACGTAAGAGAAAACAATAAAGCATGCATATTGCAGAAAATAAACAGCCTAGGTAAGAGGTCAACATAAAAACCATAATCAGCATAAACATGGTTTATAATATTAATCAATAAAAAAAACTTTTATTAGGTTGAAAAAAGACAAGTAATGAGAAAATAGCAAAATGATACTTTAAATAAGGAACAAGATTGTAGTAATTCTGACATATCATAACAGAGATTCAAACACAACGCAAGCTTAGGCAGTGTCTAGTTCTACAAAAACTATGATCACAAAACTTCACCACTTGCTTTATTTGTGATTCTCTTGTTCAATTCTGTGGTTTGATGCAAAGACCATGGACTGTGCATGCAAACACAAGCAACTTACATGATATTTGAAAGTAAAGTACCGGGAAATCCAACCATGAGGTATATTGTGAGTGTTGTGAAATATGTTTACACATATAAAGTGCATGGTGTTTGTTGTTTACATATGCATATTGTGAGTATTGTGCAAACTGCAAAATGCATTTCAAGTCTACAGGAGCACTTGCATAAATAAATTAGTATGACTAGGACACAAAGTTAAGCAATGCACTCTATATACAAGCTGCGTAATGTCATTTTGGGAATGAATAACAGATTTAGTCATTCCAAGACCAATGTAGGACAATAACTTATGGCCAAATCTAGTTACAAATCTGTCAAATGGTAAACCAACAAGCATTCCCAGTAACAGAGTACTTGGTGCCAATAGCTATTATGGGACTAGGTTACAAAACACTACGTCCATATTTCGTGAGGGCATCTCACTACATTAATTAAATCAACAACTATAATATGCACCTGAAAACAAAAATAATAATTTGAGAGGGAAAAAACTAGTGCAATTTCATTCTTTATTCTCAAGCAAGCAAGCAAGCAAAACTATGACAAGCCATTTGTTCTGTCTGCCATCTCTTTCTTGATTACCTGTGAATCAAGAATCCCAGGAGAAGGAATAGAATTTTTTTAAGAAAATCTCTTTTCAAAGAAAATCAAGAAAATCCTTCGACATTTTAGATTAAACGGTAGGATAAGATACAATATATATAGCATTTAGCAAAAAAAAAAAAAAAAAAAAAGAATGAAAGAAGTAAAAACGACGAGAATGGAACGATTAGAAAAACGGCAGCAAAATACCTTCAAGTCTCTTCTTTCTTAGTATAAATTAAGATCTTCGTAGTATCTGAAGAATTTCTTTCGGTACACGCGTACACGCCACCACCGATCGCTGAGAAGAATCTTGGCGAAACGAAGATGTCAATGTTGGATGGAACCAACTTAACGTTAGGTTAGGGATTCTTTGAAAAAAAAAAAAAACTTTTGAAATCAAAGAGAACCGGGAGGGAACCGAGACAGAACGTGATCGAAACTAAGAATCCGTTCGAACGGATGCCGGCGGCGAAGAGAAAGATCGACAGACGCTGGCGGCGAGAGAGGAGAAGGATAAGGGTTTGGATCGGAATAAAACGATAGGAAGGAACAAAGAAGCGATGGCGAAGAGATCGGAGGCCGATGGAAACCGGAGAGAACTAAAACTATAGCGTGCTGTTTCACGGCTGGGATCCTTGGCGGGCGCTGAAGAAATAAATAAAATAACCAAACAAAACGCCCTCAAGGCGGTGCCTTGTAGCTCCAGGGGCGGATTCTCGATCCGCCGTCCGAGCGGATTCTTGAAAAAGATCGCAACCGTAAAATACCCGAGAGTCCACGGTACAGCTATCGGACGTCGAAGATTCAATCGGGGACGATGCGTGTCGCACTCCCACTTCCGCGCGCAAGTTTTATGCCGCATATCTCGCCGATACGTATATCGCTGTAACGACCGTTATTTTGGTTTTGGGGGCCTACCTTCTGTTGTTTATAAAAATTAATGATTGAATGATGATTATGTGAACAGTTACCATGGTTTCCCGCGGTTTAGATGGCAGAAATGCGAGAGTCGTTTTTATAACCGGTGCATTTTTGCACCGGTTTGATAGTTAAGAGATGGGTTTCAAAGATATTTTAGAAAAGGTGTTAAAGAAGAAAATATCATTTGAAATGGTATTTTTTCGGTGCTATTTCATCTCCTGGAGCTCGGCCAAGTCAACCATGGAGCTGACATGGAAAGCCATGAAATCGCCACATGGTGTGGCGATTTCACAATAAGTGAAATCGCTACACGGTGTGGCGATTTCACTATTCTGAAATCGCCACACCATGTGGCGATTTCATATCAAGTGAAATTGCCACATGGTGTGGCGATTTCAGCTGAGAAATCACCACACCATGTGGCATTTTTCTCAGCCTCTAACTACAAAGCAGAGGTCGATCGGTGCCAGTGCTCGACGAAAGAAATTTTCATCCTCTCCACGCTTTGAACCCGTTCCAATCGAGTTCATTATATCGGGTGTTCCCAAGCATTGTTTCCCCGGCGTTCCAATCGATCGTCCGAAACCTGGTCGGCGGCAAGCGGAGGTTTATTGCATCATCCCCCTTCTTCCTCCTCTTCTCTCTCGCTGCCATCGCCTCCCGGTAGATTACAAGTAAGTTTTTTTTTTTTTGTATAATCTATGTGGCACGAATGATCCAAATGGCCCCGATCTGTTTTGCCTTAATCCATGCAAATGGCCCATGACTGTCATGCTAGGGTGCCGGCCGTGGATCTTCACTGTCATGCTAGGGTGCCGACCGTGGATTTCATATCTGTTTTAAAGTTTGATAAGGAGATTCCAAGTTTGATCATTTGTTGGTTTTACAAGAAATTAGATTATATTTATCTTGCTTGTACTATAGTATCTAATTATGATATTTAGATTATAGATGTTAAGTTGTTTGCCTTCTGCTAATTAAATTACATTTATAGGGATGCACAAGGGTATTAATGTTGAAGTGTTTTATAAACACATTGATGCAATGAGATATACCGTCAACTAATAATTCTTTTAACTTGTTATGTCAGACATGGCTCATAATGTCTTAGATTAAGGGCCTCGTGATCCTACTGTTCTTACTTTGCAAGAGATGCATAGATCAACCAATATATTTCAGGGCGAGGTATGTATTATTGATCGACAGTCCTTAAATAATTTACATTTGTTTATGTTAATGCGGATGTATCATTTAATTTATTTTATGTCAGGAGTTACCGGTTCTTAGATGTCGTCGTCATGACGCACGTATATGGAGAGAGACACCGGGAATATCGCACCCACGAGTACAGTATTATCTAGATCATGTCGGCATGTTTGGCATATATAGGATTGGCCAGATTCGACTGGATGTTGGCCTTATTTCTGCACTAGTAGAGAGATGGCGTCAAGAGACCCACACATTCCATCTACCTTTTGGTGAGGCGACCATTACACTACAGGATGTGAGTATTTGAGTAGCCTTCGGATTGATGGTTCTGCTGTAACTGGGTTAGATCCGCGCCATACTATTCCGGAGTGGCAGGCTATATTTGGGAGGCTATTTGGTGTCGAGCCTCCTGTCGAAGCATTTCCAAAAGGTCGTTTTCGATTGGCATTCTTCGATCAATTCTATCGCGACCTTCACTTGGACGAAGATGTGGATGATGAGGTTGTCTAGCAATTCGTGAGGGGACAACTTCTTCGAATCATTGGTGGAGTTATTCTTCCAGATACCTCTGGTAATTTAGTTAAGTTGATGTATGTGTCATTTCTGGAAGACTTGGAGGCATTTGCCGCTCTTAGCTGGGGTTCAGCAACGCTGGCTGGTTTATATAGAGCACTGTGTCGTGCTACGAGCCCTACTCAGTCTGATATCGGAGGATATCTTCCATTGCTACAGGTAAACACTTTATTCTTATGTTTGAGATCGAGGTAATTTTTATTGTTAATTAACAATTTGAATTATCCAAACATGCAGATTTGGGCATGGGAACGATTTCCTATTTTCCATCCCACGAGACTCGAGATTCCGGAGGCGAGACCTTCGGATGCTGATGATGATTGGCACTTAGGTGCACCGTGGGGGTTTAGATGGCACGTTAGATATAACATGAAAAATATTCTAACCCATACACTACGTGCTTATAGGGACCAGTTGGATGTGTTGGATGATAGTGAGCAACGGGTATGTCATTTTGCAATATGGAATTCAATTAGATCGATTCATTATGTTTGTTAAGGTTTAATTATATATTTTCTATGCAGTTCTTATGGTGTCCTTACTCGGCAGCAGTTATCTCTATTTTACCTTCAAGCTGCTTGGTAAGTTCGGATATTTGGATGGCACGGATCCCGCTAATATGTTTTGATGTAGTTGAGTGGCATTTGCCGGACCGGGTGCTTCGTCAATTTGGATGTCGACAGTCGATTCCATGTCCATGCGATACTTCGCTGCATCTTCATCAGATTGATAGACGAGGGAGGTCAAATGTTGCATGGGACGCCGTGCACGGGACTTATATTGAAACATGGAATGCACGGCGTCAGCATCTGATTATGGGAGAGCCTATAGTAGCAGGATTCCCATGCACACCCGATTATATGGCTTGGTTTAGGAGCATCACTCGAATATGTGTAGGCCGTTCTGAGTACAGTACAAGGGGCTACGAAGGGGAAGGCACTTCATTTGAGTTTCTGGTACTATTTTATAAATTTGTTTGGGTCTCTTTTTCTTTCAACTTCATAAGCTTTCATATAAATTTTTGTTGTCATATTATATGCAGCATGAGAGGTTTCAACAACTGACTGTTGAGCTTGAGCGGGCTGTAGCCGCCCCAGTGGACGATGAGCGGCTAAAGATTTTGAGAAGCGCGACGGCAATGGCTCATGGTACATTATCAGTGGTCGGGCATCGGCATGTTCAGAGCACAGCTCCTTCAACACTGTACCCGGAGGTCCCGGAGTCCACACGAGCCGATGTTGATCAGATGATGGAGACATTTCACTATACCCCATCGCCTTCTTGCATGCGGTCCCCATTACCACACGAGTATTCGCAGAGGAGGGACGCCGGGGAGGGTACGTATGCCTGTCGCATTGATGACATTGTTGATGCGGACATTGCCGAGATCTGTGAGGATGCTGATGTCTCCCAGTCACATTTGGACGCTGCTATGCATGATGTTTTTCCATCCTACCTTGATACCCACGCAGGAGGGGGTATCTCAGGTGATTGATGAAGATCTCATACCATTGGCGACATATAGGCGACGGACTGGACGCATTCGCCGACCTCCTCGACGAGGATGTGGAACCTAGGTTTAATAGATTTTTGTACTTTAACCAACTGATGTAAAAATTCTATTTTGAAATGTATCTGAAAATTTTAATTTTTATAAGAATGTGTTGTTTAAATGTATTATCTTTTTGTCATGAACGGCATTTGTTTTAATCCTTTCCATTAGAAAGTTAAACTTCCGAAGCTGATGTTCGCTCCCTGCTTTCCAGACTGCTCTTTTCAACTGAACATTGAGAATCTCGAGTTAAAATTACTGCAAACATGTCTCAAACATATCGATGATAAGCTCTTGGTGGAGCCCATCCAATTAGATTATCAGCTATGGCACTCAGTATACCTAGATGTCGGTCAGATATAAGACAAATGTCATTTCTATCTTTCACAACATGCCTCCTAAGCCTCAGCAAAACTAGCTCCAGCTAGCTGTACACTCTTCATCAACAATTGCATAGGCCAGTGAAAATATCCTATTATCAGCATCAGTGCCTGTCGCAATCAGCATCTTCCCCCGGTACTTTTCATAAAGATGTGTTCCATCAATAGAAATCACCGGGCGACAATACCGAAACCCCTCAACAGATGGTTGAAATGCCCAGAATACATAATTCAGGACACGTTCAGAAGAACTTGCTTCACTGTAGAAATCCCAACATACAACTGTTCCAGGGTTAGCATTCTGCAGTGCAAGCATGTATCTAGGAAGCTTGCATATGATGGTTCCCATTCACCAAATATATCAATCAATGCCCTCTTTCCACGCCATGCTTTCGAATATGACACTGTATAGTGAAATTGTTCTGCAATGGTTGCTATAATAGCTTCAATATTCACACTTGGATCTTTCTCCACAATGTGTCGAATAGCATAGCTAATAATTCGAGAAGTAATATGTTTGTTATCCCGAGTTAAATTACTGAATAAACAAGAGTGCGGCCCTTCATACCTTGTGATCTCAAAAATCCATGCTTCTTCAACTTGGTAGCACACAACCTCCACGGACACTGTTGGGTAGTACTTGAAGAGGCACATCTCACAGACCAGAATAGTTTTTTCGACTCCACCACATTATATGTGCGATGCTTCTTGATGTGATACATGTCACATGCTCTCTTTAGTTCATCTTTAGTATAAATAATAATCCTTTAGCAAACTCAGTAATTGATGGATCCCAAAATTGAGAGTTGAAGGGTAAATCTCTCGGAGTACTAACACATCCACCATCATGCAAATTCAACTCATCATAAAATTCTGGAACTTGTTCATCTGCAAAGGCTTGGTGATCATGTACCTGAGTTGGAATATGTTCTGGATGACTATATGTAGGAATGGAACTAAAGCCAGTCTCATGAACTATATCATCTCCATATGACTCTTCATCTTCATTTGACTCTTCATCTGAGTTATCATGTTCAGGCCAATAGTCATCATCTGCACTCTCGTCTGACTCCATTCCCTGACTATCAATATTACATTGATTGTTTACCACATCATCACTCTGCACTGCTGGCATAAATTCCTCAATCATTGGAAAATCCACAGGAGTCCTAACCTGTTCCTGCTGCTGGGCTATAGGAGAACTGTTATAAACATTCTCTATATGACCAACACTATATGGCTCTGGAACATCATCCCTTAAAACATAGACTTCAATACACCGATATTCAGGATACTTCGAGGGAAATGTCAACATGTGCTCCACATTGTCATCGTCCTCAATTGGAAGAAGCACATATTTTTGATTCAATGTCGGAGATCTCCACATCAATCTGATGATATATCTCTGTACTGGAATTGTTAGAACTGTATGTACTTGATCAACTAACTCAGCAAAGCGTGTTCCCGTGCTCAATTTCAAACATTTACGTGGAGGTTGATTATAATGTATCCCTTCTTGGCCGCCATGTTCAATTGATCCATCATAATATAGCAGAACACGTATAGTTTCCATCTGAAAAAAAGGGTGATAATAAATTTATCAAGCCTCTTGTGTATACGCCTATAAATGTAATCTATTTTCTTGCCAAACCAAGATATGACGGTGCCATCAAAAGGAAAACTTTAAATGTCCAAGTATTGTTATTTAATCATCTATATGATCAATAAAATCAGCATCTAAATAACTAGTTGCATTTACTTTAATAGCCTAGCACATTAAACGAATAAACGAATATGATGCAAAGATATTTAGGGCATGGTATTTATGGTTATTAAAAAATATTTTAAATACTCACTGCAGTTAACGATCGGAAAGGCGAGGGCGATGAGAGGTAAGAGGAGGAAGAAGTGGGAGCTTACCGGGAAAGAGGAGGAATGGTTGCCACCGAGCAGGAGATGGAAACAGATGGACGCCTGGGAGAAGGAGGAAGAAGAAGAAGAAGAGAAGAGAATCGGGCAGCTGGGGTTAAAAACCCTGAGAAAAACGCCACATGGTGTGGCGATTTCACAATAAGTGAAATCGCTACACCATGTGGCAATTTCATGGCTTTCCATGTCAGCTCCTTGGCTGACTTGGCCGAGCTCCAGGAGATGAAATGGCACCGAAAAAACGCCATTTCAAATGGCGTTTTTCCCTTTAACACCTTCCCTGCAATATCTTTGGAACCCACCCCTTGACTGTCAAACCGGTGCAAAAATGCACCGGTTATAAAAACGACTCAGAAATGCAGGCCTACGTATATTATAATATTTTATATATATTATAATATAATTTAATTTAATATAATAGAGAAATTTTTGTATTTTATAGTTAGTGATTTTAGATTCTTATAGCATATAAAATATAGTGATGTTAAATCACTAGTAATCTAATATATTAAATAAGATAATTTTTTACCGCTAAGGATCAAATCTTATCAAAATTAGCATCATTTGAAAAATTGAAGTGATCTCAAAATGATAACCAAACACATCATTAAAGGTATGGTTGGCCTTTTAAAATTTATATTTAATTTTTTATTAATTACATCAGAATACTTCTAAATATTATCATAAATTTTTTAAGATGATTAAGTATAATTATTTTAATTATTATTTGTTTGTTATAAATATTTAAAATAAAAAATTCACTCTACCAATATAATTCTATGTTCGAATGAATTAATGTACATTGGTTTAGTTGCGTTCAAGTCCGACCTTCTCCCAGTCGAGCACAGGTTTGATTTCTAAATTTTTTTTTTTTTTTTTGGGCCCTAGCCAGGTCTGAAATATTTTTTTCAAGTTGAGTGGCCCTTTTTTTTTAGCGTTGCTTCCTTAAAGATCGAGGCTGGGGGTGATAAAAGTGTCGCTTATTTTTATTATTTTATTTTTGGTTAAGTTAAAAATTCCATGGAACAACGTAACATGTGTTTTCTTTTTATTTTATCGTTAGGAGACATTTGGTAATTTTGATGATCTTTATTCCCAAATTAACTTTATTTAATAATTTTTTATTAAAATCACAAAATATTTATAATTACTTTATTTGATATCCCATAAAAATCTAAACTACTGTAAATGTAATTATAGCCAAAATAATATCAGACAAACAAAATTTTGATTCTTAAATATAAATCCAAGTTTACGGTCATATAATAAACTTGAATATTTACCGAAATTGTGATCATTATATAGATAAAATAAGTTAAATCATTATCATATAGAATTAAGGTATAATCAAACACAGTAGTTTTATTATTTTTATCTGATTTATTGATCAGCCTTAGATAGATCAATCCATATCAAACACTCTATGATTAAGATATGTTGGTTATAGATGCCAGCAAGGGTATTTTTTTCAATAATAATCTCTTGAGACTGCTAAGGACTATGCATGTAACAATCTGAATTTTGTTTCATGACATGAAAGCAAAATGGACAAGGCTCACGCTAACTTGAGTTATTATAATCAAAAGGGAATCCAATAACTGATTATAAGCCCTTCCATTTTCTCTTAATTTTTTGATATGGTTGCATAATCCCACCGATGAATTAAGGAAGATCAATCTTGAAATCCCATCTATCCTCCTCCTTGGTTACTCTATGTTCATACAGGAAGGATGGATTTACTTTGATGTGTACGATTAAGAATAAATGTAGTACTTATTCACGGGATCTTAACGAAAGCAGAATATTTATTATTAGAGTATACACTTTATGATACTTTCCATGATTCTAACAGATTTGGCCTATGAGGCTCTTCGACTGCTTTAGCAACGCATCGCCATACAATTTTTTTCATCTTTTGGAAGCCTTCATCTTCAGGTTTTATCAAAATTAACTTCGATGGTAGTGTCAGAAATAAATCTCCAAGATTAGCTTTTGTTATCCAAGGGTCAGATGGAGCCATATTAACAAGGATAGATTTGGTCTTATAGATTCATCTATTTCTATGGCTAAGCTTCATGCAACATGGACAAGCATTTCTATACTACTCGCATTCTTGGAACTCGCAGTTTTACAATTAAAGAGGATTCACTTACTGTCATTTGATGGATTAGGCAAGATCCGTACAACCATTTACCTACCAACCCTTGATTCATGACAGTTGATCTACCCTCTAGGATGTACACATGATCAAAATTTGATATGTATATTGAAAAGCCAACTCTGAGGCTGATTGGATTTCAGTTCTAGTAGCCTACCACTCTGAATTTTGAATTTGAAAATAGAAGAATTCATGCCTTATTGTACCTCAGCAAATTTTATTTTGTCCTATTGGCTTGGCTCGCATCATAATAGGATCATCATAGGGATGACAATTTTTTCCATTTAGCCGTTTACCAGGTCGGTATCGTTTTTAACGGATCGAGAAATCCTCGATCTAAACGGCTTAACCGGTCACGGAGATTTTTCGTTAACGGCTAAATGAGTAAACGGCCAGGAACGGTATTCTTCACCTCATCCCCATTTACCCATCTCCGTTAAATTTAATATAATATATTTAAAATTTAAATAAATACATATATATATATATATTAAAAATTAAAAATTAAAAAAAAATTAAAAATAAATAAAATATATATAATCTTGACTCTTCTCTTCCTTCTTTCAGGAAGCCGTCTCTTGCTCTTGCTTCTTTCACGCAGCCGATCTAAAGTTCTAAGCCAAAACCATCAGACGAGAACCTAGCTCTATCATTCTATCATCTATCTTCGTCAATCGCTGCTCATCAATGCCCTCCAGCACCTTTTTCTTTCTCTTCTCCATGCTCATCTTTTTTCTTTATTTTTAAAGAAAATTATCTTTTCATTTTTTGCTTTGAAATTTGAATGTATTTTTTTTTTTTTACGGTTGTTGCATTGAAAATCTTTATTTTCTGATTTTTCCTTATTAGTTATTTCTTTCTCACTTTCATTCTCTTTTCCTTGTCACATAAAAATCTCACTTTTCATTCTTTTCTTCCAAAAGAATCTTTTATATATCAATATCATTAGTTTATTTTTCTCAATTAGTTTTCATTTTATCATAAAAAATTATTTTTAAATTTTAATATTATAAATTTAATAAAATAATTTTATTTTTTTATGTAAACGAGCAAATGGATACCCAATGGCTATTCGTTTATTCGGATATTTTCATCTTTGATCCGTTAATTATAACGATTTAACGGAATAAGTACGGACATTTTTTTAACGAAAACATGAATCGGCATGGATCGTCTCGGGTCATTCGACTCATCCCTAGCAGTTGCTGTCCCTAGATCATCCACTTGTATAAAATAATAAAAAAAAGCACGTCACTTCTTTCGTGCAATAATTGCTACAGTCGTAGAGCCAACTCGTGTCACTTTTACGTTCATGCCATGGTACATGCAATTTTCCTAAAATGATTTAAAAATCTTAAAAATTTATCTATTGCATTTATATGGAAGGCTGGCCAATATATATAAGAGTCAACGGTATCAGTAGAAAATCAAAAAGCAGTCCTCAAGCTTTTACTCAAAATTTATTTTAATTTTTAAACTTATAATTATTATAATTTATTCTCTCATTTTACCTAGGATTGATTAAAATTGATAAATATCTAATGTATCATTTTATCAATTAGTTCATGTACTTGTATCAGAATGATACATTAGTTATTCTATTAATTTTGATGAATCTCTTGTAATGAAATGTAAATAATGTAACGTTTTTAAAAATGAATATTAAATCATAATAAATATGTTTTGCATTTTAAAAAATTATATATTTTTAAATTTTAAACCATAATCTCGATCCTATACTATAAAAATCCATATAGAGAATATTGAGAACGAGAAAAATATTTCTCTTAAACTTAGAACTGTTTTGTATTTTTTTTCTCTTTATTTTATATTCATACAAGTACAAGGGCCTCCATTTCGTGAATAAATGCATCCAAGTTTGGGTTCGTGTGTTTATAAAGTTGAGGTTACTCAGTAGCCGACGCTAATGACCTGTATGTTACCTTTTGGACTTGATGTTAATGATGGTTTTTTTTTTTTTTTTTGGTATTTGAACACTGAAATTTTAATGTAAGTAGGCTAAACTATGTACTTAATTCTTATACTTAGGGGTTTATGTCATTTTGATTCTTAAACTTTAAAAAATTATAAAATAATCTTAAACTTTTTATTTGTATCACTTTAATTCTTGTCATTAAATGGAGGAGACCAGTTTATTTTTATCTTATATGGCAGCATATGTGGTAGTACATATGGCATCCAATTGACAAAACTAAATTTTAAATTCATAAATAATCATTAATTTATTATTTAATAATAATAATAATAATAAGTAAAAAAAATACCCTAATTCCCTTGACCCATGTATTCGCTTTGCTCTCTTCTCACTTAGCCCTTCACCGCCAAAGAGGAGGCCGTCCACGTTCTCCTTCGTCGTCTCCCCGTCGCCTCTGGCCATCGCCTTCTTTCTAACACTGACTGTTGCTAGCTCTTCATTTCGATGAAGAACTGGTTGAGAATTACAGCTCAAAAAGTCTTAAATCCGGTCATCATCTTCCTTAAACAATGAACTAAAATTAGAACCTCTAAGACTCTTGATCTAGGTGCCATCGGTGGTTTACTTGTCACGCCCCAGTCCCAAAATTTGAACTAGGATGACAACCCGTCGCATGCCAGGCATGCAAGGCATCTCGAACTTCATCACATGAATCAATATAAAGTAAAATTCATATCCATGATTTATTACAAACCATAATTATCAGTCTTAGGCTACCTGTCCTACACACAAGCAAATCTGAACTAATTCAATAGAATGAAACTAAGTCTATTTAATAGAAGCTCCTTCTATGCCAATTATCCTTCTTCATTCCTGAGGCTCTGAAAAACATTGTGAGAATTCTATGAGCTCACACTCAATAAGTAAGCCTAATATAATTTCAAAAATTTCATTTATCATGCTATCAGCAGTTTCATGTCATCATATCAATTAATTTGAAACTTAATTCAATAATAATTGCTAGAATATATGCGATGTAAACAAAACATTATTTATACTGTCATTATTTTTCTTTATGTGTCCCATGGCCCTACAACACACATCTTGTGTATCACTCTTAAATATCCCCTAAGAGGAAGGGTCCTGGTACCAGTATTCTGTCATATGTCATGTGAAAATCTGTCATATGAGAATCTATCATGTGAGAACCGCGGCGACACATAAAGTTTTACTGTCATTATCATAATTACATATTATCATAGTAACAACATGATTTTATAAATTAACATAATTACATTTAACTGTAAGTTCACAGTTTACAAATTAAATAATTTATAAAATTATAATACTTGACTTACTTACCACAGTACGCAAATTCCAATTGATAACTCAGCTAATTGGACACCTGGAAACCTACAGTATCATTTTTCATTATTAAATTTCTAAAATCTGAATTATAAAATAATTCTTAAACTCTACCCAAACCACTTCACGGGCCCAACTTTGGTCTTGAATATCTCTCAATGTATACACCCAAATAGGGAAATAAAATTATCCCAAGAAACTAGAATCAATCCTGATTTGGGCCATATATTTACTTTGCCATTCTCGGCCCGATACAGGGCCCAAAACGCCGCTCAAACAGGGCTCCAGAGACGGCCCAACAGAGCCCAAAGACCAAACGGCCCAACTGGCCCATTAATCCCTTATTACCCCACTCCTCTGTTTCTTTTGAAACAGAGGAGCCGAAAGCCGTGCCGGTGGTCAGGGCTGCAGCCGGCCAAATTGGAGGCGACTCGGCCGCCGCCGGGGCTAGCCTCCCCCTCCCTCTCTCTCTCATCAATTCCTCTCTCAATCTTTCTTTTTCTCTTTCATCGCCCACGCGTCTTCCACGGTGCCGGCGCCAATTCCGGCCAAATTGGCATCGGTCCAGCCACCATTGGCCAGACCAAAGCCGGCCGCCGCCGTGGCCGACCTCCCCTCCTTCTCTCTCCCCAATTTCCTCTTTCTTCCTCTCTTTCTCTCTCACTGTTTATCGGGGCCACGATGCATGCCGGCGGCACGGCCGGCCACCATGGCCGGTCGGACCTCCACCGGATGCAAGCCCGGCGCCGGTAGAGGTCGCCGACCAAGGCTCACCCCGGTGAAGCGGCGAGCACGCCGCCGGGCCCGAACCAAGAATCGGACCGCCGGTAAATCCATCTTCGCAGGCTTCTTTCTCCCGTCCCTGCTTTTCTCTCTCTCTCTCTTCCGGCACCCCACCGGACGCCGCCCCCGGTGCCGGTGGGGTTGTCGGCCGGGGCTCAGGCCCGGTGAGGCGGTGGGCACGCTGCCGGGCCTGAACCGGCATCGACACAGGGAAGGGACTGGGTTTCTCAACCCGGTTCCTCCCTGTCTCTCCTTAAATTTTTTTTTAATCTCCCTCTCTCACCCTGGCATGGACGGAAAGACTCACCGGGAGCAGGCGCACGCATGGGATGATGGGGAAGAAACATCCGCACGAGAAGATGATGAGAAGGAGGCGTTCACGTATGATGGGAAGGAGGTTTCGGTGATCTTTTAAAGGCGGTGCAGAGTCCTCAAATTAAGGGACTCTGTTAGTTAGATATACTTGGAATTCAAATATCTAGAGTCTATCTTCCTGGTCTCATGATAACTCTCACGAGCAGTTGAGCAATCCAGGGGATTACATTCTCCCCTCCTTATAAAAATTTCGGTCTCGAAATTGATAACCTTTTATTAGAGAAAATTAAAAGTCCAATTTTTGTCCCAAGGACTAACAATCAACTAAAGCTAACAGTTTTCAATCATTAACTATTTTAAGATATAAATAGTTGTGGATACTTTTCTTTCATTTCTTCCTCCAGTTCCCAAGTAGCCTCCCTCTCAGAATGATTACTCCATTGCACCTTGACATAGGGAATGGTACGCCATCTCAGAACCTGATTTTTGCGGTCTACAATACGCACAGGATGCTCCTCATATGATAAATCTTTCATCAACTATATAGGTTCATACGCTATGACATGGCTGGGGTCAGAGATATACTTTCTCAACATAGAGACATGAAAAACATTATGTACCGCAGATAGAATCGGAGGTAGTGTCAGGCTGTAAGCAACCTCTCCGACTCTGCTCAAGATCTCAAAAGGCCCAATATAACATGGACTCAGCTTTCCTTTAATCCCAAATCTCATCACATCTTTGGTTGGTGATACCCTTAAAAAGACATGATCCCCAATCTGGAATTCCAATTCCCTTCTTCTGACATCAGCATAGCTCTTTTGCCTGCTCTGAGCTGTACGAAGACGCTCCCTGATCAAATGCACCTTATCTACTGTTTGCTGAATCAGCTCAGGGCCTAGCAATTTCCTTTCCCCCACGTCATCCCAACATATAGGAGATCTACACCTCCTACCATACAGAGCTTCAAATGGAGCCATCTAGATGCTGGCTTGGTAACTATTATTATATGCAAACTCCACCAAAGGTAAGTGATTATCCCAAGCTCCACCTAAGTCCATCACGCAGGCTCGCAACATGTCTTCCAGAATCTGTATGGTCCTCTCTGATTGTCCATCTGATTGGGGATGATAGGCAGTACTGAAGTTTAGTTTGGTTCCCATGGCCTTATGAAGACTCTTCCAAAACTGGGATACAAACCTGGTATCTCTATCTGATACAATAGATACCAGGACACTATGGAGTCTCACGATCTGCTCAATATACAAATTAGCTAATCTTTCACTAGAGACCCTAACTCTAAAAGGTAGGAAATGAGCTAATTTGTTAGTCTATCCACAATAACCCAAACTGCATCATTGCTCTTAGGGGTTTTGGGCAGACCAGTCACAAAGTCCATTGTAATCTTTTCTCATTTCCACTGTGGAATCATCAGAGACTGAAGAGGTCCCGCAGACCTTTGATGCTCGGCTTTCACTAGCTGACACACCAAGCACTTGGCCACATACTGAGCAATCTCCCTCTTCATGCCTTTCCACCAATATTTTTCTTTAAGTCTCTGTACATCTTAGTGCCACCTGGATGCACAGTATAGGGAGAGTAGTGAGCCACCTTCAAAATTTGAACCTTCAGTTCCTCAATGTTTGGCACACAAAGTCTTCCTTCAAATTTCAGGGATCCATCCTCCATTACATAAAATTCATTCTGAACTCCTGACTGCACCACTTCTTTAATCCTTTGTAGATCTAGATCTTCCATCTGGAAGGACTTGATTATGTCAACTAAGGTCGACTAGAGTACAAGTGCTGCAACAAGCCCATCAGACTGCTGTACTCTTAGACCAACCTCCCACTTCTCCATATCTCTCAATATGTGAGACTGGAAAGTAATCATAGTAGCTAACTCAGAAGAGGATTTTCTGCTCAAGGCATCAGCTACTACATTGGTCTTTCCAGGATGATACTGTAGATTCAGGTCATAGTCCTTCAATAGTTCCAACCACTCCTCTACCTTAAATTTAGCTCCTTCTGTGTGAAGATGTATTTTAAACTCTTATGATCTGTATGCACATCATACGAAACTCCATATAGATAATGCCGCCAAATCTTCAGAGCAAAAACCACAGCAGCCAATTCCAGATCATGAGTGGGATAATTCTGCTCATAAGGTTTTAGTTGTCTAGAGGCATAAGCTATCACTCTTTCATTCTGCATCAAGACACATCCAATCCTTTCCGAGAGGCATCAGTATATATAGTAAAACCTTCAGATCCCGTTGGAAGAACAAGAATGGGAGCTGACACCAGGCACTGCTTTAACTCCTGGAAACTTTCCTCACACTTCACTGTCCAGTCAAACTTCACTCGCTTTTGGGTTAAGCGAATTAGGGGTAGAGCAATGCGAGAGAAATTCTCCACAAATTTGCGATAAAACCCGGCTAACCCCAAGAAGCTTCTGATTTCTGCCACATTGGAGGGTCGGCTCCAGTTAATGATAGCTTCAATCTTTTTCGGGTCCACAAATACACCATCTTTAGAGATTATACGACCTAAGAAAGATACTTGATCCAACCAAAATTCACACTTCTGCAGCTTGGCATAAAGCTTCTTCTCTCGAAGAATCTGCAGCACGATCCTCAGGTGGTCCTCATGCTCCTTATGGCTCTTGGAATATATCAGAATATCATCAATGAAAACCACCACAAACTGATCCAGATATGGCTTAAAAATTCTGTTCATTAAGTCCATGAATGCTGCTGGGGCATTAGTTAACCCAAACGGCATCACCAAGAACTCATAGTGGCCATATCTGGTTCTGAATGTTGTCTTTGGCACATCCCCCTCTTTGACTTTGAGTTGATGGTACCCGGACCTGAGATCAATCTTTGAGAATATCCGGGCTCCTTGAAGTTGATCAAACAAGTCATCAATCCTTGGCAGAGGATACTTATTTCGCATTGTTATCTTATTGATTCCCCGATAATCAATGCAAAGTCGAAGACTGCCATCCTTCTTCTTAACAAATAGAACTGGAGCACCCCAAGGAGAAGCACTAGGTCTAATAAATCCTCGATCTAGGAGCTCTTGCAGTTGATCCTTCAGTTCTTTTAGCTCAGCCAGGGCCATACAGTAAGGGGCCCTTGATATAGGTCCAGTTCCAGGAACTAGATCAATAAAGAACTCGACTTCTCGATCAGGAGGTAAATTAATCAAATCCTCAGGGAAGACATCAGGGAATTCTCGAGCTATGGGAATATCCTCCAACTTGGTCTCTTCTTGCTGAAGGTCCTTGACTACAGTAAGAAATCCTTGACCACCACTCATCAAATACTTTTCAGCCTGCATCGCTGATATGAACACTGAGGCTAGGTGTTTCTGACCACCAATAAAACTGAATTCAAGCTGGCTTGGAATTTTGAAGTTGACAGTCTTCCTGAAGCGGTCTACTGAAGCATGATTGGAGGCCAACCAATCCATTCCAAGGATAACATCGAATAACTTTAGTGGGAGGATAATGAGATCAGCATTCAACCTCCTATTCTCCAAGATAATTGGGCAAGATTTGCATACTGTGCCAACTTTCATAACATCTCCATTTGGAAGCGCAATATGCAACTCTTGCTCCAGAGGCATAGGTGTCAATGATACATTCTTGTCAAGATAGATGTCAGATATGAAAGAATGCGTGGCACCCGGATCAATTAAAGTTTGAGCGTAAGCAGTACCTACTTTAATCATTCCTGGACATAAGTGTAATTTATTTTAACATTAAGGATTGCACCTACTGTTAATTAACTGTCAATGCATTGCACTAATAAGAATGTAATACTGAATATAACATTAAAGGGTATACCTGTCACCACAGAATTAGATGCGGCATCGTCATGCTGAGTGAGGTTGAAGACCCATCCCTGGGTCCTCGGTGGCTACTGCTGCTGTTGTTGGCTCATTCCTTGACTTGAAGAAGGCTGATGATCCTTCTGAAAGGGACAGGTAGCAATCTTGTGATCAGTTTTCCCACAGACAAAGCAGGCACCAGTCACTCTGCGGCAAGGCTTTCCAGGGTGGGAGTTACTACAATGAATGCAACGAGTCTCCTTATTCTGTGGTTCAGCTGGAGTCTGCTGTGCACCCTTCTTCTTGACCTGAGCAAAGGATTGGCCAGAAGTAGGCCCTTTTCTCTTCTTCCGCAGCTCCCAATCCTTTTGAACAACATTCATATCCCTCTCAATCACCAAAGCCTTATTCACTATAGCACTGTAAGTGAGGAGCTCAAATGCATTGACCGCTTGCCTCAGTCTGGGTCGCAGTCCCTCAGTGAACCTGGTGACCTTGGCTATTTCATTGGTCACAATATTTGGAGCAAAACGGGCCAACCTGGTGAATTCAGCTTCATACTGGGCCACAGAAAGATCCTTTTGCTCCAATTTGATAAACTCTGATTCCATCTGTCTCTGTACACTCCTGGGGAAGTATTTGTCGAAGAATATCTCTCTAAACTCTCCCCAAGAAATAATCTGTCCATTCCGACACTGCTCCTCGACTAACCACCAATCATAGGCTTCTCCCTGGAGAAGATAGGTGACAAATCTGATCTGCTCCAAATCCTGACTACCATGGGCCATAAAAGCCTTCTCCATATCTCGCACCCACCGCTCAGCATCAATAGGGTTGGTGGATCCAGAGAAAGGGGCAGGGGCAAACTTCTTGAAGTCTACAAAGCTGCGGCCAACCCCTATCCAGGATTGAGATGGAGTAGGCTGGGTCTGTGGAGCAGTAGAGTTGGGCTGAGTCTGTGGAACAGGAGGGGCAGGCTGTGTCTGCGGAGCAGTGTGAGTAGGCTGAGCGGACAAGGCCTACAGAATCTGATGCTGCAAGTCCCGCATCGACTGCGTCATACCCGAGAGAACCTGAAGCATCTCGGTCTGGAGTTGCTGCTGATCAGTCCCGACTGAATTGGCAGGGGCAGCAGCTCCGGTGGCTTCCAGACCTCCAGGTTGGCCAGCATTACCAACCTGGGAATTCTCATCATTTTGTCGACTTCTAGTGCGACGTGCCATTCTTATCTCCTGATAAATTAGTTGTAATTAATATCACTGTAAACATTAATTGTTAGGCTTTCAAAGCATAATATCTGAGATTCCTTTAAATTTATAATTGTCTCTATGTCACTCTAGTGTTTTGCCTAAAGTGTCATCATGTATATATCCCTAATGTCATAACCTAGCTCTGATACCACTAAAGCTGTCACGCCCCAGTCCCAAAATTTGAACTAGGATGACAACCCACCGCATGCCAGGCATGCAAGGCGTCTCGAACATCATCACATGAATCAATATAAAGCAAAATTCACATCCATGATTTATTACAAACCATAATTATCAGTCTTGGGCTACCTGCCCTACACATAAGCAAATCTGAACTAATTCAATAAAATGAAACTAAGTCTATTTAATAGAAGCTCCTTCTATGCCAATTATCCTTCTTCATTACTGAGGCTCTGAAAAACATTGTGAGAATTCTATGAGCTCACACTCAATAAGTAAGCCTAATATAATTTCAAAAATTTTATTTATCATGCTATCAGCAGTTTCATGTCATCATAATTAATTTGAAACTTAATTCAATAATAATTACTAGAATATATGCGATGTAAATAAAATATTATTTATACTATCATTATTTTTCTTTATGTGTCCCACGGCCCTACAACACACATCTTGTGTATCACTCTTAAATATCCCCTAAGAGGAAGGGTCCTGCTACCAGTATTCTGTCATCTGTCATGTAAGAATCTGTCATGTGAGAATCTGTCATGTGAGAATCGCAGCGACGCATAAAGTTTTACTGTCATTATCATAATTACATATTATCATAGTAACAACATGATTTTGCAAAATTAACATAATTACATTTAACTGTAAGTTCACAGTTTACAAATTAAATAATTTATAAAATTATAATACTTGACTTACTTACCATAGTACACAAATTTCAATTAATAACTCAGCTAATTGGACACCTGAGAACCTACAGTATCATTTTTCATTATTAAATTTCTAAAATCTGAATTATAAAATAATTCTTAAACTCTACCCAAACTACTTCATGTGCCCAACTTTGGCCTTGAATATCTCTCAATGTATACACCCAAATAGGGAAATAAAATTATCCCCAGAAACTATAATCAATCCTGATTCGAGCCATATATTTACTTTGCCATTCTCGGCCCGATATGGGGCCCAAAATGCCGCTCAAACAGGGCTCCAGAGACGGCCCAACAGGGTCCAAAGACCAAATGGCCCAACCGGCCCATTAATCCCTTATTACCCCGCTCCTCTATTTCTTTTGAAACAGATGAGCCGAAAGCCGTGCCGGCGGCCAGGGCCACCGCCGGCCAAATTGGAGGTGGCCCGGTCCGTTGGCCAGACCGGGGCCGGCCGCCACCGGCCAGCCTCCCCCTCCCTCTCTCTCTCTCATCAATTCCTCTCTCAATCTTTCTTTTTCTCTTTCATCGCCTGCACGTCTTCCACGGTGCCGGCGCCAATTCCAGCCAAATTGGCGTCGGTCCGGCCATCGTTGGCCGGACCAAAGCCGGCCGCCGCCGCGGCCAGCCTCCCCTCTCTCTCTCCCCAATTTCCTCTTTCTTCCTCTATTTCTCTCTCACTGTTTATCGTGGCCACGATGCGTGCCAGCGGCACGGCCAGCTACCATGGCCGACCGGACCTCCACCGGACGCAAGCCCAGCATCGGTGGAGGTCGCCGACCAAGGCTCAGGCCCGACGAAGCGGCGAGCACGCCGCCGGGCCCAAACCAAGGATCGGACTGCCGGTAAATCCATCTTCCCAGGCTTCTTTCTTCCATCCCTGCTTTTCTATCTCTCTCTCTCTTCCGGCACCCCACCGAACGTCGCCCCTGGTGCCGGTGGGGTTGTCGGCCGGGGCTTAGGCCCGACGAGGCGGCGGGCATGCTGCCGGGCCTGAACCGGTGTCGACACAGGGAAGGGACAGGGTTTCTCAACCCGGTTCCTCCCTGTCTCTCCTTAAATTTTTTTTTTTAATCTCCCTCTCTCACCCTGGCATGGACGGAAAGACCCACCGGGAGCAGGCGCGCGCACGGGGATGGGGAATAAACGTCCGCACAAGAAGATGATGAGAAGGAGGCGTTCATGTATGATGGGAAGGAGGTTTTGGTGATCTTTTAAAGGCGGTATAGAGTCCTCAAATCAAGGGACTCTGTTAGTTAGATATACTTGGAATTCAAATATCTAGAGTCTATCTTCCTGATCTCGTGATAACTCTCACGAGCAGTTGAGCAATACATGGGATTACATTACTTGATAAATCATGGGTAAATCAAAAGAATAGAGGAAGAAGGGGACTCACCATTCGAATGGGTTACCGGAGTTGAGGAAGATGCGGTGAATTCTTTTCAGTTTGACCCTATTCTTCCATTAGAAACAGAGAAGCACAACGTCCTTTAATCCCTTGAATCCAATGGAGAACCACACCAGTTGAAGACTAAGGATCTTGCGGATCTAGGGAGAGGATTTAGAGTTATTGCTGTGGAAATCCGCTCTCCAACTCAAATGCAGCTCAACTCCGGATATGAACGCTGATCTCTCATCCGGGCAGAATTTGCAAGACAGTCATCACGCAGAGAGTGTTTGGGATAGCCCTTTGCGGAAGACCCTCCGACATCCAAGTCAGTAAAAATAGCCTCTCGAGAACTCAGAGCTTTGCTTGAGCTTCAATGGAGTTTTCAGTCAGAGTGTCAGTGAAAGCATATTTGAGAGACTTTAGGACAAGGAAATTTATAGGCGATCACCTAATTCTTTGGACGCATCATAGGGAGTCCAAAACCGTTCAGATTTGAATCGGATTCGAATCAAGTTTGTTATGAAGCTGGTGTATCAGTATCTAGTTAGTTAGAGAATCGACGGCTAGGGGAGCTAGTTGATACTTTGAGATTCGGTGATTCTATAGGCCCTAGGCCACTTTCGGTATTATTTGCATAATTTTCTGCTCGAGATCTTGTTAAGCTATCACGAATTTGAATTCTCCCATGCTTGGTTCTGCAGAGGTGTTTGAATGCATTAGTCTGACCAAGGCATAAGGATAGCTCAGTGCAGCCGAAGTATTTGAATGCTTCGGTCTGGCCGAGGCAAGAGGATAGTTTGGTTTGGCCGAAGCATAAGATTCGGTCGAAGTATATAATTGTTCGGTGTCGTTGGATATATGAGGATAGAATGCCTCGATTCTGTCGAAGCATACAAATATCTCGATTCAGACAGGATCAGAGGACGGCTCGGACCTGCTGAGGCATGAGAATGGTTCAGAAGAATTCGGTCTAAGAATGGTCTGATCTTATCGAGGATGGTTCGACTCTGTTATTTTCTAGATATGACAGCTGGCTGATCGAATATCGAGATTAGTCTCAATCTTTTTATTATGTATATAAGCGTTGGTGCGATGACAATTTTACTCCTCATCAAGAGCTATTTTCTTATACTCATAGGCAAGATTAAGTCAACGGACTGAGGGAGGAGGAGTCTATCTGTTCCGTTCTTCATTGTCTGGACACTGAAACTTCTTGACCAATGAAGGGAGGGCAGGCTTGAGTGGTTAAATTGATGAGAGATGAGGCTTGGGATAAGCAAGATTCTCTCAATCATCGAATCGAAAGAGAACTCTAAGAGGAGACATCTTCGTCCCTTTCGAGTTTTCCTTTGTCGAGCGATGTCCAAGTTTGATTATTCATTTAGTGTCTTTATTTTATTTTTCAATTGACTTGGATGACCTTATGTTCCTTCTTCCTTCCCCCTGGTTGATTGGTAGCCTAGGGCTGCCGCCAGCCCTCCCAGGGGTCGGCTGGCCACTGCCGACCGGCCCAGTGCCGGCCGCCATCAGCAGCTTCCCCTTCTTTCTTTCTTTTCTTTTCTTTTTCTTTTCTTTTCCTTTTTCTTTTCCTCCCCTACTTCTTCTTCCTCCGGTCTCTTCTTCACTGCGGCGGTGGCATAGCCGGCCGGGGAAGGCTAGCCGAACCCCACCTGATGCCGCCCCGATGCCGGTAGGTGCCACTGCCCGAGGCTTAGGCCCGGCGAGCCGGCAGGCACTTCACCAGGCCCGAACCAACATGCTGGAGCCGGTTTGGCTCCCGTGTTAGAGGAGGGCCTTCGGCGGCCTTCTCCCCTTCCCCTCTCTCTCTCTCATACCGATGGTGAAGGGGATTTACCTGATTGGTGGCGAGGTGAGAAGGCGGTGGCTGGAGGTGGAGAGACGACGAAGGGGACCGTGGACAGCCTCCTCTTTGGCGGTGAGGGGCAGGGGGAGAGAGCGGAGCGGTTACATAGGTTAAAGAAATTAGGGTATTTTATTTATTTATTATTATTATTATTATTAAATAATAAATTAATGGTTAGTTATATATTTAAAATTTAGTTTTGCCTATTGGATGCCATGTGTGCTTCTAGATATTGCTTCCACATAGGATAAAAATAAACAGCATCTCCTCTATTTAATGGCAAGAATCAAAGTGATACAAAATAGAAAGTTCAGGATTATTTTATAATTTTTTAAAGTTTAAGGACTAAAGTGATACAATCTCTTAAGTATAGGGATTAATTATATAGTTTAGCCTAACTTTTATGAAATATTCTAGTCCAACATAATTCAAAAAAATTATAAATTAAGCTAAAATATACTATTGGCCGTTAACCTGGTTTCATGTATCCATCTTTATATCCTATGAGACGTCAATTATTCTTAACTTAATTTAACTCATCTAAGCCTTTTTTTAATTATTTTTATTTTTAATTAAGTTGAAAACGTAACATTGACAAAATTATAACAGATACAAATTACAGCACCAAAATGAATATTAAGGAAAGTTTGATGACCAAAAAGAATAATTTCATCTATGAATTATTTCACATTTTGCAATGGATCGAGTTGCTACTTTTGGCCATCTCAAATTACTTATAAAAAAAACACAAAAATCAAAAATTACATGCTTCAACATGAAACACCAATCCAAATTCTTTTAAACTTTATACAATCCAACCTTCGGGAATTTCTATTCGGCCCGCTGTTTTTACTCAGTAGCCTCCTCTTTTAAATTTTTTTTTTATTCAGTAGCCCCTCCTAATTCCTAAACTACCCCTTCCCTCATTGCCCCCTCCCAAATTTGCTCAGCGCACCCCCTTGCCCGACAGCAGAACCGCCTTCCCCCTTCCACTCATCCCCTCACTCCCTTCTCCTTCCCCGGCACCGGCAGGCAGCCTTCCCAGCGAGCTCCTTCCCCGGCACCAGCGGGCAGTAGCATCCCTGGCACTTATCTTCCCCAGCACCGGCACTTATCTTCTCCGGATCCGATGAGTCCCTGTCTCCGCCTCTAACTCCCTCCCTCGCCTCTGCCTCCCTCAGTCGACCTCCCTCGCCTCTGCCTGAGCTGGTGGGCCGAACAAAGCCTCTCTGTTCGGCCGAGCTTGTCTGTTCGGCTTGCTAGGCCGAACAGAGTTATTTTAATAGTAAATATATATTATTAATATTTTAATAATAAAGAGTTATTATTAAAGAAAGTTATTTTAATAATAAATAGTTATTAAAAAATATTTTAATATATCATTTAAAATCTTTTTATCAAATGAGTTTATGTTATTTTTATTAAAATCTTTTTATTAAAAAACCTTTTCAAGAAATAATAAATATATCATTCACTATTTGATTACTATTATTACATTATTTTAGCTATGATGAAAATCATGGGTGCTAGATAAATTTTTTGTTTAATACAAATTTTTGCTTTAATACAACAAAAAATTTTAAATCAGCTAAAAAAACTTATTTGTTATATAATAATTTGAATAGATACAATGTTGAGCATATGGTAATTAGTAGTAATTTGTCATATCTATGAATTCAATGATCTCATCTCATATGGCATATGATAATTAATGCAATATGTAAAGATAGATAATTAATGTGTATTAATTAATGTTGCAAAGATAGATGATTGATGTGTATTAATTAATGATTAATACTAAAGTAGATACATGTATGATTTTACATTTTAATCTTGCGTATTAATGTTGATTAACGCCTTATTTTAGATATGGATGCTGGTCCCTCACGAGTTAGACCCACAAGCATGTTGAACCTAAGGTTCCTGTTGCACCATTGCCCCTAGCTAAGACAGTAAATGAGGACATCCCAGCTATGGATGTTGATGATGAAGCAGATGGGCCTTTTTCAGGCGGTCCAAAGGATGAGCCTGTCCTTAGTAGTTTCAGAACACATATAGCAGCCTCCATCTGGAGGCAACAGGTATTGTTTGTTTGTTATTCTACTGTATTTTCTTTAATGTATTATTATGATAATATTATATAATTTATTCATGTTATCAATTTATATTTTATAGAAATGGACCAAGTGCATGAACCATGCTGTCAAGGTAGGTGAGTGGCAGTGGTGGGCATCAGGGCAATCAAATAGGAGATTTAGAAAAATAGTTCAGTAGTCGGGCCTGGTTGAACTAGTGCACTGCTCTTATCGGTTCACTGATAAGATTCTTGTCTCGGGCTTCGTAGAGGATGACAGCTCAAGACGAACACCTTCCATCTTTCCTTTGGCAAGATGACGATCACGTTGGATGATGTTGCCGCCATATTAGGGATTAGTGTCATAGGTGCCTCAGTGTCACTATCATGTGATAGGATGAGTGATCGGGATACTAAGGACCTACTAGTGGAGCTGTTAGGTGTGTCAGAGGTAGACGCGCGTTAGAAGGTGTTATCAGTACGTGGTTAATCTGTGAGGTTAGAGTGGCTGAAGAGTAATTTTTATGATGTATCTAATAGAGATAACCACCATAGGATAGAGTGTGCAGTGCGAGGATATTTGCTATTTTTGTTAGGGTGCACACTCTTTGTTGATAAGAGCACGACGAGGGTGTCTATAGCTTATCTTTCTCTACTTTGGGATCTGGATAGGGTGAGCACATATGCCTAGGGTATTGTTGCCTTAGCTCATTTATATCAGCAGTTGGGGATTGCGTCTAGGGCATCCATTAGACAGATTAGTGGATATATGACGCTGCTCCAAGCATGGATTTATGAGCATTTTCTATTACTCACTCCTCACCCAACCCTAGATTATACTAATGCTAGGCCCCACGTGCACCGATGGATTCCCGATAGTCCACCACGTACCATGATGGACCATTTAGTGATTCTACACAAGTCATTGGACGTTTTGAGGGCTGATGAGGTATGTACCATAGGACCATGCACTTGTATTTTCTATGATTTGCCATATATTATCAAACTGATTAAGATTTATCTGTTGCAGGTAGTTTGGGATCCCCATCGTCATATTGGAAGGATCGTCCATTCCTAGATATTGCATTCTTTAGTGGATGCCTGAAGTGCATGGATGTCGTAGAACCCTATCATCTTGAAAGGGTTCTAAAATAGTTCGGTAGGATACAGATGATCCCCCTTGTGCCACTAGCCCCTGAGTGAGCCAGCAGAGGATTGACAGCAGCATCGTACCGCATCCGGTACGTCTTCTATGATCAGATATGGGAGAGGTAGGAGGATCACCTACTGAGCCGAGCGAGCAGGAGCCATCCGATGATCTGACCATTAGATTGCGTATCAGGATATATGGATTGGTATTCTCGTATCACGCACTTGGCAATTCACCCCCTAGAGAGCCGATCCAACATCTATTCCCGATCACGTCCCGATAATGTTGATGCTGACGTGCAAGGGCAATGTATTGCAGATGCCTTTAGCATTAGCACCAGCATTCTACATATGGGTCGGGAAGAGCTTGCGTCACAGGGGATCGACCTGTACGACGTTATTTCTCATAACTCACAAGCATTGCAGGGTTAGCATATCCCAGTAGTTGAGTATGGTGTACCTGGCTCTAGTCATGCATTGCCATAATAGTACAAGCATCGATGATGACAACGTGGGGATTGATGATGTATCTCATGTATTTTGTAGCTTTTTAGTACATAGCACATCTTTTTGTAAAATACATTAAATTTGAATGAAAGTTTGAGTTTCCTTTAAATGTTCTTTTTTGTGCCAGAGTCCATATTTGAAGATTAATAAGAAATGCAATATACAACTCAATAGTCTCGCTAATTATAAATTAGTAAACAATCCCATGCTAATAATATTTGTCATGATCTGGCACACCTCGGCATTGGCTAACCGGCATGCCCCGACATGCATCGGCACGCACCGACATGCATTGGCACGCTCCGGCACAGGTCGGATCGGCACGCTCCAACTCGTGCTGGCACGCATTGGCACGCTCCAACTGCTGACTATCATTTACAGTACTTTCTGTTGAAGGACTCAATTAGCTCTGGAAAGATTTCCTTGATAATTGTACACATTGCTCAGTCAACTAATAAAATAATGCACTTTATATAAAAATTTTAAACATTATACAACTTTGTATAGTGATAAAATTATACTCTCAACTCAATAGTCTTACTAATAATAACATCTGATGAGATCGTTTGTTTGAACTTTTGAATCCTAGATTCATATGAAGTTGCCCATCCAGAAGCACAAGGTAAATGATATCTTCGCAAGTTGGTCGCTATTGGGGGAACGGGATGACCCAGCAACAGAAACACCTACTAAATAAATAAATTAGTAACAAAATGATTTTTGAGTCATGTAAGGATGAGTAAGAGATGTTTAATTAATACCTCCATAAAATAATTATCATTTATGAATGCTACTGCCATGTCTTTGTGGGATAGAGGAGGAAGAGACACCGATTTAAGAGGTAGGAATGTAAGACATTGTTGCAAGGAGAGATGGTATAGAATAATGTTATAGCAGGACGCTATAAAGTGTCCATATCTGGTAACGTCATCCATCGATCAGATGGTGGACAATTCTCAAAATATGATAATGCATGAGCGATCTCGTCAAACCTCCCTTCGAAAGCAAATAAAGCGTGATAATGCTCTAAATGACATCGCAACTCATGTAATAAATCCTTGCTAACATGAAGCCAATCCTCCTCCAAATCCCAGCAAGTCAACTATTGCCCTGAATCCACAGTTGCCATCAGCTTTACATCCTTGATATGTCGGATGAACGGCCTTAACCCATCTAAAATTTGATCAATGTAGATTGTTGGCTTATATGACCGGGTTTGAGGATGAAAAACCTGCAAACCATATCGAATGACTCTTATCATATTACAAACAATTGCATACTAATAATAACCGGCATGCCCTGGCACGGGCCGAACCACCCCGGTAGACATCAGCACAATACTCTTTGTTAAAAACGAAAGAAATGCTTCTTACCTTCTTCCTTGGCTACCTCTTTTGAACTTGCATCATTGGGGTACCCGTACCAAGTGAATAACTATCTTATCCAGAGAGAACCAACTTAGAGGCATAAGGATCATGGTGAGTAGACGTATCAATCTTCAATGAAGAACAGCCACATGAACCAGTCATCCTTTTGCAGGTTTTTCAAGAGAAGTACTATCTAGGCTTGAAATCCCTCGCAATTTCCTTAACATATACATTTGAGAAGCCCCATCCAACTGCTTAAATTTCTGAGCAATAATATCTAGCTCCGGTTCACAGATCAGCTTCATACTTTGCACATTTGAAGCAGGCACCGTATCAAGTTTTCTCCAATGAGGATCTATGCAGTCGAGGGGAATAGACCGACCTTCCATCCTGTACCGCACAATATCATGAGCGCATGGTAAACCATGTGTGCATTGAATAGCGCATCCACAAACTGATTCATCAATCCCAACTGAATTGGCTCGGTTCGCTTGAGCGAGGATACGATTTAATGCATTTATAGATAGAAATCTCACAGTTCTTTGAATTTAGCAGGCTTAAAGTTGTGTTGCATGACCGTCAAACTCTTCTCAAATGAGGCTTTAATGTCACTATATTGCAACTCAATCAAAGTATGAATTATTGTCCAAGATGACTCGAAAGTCCCTTGGCTTGATCCAAGCTATCTTTTAAGCCTTGCATGTGCACTTTCAATCCTAGTAAAGTAAATAAAATTAAATAAAAGTTAGATAACAAATACACAATTAAATTATAAGTTCTAAAATGAATCGATTTCTTATGATATCTATTAGTTGTCACATTCCCGTAGTGCCTACGTGCGTCCGTCCATGCAGCGACAAATCTTTCCTTGTATTTGCTCAGCCAAGTATCTGATACATACGTAAAGCATCTGGATAGGTACTAAACTCTCTCTGGAGTGCACTCCAGTAATCGTTGTACACATCTTCTGTGCTAGACAACACTAGTATATTCCAACTCATTATAAAATTATCCCATTTCTCCTTCGTTTTAAATAATTTTTTGCACTGGGCCAAAATATTCCTACTAATATGCCATCTATATAACAAATATGTTGCCGTAGGAAATACCCTATGAATTGCATTCAATAGAGCCAAGTCTCTATCTGTGACTATCACCTCAGGCAGACCATCAGCGTCCATGACACTGCGTAATCTCTCTAATGCCCATGTATAGTTATCTTCCCGCTCAGACTCTATGTATACAAAAGCAATAGAAAATGCCAGATCAGTTGATGTCACCCTCATAATCTCTAAGAGAGGAAGACGATATCTGTTCGTCTTGTAAGTGAATCCATTATCAAAATATGAGGAAATGCACGTAACAAATCTATGCTGCCAGGATGTGCCCAAAACAAGTCACACACAACATCAGACTTAATATAATTTATATGCCACTCAATGTATTTACCCTCAGATAATTTACACAGAAAATGTTTCATCTGAAATCTCCCAGCTTTCTCTACACCTTACACCTCTGCCGTGCATTGTAGATTATCTTCATTGTCATAACATTGAGGGCATCCCTTTGCTTCAATGTGGATAATATGTCCTTTGGCCGAATCAAATTCTTCGACATATCCACTAACATTGTAGTCTCCTACTTAGATAATCGTCCAGCATATGAGTATCCCTCGAGATGCTTCACAACCGAATAATTGTGCACACCATAAATGACCATTAACATCCAATCATCTGCAGTGTCCAATTTCTTCCCTCTTAAGCAAAAAGGTATCCACACTTGGTATCCACACTTCTTAGTGCCACTGGCAGTCTTTAATCCTTTTTTCCTTATGCATTTATTTTGCAGGTACCACTTCTCTCGCAAGTAAAAATAATTCTTGGTTTCTTAACATTGCTACCAAAATTAGATTTTTTTATAATAACGACAAATCCATTCCTCCTCCCAGCTTTCCGATACCAATTACATATTTCTTCTCTACTCTTGAATATCTACAAAATAAATAGTTTAATATGAGTAAACAATTTTACACTTGTGCTCAGTCAACTAATAAAACAATTGCAATCAAAATTATCTTACCTTATAAGTTGTAAATTCATTTGTGTAATCCATCACACATTTAGAGTCAATCATGCTGCATTCGGTTGAAGCATCACCCTATATGATCAAAAAATTATTTTAAACCCTAATCCTAATTTACTCTAAACCACCGAAGAGGTTCGGTCCACTAAGGCCGCACAAAAGGGCAAGGCCGAACAGAGAGCATCTATTCGGCTCTGGTGGGCCGAATAGAGCCCTTCTATTTGGCCCATCAAGGTCGAACAAATGCTTTCTATTTGGCCATAGTAGACCGAATAAAAAGGTTCTGTTCAACCCATTAGGATCAAGTTTAAAAACTAATCTTTAGAATATTCTTAAATTACTAATTAAGGGTTGAAATTACTTCAATCAAGCTTCGAAATGGATTGAGAGGTTTTGTTTTTTACAAAAACATGAGAGTGGGGAAGGAGAAGGGCTGGAGGAGGTGAGGAGGGAGGCTGTTTTAAGGGCGGAAGGGCTACTGAGCATAAAGGGGTATTTTTGTTATATTTTTAAGGGGTAAATTAGTTCTCTTTTTGTTAGGAGGGCTATTGAGCAAAAATTGCTGCCGAATAAAAATTCCCCCAACCTTTTTGAATATCTGAATACTCTGGCATTCAGCTTTCATGTAGGGCGGACATCCATTCTAAATTTCTTTGTTTCTCGAATTTTGCTAGTTCAATGGAAATTGCTTCGACTTTCCTTGTTGGTTAAGTCATTAGATTTATTTTATTGTTCAAATAACGTCACGTAAGTGCAATGCGCTTGCCTTCCATACAGGAAGATCACAGAGGGAGGAAAGTCCCAAAAAAAACTATTGATCTGCTTAGAAGGTTTTAGAGAACAACAAGAGAGACAAGAATCAAAGAACTTGGAGAGATTTTTTTTAGAAAAAAAAAAAAAAAAGCACAGCATCGATTATAATTTAAAAGATATGAATTTACTATTATCTAAAAAATCTAAAATCCTAGAACAAGTAGCCAAGAAATCAACATGAGAAAACGCCAAGAACTAGCAGTCGCTCTGGGCCTCTACTTCTCCGACGAGTTGGGGCCCCTCTTCTTGCCGAAGCCGACAACGGCGGTGACGAAGCGGCGGTTGTACTGCATCCGCTTGTACGCCCGGCCCCTCGGCTTCTTCTTTTTGTCCTGCTTCGCCACCTTCGGCGTCTGCCCTCTCACCTTCCCGGCCCGAGCCAGCGACCGTGAACCTTCCCTGCGAAAACCCCACAATCCCCGTAAAAAGATCAACCAACCCTAGAACTGGGTCGACAAAGAACACGGTGAGATCGAAGAAGAGAGATGCTCAGAGCCGCTTACCCATCTCCGACTTGACTTTGGGATCCTAAACCGAGCGAGGGAGCAACAGCGAGATCGGATGCGAAATGAAACCCTAGTCGCGGGTCTCGGTTCGTATAATAGGGCGGCGAATGGGGGAGCTTCTAAATGCATCCCAAAATTTACTCCACACCCAAAAAATTTTAAAAAAATTTGGATTACTCTCCATACCCCTAAAATTCCTCCCTATACACCCCCTAAATTAAAAGAATTTTTAAACTACCCTTAAAACCCTTCCCCACCCTCCTTTCTTCCTTCCAACACCCCACCGGACAGCCTCCTCTTCCCTTCCCTTCCCCTTACACCCCACGCTACCGGCGGCGATCGGCGGCAGCGGTGAGCGGCGGCTTCCTTCCCTTTTCCCTTCCCCTTCTCTCGTTCGGATCCCCTTCCTCCCTAGTGGCGAGCGGCGGCGGCATCCGGCTCCGTTTCGTCCCCGACGGCGAGCGGCGGTGGCGGCAGCGTCCACAGCAAGCTCCGAGCAGCGGCGGGGTGCGACGGCGAGCTATTCCTCTCCCATTCCCCGGTGGCGAGCGGCGATGAGTAATCCCGGCATGAATAACATTCATGCTCTGTTTAGGCCGAACAGAGGAAGAGCTGGTGATAAAGAAGAAATCTACTCCTCCTTCTACTTTTTAACAGGAAATGCTTCTCAATGGTATATGACAGTGGTAACCCACCATGTGAATGGGACGCTGCCAGCTGACTCCTTATCATCATCCATAAGAGCCAAGTGAGGGAGATGACAAATTCGGATTAGAAAAAATTGCGGTCAGAGGTTAGAAAGAATTGTGACCAGGAGGTCGATGAAAACTCAATGCTGTGAATTTGTTTGCAGTCCTTTTTGCGTGAGATCTTGACGTCATTATGAGGAATCTATTTTTGGCATCGAAAGAATGCTCAATTCCTTATTCTATCTTGAGCTATATCAGAGGAACTTCGTAAATCTTTGTATAATTGTATCTATAGAATCTTTTCAAATAGCTAATTGTTTATTCATTATTAAAATAGAGGTTCAAATATTTTCAAACAAGGGTTTTGGATGCTGGTTAATGGATTGAGGGGAGTGAGAGTATCAGCTGAAACTGGGCGGGAGGGTTTGCTGTGGGTGGGGTGTGGAGAGAAATTTTTCTTTACACAAAACAAAAATTACTCTCTACACCTACAGTTAAAAAAAAACTCAATTTACCCTATTGTATAATGATATTTATATCCTTTGAAATTTCTCTCGATACCCTATCCTAAGTCACTCCTCCCCTTCTCTTCTTACTGTTTCTCTCAACCCTAAAGATGGGCACTAGGCTATGCCTGGCACGGCACGGTCCAAGCCCACCGGATTGGCCAAATTAATGGATCGTGTTCGACACGGTCCGTTATTAAACTGGCCATAGCGGGCATGGCCCATTAAAAATTTCTGATGGCCCAACACGGCCCATATGGATCGTGCCAAGCATGGCACGTGGCCCACGGGCCAAGCACGGCCCATCTGTACCGAGCCCGGCACAGCCCATGATGGGTCGTACATAGGCAATTTTTTTAAATAAAATTATTGGCTCAGTCTTTTTATTTTTTTAAAAAATAATCATATCAGGCACGACCCCTGATGGGCCGTTCATGGGCAATTTTTTTTACAAAATTATTGGCTCAGTCTTTTATTTTTTAAAAAAATAAGTCTTACATTATTTTTTTATAAAAAAATAATTGTTGGCTCAGTCTCAGCCAAGTGACAAAGGATTGGGTTAGCACCTTTCAACAATAGATATCTTATGTCTCTTGTAATTTTTTTTATCTTTAGATGAAGTTACCAAGATAGCTTTGACCGTCCAGAGACCCTCGGTGCTCGAATACACGGATGAGATACTCGCAGTTGTTGCAAATGAAATAATTAAGTTTTAATGCTCCTTTATTATTTTTTTAATAATATAATTTTTTAAGCAAAAGTTATCTAAAAACTGACGAGACTGTTGAGATGCTTTTCTGCTTCAAAGATTGGTTGGATGCTGAGGCGAGGCTTCAAACATGACTTAATCAGTGAAGATGATGATGACACAAATACTGCTGATGAGTGAGTCATCTCTATTTTATAATTATATATTTTATTTTTTTAATTGTTAAAGTGACTCATTTCTATTTTTTTCTACTTTCTTGTTGTATTCTAGAGGTTAGGTCTAGCCCCCCTCCCTTCATGTACTATTTTGATTTTAAATTAATAAATTGGCAGGGGTCTATGCCAAACCCCCCATTGGCTTCATATTAATAAATTCTTTTATTTTTAATATTTTTTTAATTTATTAAAATATTTTTTTATTTAATTTTTTTATCAGGCTCTGATAGGTCGTGCCCGCTCAGGCCCATGTGAATCGTGCCAGTCTAGGCCCATCACGAACCGTGCCGTGCTGGGCCAATGGGTCGAATTTTCTAAGCCTAGCACGACATGGCTTAATGGGCCGTACCGGCTCATGAGCGGCACCGTTCGATGCCCATCTCTTCCTTTCAATTCATTAAACTTATCTAAATCCTTTGTTTGAAGAAATTTGAACCTTTATTTCAATAATGAATAAGCAACTAGCAATTTAGAATGATTTTATAGATGCAAAGATTCATATTTTTACTTTTTTATTTTTTATTTTTTTTTGGCCGAATCGTACTCCGTTCGGCCATGATATCTGTTTGGCCGAATAGGGCCAAACAGAACTGTTGGGTCGTTCGGCTCAACTAGATCAAACATAGCCTCTCTGTTCTTCGCATATGGGTGTATGTTTAAAAAAAAAATTTGAGAGAGAAGCTGATGGATGATTAGGGGAGGACGTTGGAATAATGTGGAGGCTCAAACCGAGGCTAAACCGTACTCACCACCTCTCCTGCCTTTGCTCGATGGCGTATGGAGGGCGCAGTTTCACTCAGTTCTTAATCACTGTTCGACGTATAAAGTCTTTGGACATGTCCAGAATGAAAAGCTTCCTAAATTAAAAGAAATTGGAATTAGAATGGTTGAAAGATGTGATGGTCTTTCTCTTGCAATTAATGCTATTGCAGGGGTTTTGTGATCAAAGGAACAAAGCAAGGCAGTGCGGGACAGAGTTCTGAGAAGCCATGAGTGGTCTATGAAGCATCTTCAAGTAACTCCATTGAGCTCCCCACCAAACCCACAAAAAAAAAAAAAAAAATTCCCAGGAGCTGTATATCTGAGCCAAAAGGATTTTTAATTTTTTCATCAGAGCTGAACCAGTGTTTTCTTTGTTGTTCCCTATTTTGTTGGGTATGACAGATGATGGCTACCTAATTGATAAGACTAAGGCTAGAGTTATACTCTATTTTCTTAAGATAATTTCATCCCGCAATGGTGCTTACGGTCAATATAACAATTGTCTCTCAGGATACAACAGTTTCCTTTTGATGAAAGCAGCACTACAATTCACCAAAAATTCGAATAAAAAATGCTACTCTCTTTTTAATGCACTATTGCTATACTACCCTTAGGAAAGTATGCAAATGCCTAAGAGAGAAAAGGCTAGAATTGATTTGGATTGAACTCAATTCGAAATGAATCAAATACTTAGGTCTAGAGTCCTATTTATAGGTTTTCAGATGCCCCTTGGAAGCAACCCTACGAATTTAATTTAATTTGAATTCTTTGATCCGATTTGATCAAAGGATGTAAGGGTTACCGGCTTATCACCCTTGATATGCTCATTAACATCGCGATCTTCAAATCAGGCGATCAGATAAGCCTTTTCATAATCTGAAAGGTAATTTCTCCGATCAGATAAGGCAATTCTACGATCGGATAAGTCATAGCGCGGCTATGATACGTCTTTTCACGATCGAACCGTTGATTTATCAGAACGGCTTAATCGGAGCAATGCCTTATCATCAACCATAGGATCAGAGGATCGCCTTATCACCAACGGTCCTGTTGACCGGTCAACCGACGGGTATGAGCCGTTGGATCGCGATCGCGATCGTGATTTGATCACCGCAACTCGACCCTTCATCCGATCGATCAATGATCAATTGATCTCAGCCCCTTATCTTGATCCGATCAGTCTACACCGTTGGATCCTCATGATCTAGAAAAAATTTAAAGCCCCTCAAGCTTCTCGTGACGATGAAGTGCAAAGTGTGCCTACATTGTGCCCTTCGCACACACGCGTGCACGAGGGTGATGCATGTGTGTGCGAGGGTGATGCTATGCATCACCCTTAAGCTCTCTACTTGTGGTGAGCCTAAGGAACTTAAGCTTTAAGGAAGTGGTTTCCATATAAGTAAACATTCCTTTCTTGATTTTTTGATGTGGGACTAAATGTCCCCATAATTTCTCATTCTCACACATAAGGAGGTAATGTGCTTTCAAGGCCCATTAGGGTATTCAAGGCCTATTTTGGCCCATTACCCAACAATCCCTCACATGAATGGAAATTGGACTTAGATCAAAGATCATCAGGATCAGCAAAGGCAAACCCCCACATAAAAGGATTTTAATGCAAATGAATATGCAGACACTAAAGAGAGTATAATGGGATGAAGTTGTATCGGGATAGGTAGCTTGTGGCTTTGAACCTTCCTTAGTGAGTTGTTATCGAGTTTACTTGCTAAAAGGTGAACATGATATCTTGAACCTTTCAGCGTTTTGTGTAAACTAAGACAATAACAATCACACAACTTCTTCCCTAACATTCTTTTGGTTCTCATGGTTGTGTTCATTTTGGCCCCGAACAACTCCTGGTCTCATGAGTGCTTCAGAGAATTAAACCTTAAAATTCTCATAGAATTGGCCCAGTTCACACTCACATAAGTGATTCTTATTAAGAGTATCCTGCTATACCCCACATGATCTTCATGTCATAAGAATCATTAAAAAATGCTTATCCTAGTACCTTTAGCAGGTATCACCAATTATCATAGGAATGAGTAGGATTGGACATCTTAGTGCTTTCAAGTCTCTTCATAATTTAGTTGTCCCTTTTGAACCTAGATCTTGGGATCTCCAGTCAGCTAGGTTGGGTATCCACTATGAAGATTTTTCAGTTATAGGTTTTAAGCCCATTCTTCTCGATAAATAGTTTACTTGATCTCTTGGTAACCCCTTTGTTAATGGATCCGCTAGGTTTTTCTTTGACTGAACATAGTCAATAGAAATTACACCAATTTTAAGTAACTGCTTAATGGTATTATGTCTGCGACGTATATGTCTAGACTTATTATTATACATCTTATTCTGTACTCTGCAAATTGCCGATTGACTATCATAATGTATGCATATTGTAGACACAGGCTTTGGCCAATATGAAATATCTTCTAAAAGGTTTCGAAGCCATTCTGCTTCTTCAGTTGCCTTTTCTAAAGCAATAAACTCAGATTCCATAGTGGATCGAGCTATACATGTTTGTTTAGAAGATTTCCATGACACAGCACCTCCTCCTAAGGTGAATACATATCCACTTATGGATTTTGTATCTTCTGTGTTAGATATCTAATTTGCATCACTGTATCCTTCTAGTACAGCTGGATATCTTGAATAATGTAATCCATAACTTAGGATATATTGCAGATATCTTAATACTTTTATTAGAGTTGTCCAATGATTTGGATCTGGATTACTTGTAAATCTACTCAACTTATTGACAGCATATGCTATGTTAGGACGAGTGCAATTCATGATATACATTAAACTGCCAATTATACGTGAGTATTCCAATTGAGATATGGGTTCTCCAGTATACTTAGCCAAATGTAGATTAACATCTGTAGGTGTTTTTACCGGGCTAGTATCATACTTTTTTTACTTATTTAATATTTTCTCAATATAATGAGATTGAGATAATGTTATTTCTTCAGATATTCTAGTGATTCAAATCCCTAGTATAACTATGCAACACCCATATTTTTCATATCAAAATGTTTGATCAACATTTTCTTTGTCTGTTTAATCATTTCAGTATTACTACCAATGATTAACAGGTCATCTACATATAAGCAGATTAACACATACCCTTCATGCAAGGTTTTGGCACATATACATTTGTCACATTCATTTATTTTGAATCCATTTGATAACATTACATTATCAAATTTTATATGCCATTGTTTAGGTGCTTGCTTTAATCCATATAAGGATTTAACAAGTCTACACACCTTCTTTTCTTGTCCTGGAACAATAAATCCCTCGGGTTGTTCCATGTATATTTCTTCATCTAATTCACCATTCAGAAAAGCAGTTTTAACATCCATTTGATTAATTTCAAGATTGTTAATGGCTACAAAAGCGATTAACATTCTTATAAATGTTATTCTACTTACTGGTGAATAGGTATCAAAGAAGTATATTCCTTCTTTTTATTTGAAGCCCTTAGCCACTAATCTGGCTTTATACTTGTCAATTGATCCATCAGCCTTTAGCTTTTTCTTAAAAATTACTTGCACCCTAAAGGTTTCATACCAGATGGTAAGTCTAACAACTCCCAGGTATGATTATGCATGATGGACTTAATTTCACTGTTAACAGCTTCTTTCCAAAATGGTGCTTATGGATTAGACATTGCCTCTTTGAATGTTTGAGGTTCATCTTGTAACATATAAGTTACATAATCAGGACCAAAAGACTTTGCAACTCTTGATTTCTTACTGCGTTTGGGTTCATCTTCAGGATATTCTTCCTGATGACTACTACTAGCAGTATTGTCATAAGTTCTTTTATTTAAACTTATTTCTAATTTCTTTTTACTTGGAAATATATCTTCAAAGAATGTTGCATTCCTTGGATTACATGATTGTATTTATCCGTATATCAGTTATATCTGATTTATACATAAGAAAGCGATATGCACTACTATTATGTGCATAACCAATAAATATACAATCAACAGTTTTAGGTCCTATTTTGACCTTTTTGGGGTCCGAAATAGCTACTTTAGCTAGACACCCCCACACTCTTAAGTAATTGTAAGAAGGTTTCTTTCCTTTCCATAACTCATATGGAGTAACTTCCTTCTTCTTAAGAGGTATCTTATTATGAATATGATTTGCTAAGAGAATTGCTTCTCCCCATAAATTCTGCGGTGTACTAGAATTTATTAACATAGCATTCATCATTTCTTTTAATGTGCGGTTTTTATGTTCCACAATTCCATTAGATTGAGGCGAATAAGGAGCAGTAGTTTGATGAATAATGTCATGCTCTTGACAGAATTCGTCAAAAGGTGCATCGTATTCACTACCTCTATCACTCCTTATGGCCTTAATCTTTTTGCCAAGTTGATTTTCAACTTCATTCTTATTACATTTAAACATTTCTAAAGCCTCATCTTTAGACTTTAGTAGATACACATAGCAGTATCTTGTTGAATCATCAATAAATGTTATAAAATACTTTTTACCTCCTTTAGTTTGAACTGACTTTAAGTCACATAAATCACTATGAATTAAGTCAAGAGGTTAAGTATTTCTTTCAACTGATGAAAATGGTGTTTTTGCTAATTTAGCTTCAACACATACTTCACACTTGTAATGTGGATCGATTTCATGATTAGGTAATAATTCTAATTTCATTAATTTTCGTAATGAATTAAAATTCACATGTCCTAATCTATCATGCCATAAACAAGAAGAGTCAACCATATAAGCAGAAGAAGAAGTTTATTTATTTCAAAGTTTCTATGTACAGTCATTCCATTCACCTTGAATAATCCATTATTCAAGTAATCCCTTCCAATAAATATCCCCCCTTAGTGAGTACAAATTTATCAGACTCAAAGACCATCCTAAAGCCATGTTTGCTTAGGAGGGAGCCTGATATGAGATTCTTCCGGATGTCAGGGACATGTAACACATCATTAAGTAGAAGCTCCTTGCCAAATGTCATCTTCATAATGATGCGGCCAAGTCCTTCTATCTTGGATGTAGTGGAGTTATCTATGACCAAATTTCTACCATTGATAGGAGTATATGATGAGAACATACTCTTATCAGAGCAGACATATCTGATAGCTCCAATGTCGATGTACCACTCATTTGCTTTGTCAACCATGTTTGCTTCAAATACAACAGCTGACAGCATCATCTCGGATACCTCTTTGAATAGGGTTTCAGTAATGTTGACCTCTTTCTTTTCTTTATCCTTGAAATGACAGTTTTTGAATTTGTGTCCTTGCTTTCCACAAACAAAGCAGTTTCCCTTGAATTTATATTTCTTTGGATTGCCCTTCTTCTATTTAAAGCCTTCAAAACTTGCGTTTCTTTCTTCCTTCTATGAGGTTGGCCTTTGGCTCAGCATGTTGTCCTCATGTCTTCTTGTCTTGGCTTTTATTGTCCTCCTCGACCCTCAGGCGGACAATTAGGTCTTCAAGTCCCATCTCCTTCCGCTTATGCTTCAGGTAGTTCTTGAAGTCCTTCCATAGTGGTGGTAGCTTCTCTATGATGGCAGCTACCTGGAATGACTCACTGAGAGACATTCTCTCTGCATGTATCTCATGCAGGATGATCTGGAGCTCTTGGACTTGCTCCATAACTGTTTTGTGGTTGATCATTTTGCAGTCTAAAACCTTCCAACCACAAACTTCTTATGTCCAACATCCTCTATCTTGTACTTTTTATCTAAAGATGCCTATAACTCCTTGACAGTAGCAATACTGTTGTACACATTGTACAGGGTATTGTCCAGACCATTAAGGATGTAGTTCTTGCAAAGAAAGTCTGAGTGCTTTCATGCCTCCACCGCAGCAATGACTTGCTTGTCGGTCTCCCCTTCCTTTAAGATAGGCGGATCATCATTCAGCACTCTGATCAGATTCAGAGTTGTGAGGTAGAACAGCATCTTCTATTGCCATCTCTTGAAGTCCGTGCCAAAGAATTTCTCCGGTCTCTCGGCTTGAACGGATGTCGTCATAGTAGCCATATGCAGCAGCACTTCCATGGTAGCAGGAGATTATCTTAAGATTGTCGGTATGGCAGATGGTGGCTACCTAATCGATAAGACTGAGGCTAGAGTTATACTCTATTTCCTTAAGACAATTTTGTCCCGCAATGGTGCTTATGGTCAGTATGACGATTGTCTCTCAGGATACAACAGTTTCCTTTTGATGAAAGAAGCACTACAATTCACCAAAAATTTGAACCAAGAATGCTACTCTCTTTTTAATGCACTATTGCTATACTGCCCTTAGGAAAGTATGCAAATGCTAAGAGAAGAGAAGCTAGAATTGATTCGGATTGAACTCAATTCGTAATGAATCAAATGCTTGGGTCTAGGGTTCTATTTATAGGTTTTAGGTGCCCCTTGGAAGCAACCCTACGAATTTAATTTAATTTGAATTCTTTGATCGGATTTGATCAAAGGATGTGAGGGTTAAAGGCTTATCACCCTTGATATGCCTATTAACATCGTGATCTTCAGATCAGGCGATCGGATAAGCCTTTTCATAATCTGAAATGTAATTTCTCTGATCAGATAAGGCAATTCTACAATCGGATAAGTCATAGCGCGGCCATGATACGTCTTTTCACGATCGAACCATTGATTTATCATAATGGCTTGATTGGAGCGATGCCTTATCACCAACCATAAGATCGAAGGATTGCCTTATCACCAACGGTCCTGTTCGGTCAATCGACGGGTGTGAGCCGTTGGATCGCGATCGCGATCATGATCTGATCACTGCATCTCGATCCTTCATCTGATCGATCAACGATCAATTGATCTCAGCCCCTTATCTTGATCCGATCAGTCTCCACCATCGGATCCTCATGACCTAGGAAAAATTTAAAGCGCAAAATGCACCTACAAAGCGCCCATTGCGCCCTTCGCACATGCGCGTGCTTGATGGTGATGCTACGCATCACCATCAAGCTCTCCACTTGTGGTGATTCTAAGGAACTTAAGCTTCAAGGAAATGGTTTTCATATAAGTGAACTTTCCTTTCTTGATTTTTCTGATGTAGGACTAAATGTCCCCACAATTTCTCATTCACACACATAAGGAGGTAATGTGCTTTCAAGGCCCATTAGGGTATTCAAGACCTATTTTGGCCCATTACCCAACAGCTTTCTCATGACTTGAAATTTTATATGTGATGGAGAAGGAAGGCAATGTTAGTAGAGAAACCTCCAAGCTGCTGCCTTGTCCAAGGACCTTAGTTCGTAGTGACTAAGTTAGAAATCTTTCAGCGGGCCTTCCTTGCCTGACTGACGAGCTTCACATCGCCGCCCATAGCATGAGGTCGGACAGGGTATCTAACCCTCCATCACTATCATTTCTGCAAACAAAAGGTTGCCAGAGGTCGGAGTTTGGGGAGAAACCTTGACGCACTGCAAATAGGAGTGTTCGACCTGACTTGACCAGAAGGTTGCCTGGTTAGGCCAAACACTAACGGTCGCCGCCAACCGCCGCCGCTTACCGCAGGGTGTTGCTGTTGATTGCCGTCGGGGAGGAAGGGGAAGGGGAGGAAGAGGTTGTCAGGTGGGATGTGAGGGAGAAGAGGGGTGTGGAGAAAAAAATAGGGTGGAGAAGGGTTTTAAGGGTAATTTAGGTATTTTCTTATATTAGGGATTGTGGAGAAAATTGAGGGGTGTGGAGAGTAATCCAAAATTTTCAAGCTTTTGAGAGTGTGAAGAGCAATTTTTGTGGTGTATTTAGAATTTCCCCGGCGAATGGACGGTGCGCCTAGATTTTTTTTTACCAAAATAGCCTTAGATATTTCTTATTTGACAATGTCTGCCTCCATACCCCTCCCTTATGGGTAATTCTATTCGCACCGCACATATTACTCTCCGGACCCTATTTTTTAAAATTTTATTAATTTACTCTTTGCACCCCCAAAATTCTCTTTTCACCCTCCTAAAAAAGGAAATACCTAAACTACCCATCCCCCATTTTTTTGCTCAGTACACCCGTCTCCCTCCCCCACCCGCCCGAATCCATCTTCTTCCCCTCTTCCCATCTCTTCCTTCTCCTCCGGCAGGCGGTGGCGCTCCTCAGCGAGCTTTCCTTCCTCGGCACCGGCAGGCAGCGGTGGTCATCCCCCTTTGGATACGGTGAGTAACTCCCTCGAAACCATCCGCCGCCCTCCACCTCCCTCCCTCCGCCCCCCTCCGGCACCGATAGTTTTTTGTTCAAACCATCTGGGCCGAACAGTGTTCTCCATTCGGCCCTCATTTGGGCCGAACAGAGAACAATCCGTTCGGCCCATGAGGGCCGAACAGAAATGGCATGTTCGGCCACGTTGGGCTAAATAGAAATAATTTTGTTCAACCCAATAGGGCCGAACAAAATTGTTCCTATTCGGACATACAACGGCCCTGTGTGGCCGAATAGGGGGCCTCTAATTTTAATTTTTTTTAAAAAAATTATCTATTATTAAACTAATTAACAATCAACTATTATTAAACTAAATAATAAATTTATTTAATGTATAAATTTATACTAAATATCAATTTTTTTATTTAGTATAAAAATAGTTGATTGCTTAGTTTATTATATTTTAAATATAATAAAAAATTGATATTTAGTATAAATAAATTTATATATTATTTATATAAACTATCAACTTTATAATAATATAACATAAGTAAAAAAAAACTTATTATGTTTTTTAATTAAAATATATGGATGCTGGTTATATGGATATATTTTAATCTTGCATATTAATGCTGGTTAATGTCATGTTGCAGATATAGATGCTCGTCCCTCATGAGTTAGAACCACAGTGTCAGGCATGTTGAGTATGAGGTTCTTGTTACACCATCGCCCCCAGTTGAGACAGTAGATGATAAGTCTATTTATTATCCTAATTTAATCATTAAATAAATATTAATTACTTTGAATTTATTAAAAATTGATACTTTTTATGAATGTTTATAGAAAGGAGCCTATAGATGGAAAGAGCTCGATTTTTGGAGTCCAATTATGCATATGGCACTCAAATCAGGACTTGGTTTGTCCAAAAAGGAAGAAAGAGATAATTTCTCATGATTCCCGATGCAAACTAAGGCAGATGTTAACGAATGGCTAAGAAATTTTCTTATGATATCTGAACAATCTTGAGCACCCGATTGTTTTCAACTTTGACTAGGAGGGAGCCCTAGACAAGCTCTAAAAAATGACCTTAGGCAGTAGTTGAAGGGGAGGTGTTTCTACAAAGCTTTTTTTTATTCTTTTTTTATTTAGATTATTATATTTAGGCATGAGAGAGAGAGAGAAATTATGAAAAAAATGCTGGTGGCAGCAATGCGTGGCTAGATTCCTTCAACTTGGAATGATGATGAAGGTTTTATCTTTCTTTTTGTTCTTAATTTCTATGCAATAAAAAATATGCTCTTCTTTCTTATATCTTTTGAATTATTTTTCTGATCGAGGTTTGATTTGCCAAACATGGCCTGTACCCTCTATTGACGTACCGTGATCTCAGGATACGATATGTGCCTAAGAGAGATATATCGTAGTATGATAGATTAAACCCTTAACCTTGCAATTATTAGATAGTTTATATTTTATACTCTAAGCGGACGTATCGTGATCTTCTGATACAGTCTATGCCTAACAAAAGATAAATTATTCTAATTTTAAATTTATAAAAATTATTACTATTGCAACATAAAAAAAGAAGATAAAACCTGTTTGCATAGTGGATTCGGATTCCTAGGTTGCTTCTCCTGCATTGAATTTTGTTAATTAATTAGTTGTTATCTTTTAATAATCGCTATTCTTAATATAATCCCCTACATATAATTTTTTTTATAAAATAATTGCCCTTGATTCCCGAGGATATGATTTTGATTCACCACTAGCTATAGTAGTGAGTAGGTTTTATTTTTGACCGCCAACGACAGCGATCAAATTTTGGCACCATTGCCGAGGATTTGGGCATGATTAGTTAAATTTTTTTAAAAAAATTAATTACCATGAATTTTCTTTTAATTTTATTCTTAATTTTATTTTTTATTCTCTCTTATTGTTTCATTATTATTCCTGCTTCTATATAAAAAAGGAATAAAAAAATTCTTTTATTGGATAGTTATCGCTCTCTTTAGCTTATTACTTTTTTTTTGAGTTACCTTAATTATTAGATTTTCTTATTTTATTTTTAACAAAAAAATTACTTTTCTTCTTGTCACAAATCCACTTTTAACCTAATTAACTTTCCCTTTTAATTAACTTACTTTAAAGAACCTAAAAGAAAACCCTAAGATACTTTTCATAAAATATAATTAATTTAAGGAAACAAATAATAAACTTTAAAAACTTTCTAACTTGTTTAGACACCTTATTTGAATTGCATTGCATTTTCATAAAATACTTTAAGAGCGCAACCCTTAATAGCATAAGGTGGGGATTTCATTACCCTTTCTTAGCCCACAAACCATCACCCTGCATACTACATAAACCCAAGCCTTTAACTCTAAAATTAACTAGACGTCAGCCCTTAAGGAACTCGAGCTCAATAGGATAAGGCACCCGAAAGAGTTGAATCGGATCGGGATTGACTGATTAACTGGTGTCTAGTAAAAGGAAGGAAAGTAGTTATTTAATTGGTTTCGTTCGCTTACTGAACCCATTGACCTTACCCTTAACTGGCTAGTCGATCAGTTGATTTTTGATTTGGAGGGCTCCAAGGTGGTCTTGAAAGTTAGGAGCTGTCTAGATCTAGGTTAAACCTAGAGTAGAGAGTCTAATCTTTGTTAACTTGATAGCTAATAATTATTAAACCCTAATTAAATTATTCTTCATTGCTCTTAGTTATATGAATCTCTTAGGATACTTCTTTTAAAATCTTCTTCTTTTCTCTCTACATAACATAAAAAAAATTCAAAATTGCAACTTGGAAAAGGGAGTCCGGTCGATTAGTAAGGATAGATCTAGACCCTACCCTTGATGAAGAAAAAATAACTATGAAGGAATTAGGACATCCCCTTAGCCTAAGAGAAAACTGCTATCCAATTGGATATGCCCAACCATCATGCATTCAACTACTCCAAACAAATGCGGCTAGTTTTGTGATTAAGCCTCAGAATATCAACATGCTTCCTAAATTCATAGGAATTGAGGATGCTTAAATTTTTATTAGAGAATTTGAGGAAATATGTGATACTATGAGAATGCATGAACTTTCAGAAGATGCTATAAAACTTAGGGTAATTAACTTTGCCTTAAGGAAAATGTATAGTTTATCTACTCAGTCAATCTTGATCTGGAAAGGTTTTGTTAAAGCATTCTTGAGAAAATTCTTTTCACATAATAAAACAGCCAAGTTGAGAAATAAAATTTTCTAATTTCATCAATTAGGGGGAAAGCCTTTCTGAAAGTGTATATACCGATTTAAGAATATGTTAAGCCAATGTCCACACCATGGGATAGAGACTTGAAGGTTATGTCAAACCTTCTATAAAGGTCTAAACCTAAACTCCAGAACTATGCTTGAGTCAATGTATCAGGGTGACTTTATGCAGAAACCATCCAATGAAGCCTGACAGTTTCTAGAAGATTTAGCAAAAAAGAGCTTACAATAGGAGAAAACTAAGGAATCCAAACCTACACTATCAAGAGGTAGTATGCACCAATGCTCTCCATCTATAGCTGAAGAAGCTAAGATGGCATCTCTGATTCGTAGGATAGAAGTCTTGGAACTTAAGGGATAGGCCCCGATAAATCATGTAAATCAAGTGGCTGCACCTATCTGCACTGGATGTAATGAGCCAGGACATATAGTAGAAGAGTGCCCCCACTTCATAACCCAAACTGAAAATAGTTATGCACAGGTGAATGCAGCTTATCAAAGAACAACCAACAATCTTTATGCACCAACCTACAACCCAGGGTGGAGGAACCATCCAAACTTTGCCTGGTCACAAGGTCCTAGTGCAGGTGGTCCCAACTTTAACTAACCTAACCCAAGGCCCAAGTTTACAGGAAATAATCCACCAGTCAATAAGAATGAAAAGAGGTATAATTCCCTAGACAAGGCCCTGAAAACCCTAGTTAAATCCCAAGCCGACACTTATGCTATGATAAATAGCACAAACACTATCCTGAATAACTTTATACAAAATACAGGACAACAGCTATCCACTAATACTTAGGTCATAACTTGTTTGGAGATGCAAGTAGGTCAGTTAGCTACAACCATAAGTGAAAGAGAACGGGGTAAGATACCGAGTCAACCCGAAGCTAAACCTAGAAATCTAAACATCCAAGGATCAAATCAAGGAGCCCAGATTAATCAACTAAGTATCATTCATACATTAAGATCTGGAAAACAAATAGATAACCAGGAATGTACATATAAAGAAGAAGAATTAGAATCTCCGCCACTTGAACAACTTATTGAGCTAGGTCAGCCAAAAATACCTAAGGCATTAGAGTCTGATGTAATGCCCAACCCACCAATTGACCCCATGCCAGAAGAAGATAAACTAAAAATCAGAATGTAGTACCATTCCCAAATAGACTTAAGCCCAATTGAAATTCAGCTCAATTAGATAAAATTTTGAAGGTCTTTAAGCAAGTTAAAGTGAATATCCCTCTACTGGACGTAATCCAACAGGTCCCAACCTATGTCAAATTTATTAAGGATCTATGTACCAAAAAGAAGACCAAAAATGTGCCAAAGAGAGCCTTTATGGCAGCCAGCATGAGCTCTTATCTATCAAACCACATGCCAGTAAAATACAAAGATCCAGGGTCACTTACTATTTCATGCATTGTGGGAAACACCCTTATAAATAGGGATTTATTAGACTTAGAGATAAATGTTAATATATTATCATTCTCTGTATATAAGCAACTAAGGTTAGGAGAACTAAAGCCTACGAGAATGACCCTATAACTAGCATATCACTCTTTGAAAGTACTCAAGGGAATAGTAGATGATGTGTTGATCAAAGTTGGTGACTTTATCTATCCAGTGGACTTTGTGATTTTAGAAACTAAGCCGGTGACAAACCCAAAGAGCCATATCCCAATGATTTTAGGTAGACCATTTTTAGCTACAGCTAATGCCCTAATTAATTATCGAAATGGATTAATAAAACTTTTCTTTAGGAATATATCAATTGATCTTAATGTTTTCAATTTTATCATTATACATCAAACGAATGACTCAAATTATGTTCAGCATATTGTTTATGATCCAATTGACCTTAGTGACGAAGAGCTTGACCTAAAAATCTGTGACCTAAAAATCTGCATGAACCAAGATAGGGAGCAAATTAATGAGGTTGCTATAATTGATGAAAAATCAAGATGAAAACCTTCAATTGAACTACTAGAGAAAGTACCTAAACCATTATCCAAACCATCAATAGAGGAAGTGATAAACGCATAAATAATTATCACTAAACCTATTAATTAATAATTCAAAATATATTATTATTTAATATTTTAATATTTTATATAATATTTTAGGTAAAACCTTATCAACTTAAAGAGCTCGATTTTAGAAATTTAACGATGCAAACACTCGAATCGGACTTACAATGAGCTCGAATTGATTTTATAAAGATTTATTTGTTTATTAGCATGCATTTTAAAGCAAAATCAGCAAATCCATGGCCGATTTCATCGTCTTCTTCCCATGTTCCTTCAAACGGATGCATGCACAAAGGCTGCTAGGGATGATTTTTTTTGCCAAAAATAACTCCGCTGAAGATCATCACCGCCAAAAAGATCCTTAACATCAAAATTACCAAAAATGTCCCAAATTTAATGGAATTTAAGTAAGGAAGCCTATTCTCTGCTTCTCTGATTTCACGGTCCGGCTACAATTAGGAAGAAATTTGAAGCTAAATTGGAAGGGAATCGTCTGCAATCTCGCCACAATCTCTTCGCATATGTCGGTGCCAAATAGGAAAGTAATTGTGGAGTGGAAGGAAGGCAATCGGCGCCCGGTCGTCTCTGCGTCTGATATGGAAACATATTGCATCTTCTCCGCGTCTGGGCCGCATTTGGACCTCTACAAATAGCAGCAAAGGATGGGAAGCCAAGGGGGAGGGGAAAGAACAATTGGGAGCTCTCGTGCGGTGTCCGTCCGAGGATCTACAGTTGTTCGTGGGCATGGAGAATTCGTGAGTTCGTGGCTTTAAGGAAGCTCTGTTCGTGTTGTGGAGAAGGATCTGTTCGTGCCGTGGAGGTTCCTCTTCTTGGAGCAGGGAGGTTGCTGTGTTCACGGAAGCTGTTCACGGATGCTCTGATTCGTCCGAGCATCCCAGAGATGTTCAGAGGAGTTTTCGCATGCTAGTTCGTGGAGGCGCTCTGTTACCAGGCGGCCGTCCATGGTTCATGGATGTTCTATTTGGAGGCATATGCAGAAAGTCTTCGCTCCGGTTCAGCCTGTCTTGGTTTGGTTTAGGAAAAATTTATTCTCTTGTTGCCTTCTTAATGTCATAACTTTTTAATTTATATAAAATAAAGTTTCTATTCATATTTAATTGTTATTAAATTATATTTAAGTTAAAATAATTTAGACTAATCTATTCTTAAAAGGAACGGGCCGTGATCTATGGGTACGGGCCGTGTTCTTATAAGATAAACCATATCTTAATTATTTTGCACTACTAATTATCTAATTAGTTAAATTTATAAATTTATTTTAAGATAATCGCTACTCTCACTATTCTATTAGTAAAATTAAGGTATTTTAATCATTGCGCTACGACACGCATCAGATTTTGGCACCGTTGCCGGGGACTTATTTGTGTAATTTTAAAAAAAATTATAAAAAATAAAAAATTAGATTAATTTTCTCTTAATTCTTATTTTTTATTTTTGAATATTTATTGTCTCTTTATTATTTTTGTTACCTTAATTGTTAGAATTTTGTATTTTCTTTTTAACATAAAAAAAGAAAATTTATTACTTTCCTTCTTATCACAAATCCATTTTTAACCTAATCAAATTTTCCTTTTTATTAACTTACCTTAAAGAACCTAAAATAATTATTTTATTTCTATGCTTAGATTGACTTAGGTAAATTTATTTTCTGCAAAACTCAAAATTCTTTCATTGACATCTCATAATTTATTAGGAAATTAGAAACATAATCAAAAAATCTTTAAAAAAATAATTAGATTAATTTTGTTTGATAATTTCAAGAGCTGGACATCTGATTGGTGCATAGCATTTTCATAATTAACTTTAAGGGCACAAACCCCTAATCAAGATAAGGTGAGGATTTCATCACCCTTCCTTGGCTCACAAACCACATCCTTCATTTTGCATTAACCCAAACCTTTAACTCTAAAATTAACTAGACGTCAGCCCCTAAGAAACTCGAGCTCAGTAGGACAAGGCACCCAAAAGAGTTGGATCGGGTCGAGATTGACTGCTTAACTGGTGTCTAGAAAAGGAAAGGAAAGTGGTTACTTAATTGGGTCCGTTCGCTTACCTAGTAAGCAACGGGGGACCACACTGACCTTACCTTTAACTGGCTAGTTGATCAGTTAATTTTTGACTTGGAGGGCTCTAAGGCGGTCTTGGAAGTTAGGAGCTGTCTAGATCTAGGATAAACCTAGAGTAGAGAGTATAATCTTTGTTAACTTGATTGCTAAGTATTATTAAAACCTAATTAAATTATTCATTGCTCTTAGTTCTAGGAATCTTTTAGGATATTTTCTTTAGAATCTTCTTCTTTCTCTTCTATAAAAAAAAACTAAATTACTGTTTGCTTTAGAGTCATTGTTAAGGTGTATGCTTGGTCGCCGATCGTTGCAACCCAACCTTATACCCTTAGATCCTGAGATAGAAAGAACTTTTAAAGCAAATAGACTCAGAATTATGGATCCTAATAACGAAAATGATCAACCACGACAGTTAAAAGAGTATTTTACTCTTTCAAGGTATACCTACTCTTCCTGCATTCAAGTGCCTCCAGTGGAGGCTGTCCAATACGAAATTAAGTCAAGTGTAATCCAAATGTTACTATTTTTCTATGGACATACAAATGAGGATCCCTATAAACACTTAGATGAATTCTTGAAAATTTGCTCAACTGTCAAGATTCAAAATTTCTCTGATGATGCACTTAGGCTTAAGTTATTCCCTTTTTCCCTAAAAGATAAAGCCAAGTATTGGTTAAATTCACTAGACACTGTTATAATTTCAACTTGGGATCATCTTCAGAAAGAGTTTCTTAAGAAAATTTTTCTATAGGAAAAATGAATCAAATTAGAAAAGCCATAACAAGTTTTTTCTAAACAGATGGAGAGATGTTTCATGAGACATGGGAGAGATTTAAAGAACTGATTAGAAAATGCCCACATCATGCCATACCCAAATGGCAACTGGTTCAGTGCTTTTATGATGGTTTATCAAAAAAGCATCGGCAAATGGTTGATGCTTCACGTAGTGGAACATTTATGTTAAAAAATGAACATGAAGCTTGGCAACTCTTTGAGACATTGAGTGAGAATTTATTACATCACATGTCAGTTGCTCGTCGAGACCCTTCCATAGGACTTAAAAGAGGTGAAATATATGAATTAGGTCATTCTACATATCTATACTAAGGTAGATGAATTATCCTATAAACTTAACCGAATTCTATAAGTTGGGAATATCTCTTCCCCATCTACTCAATTACATAAGGTTTGCATAATTTGTTCGAGTCCAACCCATTCTATAAGTGAATGTCCAGCTGCATACCAATTTCCTGAACTTGTTCAAGAGCAAGCCCATCAAGCCCAAACCCGATTGGCTCCTAGAACAGGAAATGATCCATATGCAAATACTTAAAATCCTGGCTGGCGAAATCACCCAAATTTTTCTTGGAAATCTCAACCTGTAATCAATTCATCATCGATCAGACCTAATTATCAAGAAACCAATTTTAGAAGCATGCCATATTCACAATATCCAAACATCCCACAACCTCCACCGAATAATCATCCTACTTTCAAAGACAAAGTGTTACAAGCATTGAAAGGGCTAGAAATGAATATTCAAATCCTTCACTCCCACACACAATCTATTGCAAAACTAGAAACTCATATAGGTTGATTAGCCACAACATTTAGTAGAAGGGAGGAGGGTAAGTTACCTAGTCAACCTATCGATAATCCAAAAGGACAATTCATGGCTGAAGGTTCCAAATAGTCCTGACAAATTCCCAGAACATGCTAAATCAGTCATGACTCTAAGAAGTGGAAAAACATTGAACCCACTTGAACCAACCCAGAAATTAGAAGTGGCTAAACCAGAAAAAAGAAGAAATGAAGAAGAAAAGGAATTCAATGATCAAGCAATCACACCTAAAGCCCCATTCCCTAATGCTTTAGAATCTCTTTTGTCTTCAGATAAGAAGAATATAAAAATGAATGAGATGCTGGAGTTATTTAAGCAAGTACAAATAAACTTACCTCTTCTTGATGCTATCAAGCAAGTTCCGGCTTATGCCAAATTTTTGAAGGATCTATGCACACAAAAATGGAAAGCAAAATCACAAATACCAAAAAAGATCTATTTGACTAAGCAAGTTAGCTCAGTTGTTCAGCAAATAACCCCACCTAAACTAAAAGATCCTAGTACTCTGATTATATCATGTGTCATAGGAAACTTCACAATCAAGAAAGCATTATTAGATTTGGGTGCGAGTGTAAACCTTCTCCCAAGTTCAGTGTATGAGTTATTTGGATTTGGAGAATTAAAACCCACGATAATAACGCTACAATTGGCAGATAGATCAGTCAAAGTACCTCATGGAATATTGGAAGATGTATTAGTAAAGGTAAATAAATTCTATTTTCCTGTCGACTTCCTTGTGTTAGATATGGAATCTAGCAGTAATCCTAACCAAATTTCCATCATCCTTGGACGACCTTTTCTAGCTACCGCTAATGCATGTATAAATTGTAGAACAGGTGTGATGGATGTATCTTTTGAAAATAAAAAGATGAGATTAAATATTTTTAATGCTTCCCAAGGACCACCTGTGTATGATTTAAATGAAGTAAACATGATTTAGGAAGTAGTAGATAAGAAATTCTAAAGTTTGCTTGATTCGGATCCTTTACAAACATGTCTTACACATTTTGGAATAGATGACTTTGATATTAATGAGTATACCAAAGAGATAAACATGTTATTAGAACCACCTAAGTTGGACACCATCCCTTCTTGGACTATAAAATATGAACCACTTCCAACTAAACCAAGCCCTTTAATACCATCCCTGGAAGAACCACCCCAACTAGAATTGAAACCTCTTCCTGTTGACTTAAAATATTCATTCCTTGGACCCAATGATACCCTTTCGGTAATCATTGCATCTACCCTAACCTCTGAGCAGGAAGATAAATTGGTAGATGTACTTAAAGAACATAAAGAAGCAATTGGATGGACAATAGCTGATCTTAAGGGAATTGACCCTTCCGTTTGCATGCACCACATTCATAGTGAAATTGAAGCCAAACCACATAGAGACATGCAACGAAGGTTAAATCCAAACATGAGGGATGTTGTTAAGAAAGAAGTAGTAAAATGGCTTGATGCTGGTATCATTTATCCAATTTCAGATAGCCAATGGGTCAGTCCAATCCAAGTAGTACCTAAAAAATTGAGTATTACCGTGATTAAAAATGAAAAGGATGAATCAATTCCTACTCGCACATAAACTAATTGGAGAGTATGTATAGATTATCGAAAGTTGAATGCCGTGACTAGGAAAGACCACTTTCCTTTGCCTTTTATCGATCAAATTCTAGAATGGCTAGCGGGACAAAGTTTCTTTTGTTTCTTAGATGGGTATTCAGGATACAATCAAGTCTCAGTATTTCTTGCAGATCAAGAAAAGACCACCTTCACTTGTCCCTTTGGAACATTTGCCTTTAGACGCATGCCGTTTGGTCTTTGTAATGCACCAGCCACTTTTCAACGATGTATGTTGGCCATATTTTCTGATATGATTGGTCAATTTTTGAAAGTATTTATGGATGATTTTTCAGTTTTTGGTGCATCATTTGATAGCTGCCTCGAGAACTTGACTAAGGTACTGAAACGATGTATGGAAATGAATTTAGTCCTAAGTTTGGAGAAGAGCCATTTTATGGTTCGTGAGGAAATTGTGCTTGGACACATTGTTTCAGAGCGAGGTATTGAGGTTGATAAAGCTAAGGTTGAATTGATCTCAAATCTACCACCCCCAACCTCAGTTAAACAAGTACGATCTTTCCTTGGTCATGCTGGTTTTTATACACGTTTCATCAAAGATTTCAGTAAAATTTCTCGATCATTGTGTAATTTATTGACTAAAGATAGTTCTTTTAATTTTGATGAAGATTGTCTAACAGCCTATAACATCCTTCGAACTGCTTTGACCACTGCACCAATTATCAAGCCCCCAGATTGGACCATACCCTTCGAAATTATGTGTGATGCTTCTGATTATGCTATAGGGGCAGTTCTAGGACAGAAACTCAATCGAGAACCCCATGTAATTTATTATGCTAGCAAAACTCTTTCAGATGCACAAATGAACTATACTACCACTGAAAAAGAATCACTAGCAGTTGTGTTTGCCCTAAAAAAGTTTAGATCATATCTGTTAGGGTCTAAGGTTTTAGTTTTTTTAGATCATGCAGCGTTGAGGCATCTTTTTATCAAAAAAGGATACAAAACCCAGACTGATTAGATGGATCCTTCTATTACAAGAATTTGACCTAGAAATCTTAGATAAGAAGGGTTCTGAAAATATGGTAGCAGATCATATCTCTAGGATCTTAGTAGAATACAATAAAGAAATAATCAGAGATAGGTTTCCTAATGAGCAACGGTTCTCAATTTTCCATGGCAGTCTTCCCTGGTTTACCCACATTGTGAATTATTTGGCAACAGAAAAAGTACCTTCCCACTGGACAAAATAAGAAAAAGATAAATTTTTCTCATAAATCAAATATTACTTTTGGAAAGATCCTGAATTATTTAAGTACTGTTCGAATCAGGTGATTAGGCGATGTGTCCTCGAGAATGAATTCAAAAGTATACTTAACTTTTGTCATTCTCTTGCCTGTGGGGAATATTTTAGTGGAAGAAAAACTGCAGCAAAGGTACTGCAAAGTGGGTTCTATTGGCCAACTCTTTTTAAAGATGCACACGAATTTGATCGTAATTGTCTCCAATGTCAACAAACAGAAAATATTTCTCGAAAAGACATGATGCCCCTAAACCCTATCTTGGTTGTAGAAATTTTTGATGTATGGGGTATTGATTTTATGGGCCCATTTCCTTCCTTTTTCGGATTCGAATACATTCTAGTGGCAGTTGATTATGTGTCAAAATGGATTGAAGCTATGGCAACTCGAACCAATGACCATAAAGTTGTAATCAAGTTTATTCAGCATAATATCCTTAGTCGTTTTGGATGCCCAAGGGCTATAATTAGTGATGGGGGTACACATTTCACGAATAGACACTTTGAAGGATTAATGAACAAATATGGAATTACTCATAAGGTAGCTACACCTTATCATCCCCAAACTAGTGGCCAAGTTGAAATGTCAAATAGAGAAATTAAACATATCCTTGAGAAAACGGTGAGACCCGATAGGAAAGATTGGTCAGAACGTTTGGATGATGCATTATGGGCTTATCGTACTGCATTTAAAACTCCCATAGGAATGTCTCCTTACAAGCTCGTATTTGGAAAAGCCTGCCATTTACTTGTAGAATTGGAACACCGTGTATTTTGGGCCATCAAGCAATTTAATTATGATATGAAAAAGGCAGGTGTTAATAGGAAACTCCAATTAAATGAATTAGAAGAGCTACGAAATGATGCATATGAGAGTTCAAAAATTTATAAAGAACGAACCAAAGCATATCATGACAAATTTATTAATAGAAAAACTTTTGAACCAAATCAAAAAGTATGGCTTTACAATTCAAGATTATACATTTTTCCTGGAAAACTTTGTTCATGATGGAATGGACCTTTTATAGTAACTCAAGTATTTCCCCATGGAGCTATAGAGGTTAAAGACCCCAAGCAGGAAATACATTCAAAGTAAATGGCCAACATTTGAAACCATATATAGAAGAAATTAATGATGGAGAAGTTGTTGAATCGATTGATCTTGTGAACCCAACATTATCATAATAAGTAGCACAGTCTGGCTGAAGACTTTAAACTTAGCGCTCTTGGGAGGCAACCCAATGTATTAGTTATTTTTAACTTTCTGTTCTTTGAGTATGTTCTTTTAGTATGACCAGAGAAGAGCAACAGAAGTAGATTAAAAGAAGATGGCAACAATGAAACCTCCAATCTTCAAATACTTTACCAGGTAGTATCTTTCCTTGAAATTAATTTTTCTTCCATTGGGGACAATGGAAATTAAGTTGGGAGGGGAGGAAAAAGAATAAGTAAATCCTCGAGTAAAACTATAATCAGATGTGTGTACCAAATTCTATCTCGATTTGAAGCAGTCTGATTAATGAATAATGGTTAGATTATTTTTGAGATACTGAGAAAAAAAATTATTAAGAAAACCTAATAAAAAGTAGGGTTTAGCCCAGAAAAATTTTTAGAATAATTTCAGATCCTCCTGACCACTGATTTTAATAGTACAATCTACTTAATAAGGGTATGGGTGAAAATGTCATGTTAAAAAAAAAACCTCTCAAAGTTAATAAAATTAGGTTCTTAACATCTTTCACTAAGTAACCGGGCATCGTCACCTAAGCAAGTGATATTGTTCGCGTAAAAAGGTGAGAATGTAAAAGAACTTAAGTAAAGTCAGTCCTACCTAAAGCCTTTTTGACTTGAGTCAGTAAGTCCGAGGGGTGCTTTACACCTAATGCCCTAAAACCAATTGGTTTGGGAGCCATTGGCTTAAAGCTCACTACAAGGGTTAATTAGAAAGCAAGGGGTTATGACATTGCACTGACTTTACACATAAATAAATAAATAAGGGAACCAAATTACAAAAGACATTACATCCAATCCAAATTAAGTTAGAAGACTTAATCAGAGAAGTGAAAAGTGGTGAAGGAAGACTTCTATAAATTCTTATGGACTACACTCTATCACTAAATGGGTAAGCTTAATAATCCGATGAGTACCTCCCTTATGATCTAACCAGAAATTTTTAAGAAGAACTGTAAGATAACTATCAATTCTTGGACTAGCTTGGTACATATTTCTAAATTCCTTATTTACTCAAGGATGAGTAAGATTCAAGTTGGGGGGAGTGATAAATGCATAAATAATTATCACTAAACCTATTAATTAATAATTCAAAATACCTATTATTATTTAATATTTTAATATTTTATATAATATTTTAGGTAAAACCTTATCAACTTAAAGAGCTTGATTTTAGGAATTTAACGATGCAAACAGCACTTGAATCGGACTTAAAACGAGCTCGGAATTGATTTTATAAAGATTTATTTGTTTGTTAGCATGCATTTTAAAGCAAAATCAGCAAATCCATGGCCGATTTCATCGTCTTCTTCCCAAGTTCCTTCAAACGGACGCATGCGATGCACAGAGGCTGCCAGGGATGAATTTTTTTGCCAAAAATATCGTCGCTAAGAAGATCATCGCCGCCAAAAAGATTCTCAACATCAAAATTACCAAAAATATCCCAAATTTAATGGAATTTAAGGAAGGAAGCCCATATTCTCCGCTTCTCTGATTTCACGGTCCGGCTACAATTAGGAAGAAATTTGAAGCTAAATTAGAAGGGAATCATCTACAATCTCGCCACAATCTCTTCGTATATGCCCGGGTGCCAAATAGGAAAGTAATTGTGGAGTGGAAGGAAGGCAATCGGTGCCCGGGTCGTCTCTACGTCTGATATGGAAACAGATTGCATCTTCTCCGCATTTGGGCCGCGTCTGGACCTCTACAAATAGCAGCAAAGGATGGGAAACCAAGGGGGAGGGGAAAGAACAATTAGGAGCTCTCGTGCGGTGTCCGTCCGAGGATCTGCAGCTGTTCATGGGCGTAGAGAATTCGTGAGTTCATGGCTTTAAGGAAGCTCTGTTCGTGCCGTGGAGAAGGATCAGTTCGTGCCGTGGAGGTTCCTCTTCTTGGAGCAGGGAGGTTGCTGTGTTCACAGAAGCTGTTCATGGATGCTCTGATTCGTCCGAGCATCCCAGAGACGTTCAGAGGAGTTTCTCCCAGGCTGGTTCATGAAGGCACTCTGTTACCAGGTGGCCGTCCGTGGTTCATGGATGTTCTGTTTGGAGGCATCTGTAGAAAGTCTTCGCTCCGGTTCAGCCTGTCTCCAACCCGGTTCAGTCCGTCTTTGGTTTGGTTTAGAAAAAAATTATTCTCTTGTTGCCTTCTTATTGTCATAACTTTTTAATTTATATAAAATAAAGTTTATATTCATGTTTAATTATTATTAAATTATATTTAAGTGAAAATAATTCAGACTGATCTATTCTTAAAAGGGATGGGCCGTGATCTACGGGTACGGGCTGTGCTCTTATAAGATAGACCATATCTTAATTATTTTGCACTACTAATTATCTATTTAGTTAAATTTATAAATTTATTTCAAGATAATCGCTAAAGTCCCTATGAAATCGATCCCTTACTCTCAGTATTCTATTAATGAAATTAAGGTGTTTTAATCGTTGTGCTACGACACGCATCAGGAAGCACCCAAATTAGAACTGAAACCACTTCCCAAGCACCTCAAATATGCATACCTAGGTCCATAAAAATCCTACCTGTAATTATTTCAGCTGACCTAGACTCGTCACAAGAAGGGAAACTACTGAATGTCCTAAGAGAAAATAAAGAAGCATTAGGATGGACTATGGCTGACATAAAGGGGATTAGCCCCTCGATCGTTCAATATAGGATTCATTTAGAGGAAGAAACCAAGCCTACAAGAGAATCCCAAAGAAGACTTAACCCAGCCATGAAGGATGTAATAAGGAAAGAGATCATCAAACTCCTTGACAATGGTATAATTTATCCTATTTCATATAGTTTTTGGGTAAGTCTTGTGCAAGTGGTGCCCAAGAAGTCAGGAGTCATTGTGATACAAAATGACAACAATGAGCTGGTTCCTACAAGAATTCAAACAGGATGGAGGGTGTGCATCGATTATAGAAAATTAAATGCTGCCACTAAGAAGGACCACTTTCCTTTACCCTTTATAAACCAAATGTTAGAACGATTAGCAGGGCATGACTTAATTTTACTATTTTCTGGATGGATACTCTGGTTACAATCAAATTGCAATAGCCCCAACGGATCAAGTAACATTTACTTATCCATATGGAATCTTCGCGTATAGACGTATACCCTTTGGATTGTGTAATGCACCATCTGCCTTTCAAAGGTGCATGATTAGTATTTTCTTTGATATGGTAGAACGGTTCCTTGAGATTTTCATGGATGACTTTTTCATTTTTGGTTCTACTTTTTATGAATGCCTATATCACCTTATATTGGTCTTAAAAAGATGCAAGGAAAAGCATCTAGTATTAAATTGGAAGATGTGGTAATTTATGGTGAAGGAAGGTATTGCTCTTGGCCATGTAATTTCAAATAGAGGTATAGAAGTAGACAAGGCCAAAGTAGATTTGATTGCAAATCTTCCTTCACCTAAATCAGTCAAAAAAATAAGCTCATTCCTTGGACATGCTGGACTTTATAGAAGATTTATCGAGAATTTTAGCAAAGTGGCTCGACCATTGACTAACTTATTAGCCAAAGAAGTCAAATTTGACTTCACATATGAATGTCTTGAGTCCTTTGAATATTTAAAGAGAGAATTAACCTCAGCACCAATCATTCACCCGCCTATAAGGACTCAACCTTTTGAGCTAATATGTGACGCATCCGATTATGCCATAGGAGCGGTCCTAGGGCAAAGAATTGATAAGCTACCTCGAGTGATCTACTATGCTAGTAAGACCTTAAATAATGCACAACTCAACTATTCTACCATTGAAAAAGAATTTTTAGCTATGATATTTGCACTAGAAAAATTTAGGTCTTACTTAGTGGGGTCTCATATAGCCATCTATACTGATCACTCTGCCCTTAGGCATCTTCTTTCAAAGAAAGATGCCAAGGCATGCTTAATTAGATGGATCTTGCTCTTACAAGAATTTGACCTAGAGATCATATATAAAAAGGGTACTGAAAATATAGTAGCTAATCATTTATCTAGGTTAGCGATCACACCTACTGAAGAACTACATATCAACGAGTCCTTTCCTGATGAACAACTTATGTCTGCCAACATGGAACTATGGTACGCCGATATAGTCAACTATTTAGCCACTGGTCAGATTCCGATGCACTAGAATGCTCAGGATAGAAATCAATCTCTCTCAAGTAAAATACTTTATTTGGGATGACCCATATTTATTTAAATAATGTCCTGACTTGATTATTAGGAGATGCATCCCATATCAAGAAGTTAGGATCATTTTGTCCTTTTGCCATGACCAAGCTTATGGTCATTTTGGAGCTAAAAAGACAACGACAAAGGTGCTCCAATATGGATTATACTGGCCTAACCTATTCAAAGATGCTTATGAATATTGTAAAAGTTGTGTTAGGTGCTAGGAAATAGGCCAGATCAAAAAGAGATATGATGCCGATGAATCCAATATTGATTGTAGAAATTTTTGATGTATGGGGAATTGACTTTATGGGACCGTTTCCAAAATCTTTTGGAAACGAATAAATTTTGATAGCCGTAGATTACGTATCTAAGTGGATAGATGCAATACCTTGCAGAACTAATGATAGCAAAATTATTGTAAAATTTCTCAAAGAGCATATCCTCTTCCGCTTTGGTATTCCAAGGGCTATCATCAATGACCATGGAACACACTTCTGCAACAAATCATTTGCATCACTAATGAGAAAGTATAACATCACCCATAAGATGGCCACACCTTATCATCCGCAAACGAATGGGCAAGTAGAAGTTTCTAATCGACAAATCAAACAAATCCTAGAGAAGATCGTGAGCTCTAATAGAAAAGATTGGTCAATAAAGCTAGTGAATGCACTTTGGGCGTATCGCACTGCCTTCAAGACAAACTTAGGAATGTCTTCTTATAGGCTTGTATTTGGTAAAGCATGTCACTTGCCAGTAAAATTAGAACATAGGGCAATGTGGGCCATAAAACAATTAAATATAGATTTGGATGCAGTCGGAGACCAGAGGAAATTACAAGTGAATAAACTTAAGGAAATTAGAAATGAAGCATATGAGAATGCAAAAATTTATAAGGAGAGAACTAAAACCTTCCATGACGAAGCTATCTTTAGAAAATCTTTTACTCATGGGCAAAAAATTCTCTTATACAATTCAAGGCTTCACCTATTTCCAGAAAAATTAAGATTTAGATGGACTAGCCCATACATAGTAAAAGAAGTCTTTCCACATGGAGCGATAGAAATTGAAAATCTAAGTAATGGTGCTATATTCAAAGTTAATGGACAACACTTGAAACCATTCTTAGAATTATCCATTGAAGAAGCTGAGGAGGTTATGATCCTATATGAACCAGAGTAAGCCATAACGTTTGGCTGAAGACATTAAACTTAGCGCTTTTTGGGAGGCAATCCAAAAATTTATTTTCTAACCTTTATTTTGGTGATTCTTATTTTTATGAATAAGAAACTACTTTGCACGGTCACTTCTAACATTACATGAGGCATATCTCATCTAGGTGGTATTTTTTCTTATTTTATTCTTTCTTACTTCATTGAGGACAATGGGAATTAAGTTGGGAGGGTAAGAGAAACCTTTTTAAAAATATTTTAAAATACCTTAGCATTTTTTAAAAAATTTAAAATTTTTATAAATCATGTGATATGAAAGAAATTCTTGAGCAAAATTGACTAGGAAAAGGTAATAGAGTTAGAAAGTATTGGCTAATTATTGTAGAGAGCCAAAGAGTAGACTAGATGGTCAGATTTTTAGTAACCTACTTAGATCATCTAAAGGCTATTAGCACTTTCATTGCACATGCACACTGACGAGGTAAATTAGGTATTAGTTGTAAGGTCAATTGAAGATTCAATTATTACTAAAAATTGGTAATTGATATACACCCTAACAAGAGAAACTTGAATTTAAGGAAAGAGCTACTTGCCTGATAAAAAAATTATATATATATAATAAGTCTAAACATTGATTTTTCATTGAGTAACCGGGCACCTTCGCCTAAGTAAGCATTGTTGTTCACGTCAAAAAGTGGACAATGTGAAGATATCGCTAAAAATAATAAAATAAATAAATAAATAAATAAAAATATCAGGCAGTGTGAAAGCTATCTCAGGTCATGTGCTTAATTTAAGGATATATAAAAAATTAACTAAAATAAGTGATAAGCGAAGATACCATTGTTTCTTATAAGCTAGTACCGAAATGCTAAGTTAGCCATCACAAACATAAGTGCTATAGATCTATAGATGAACTCTAAGAAAGTTTCTGATAATTCTGACTGCAAAATTTACTTCAAAAACTTAATACTTAGTTAGTGATACTGGCTAGCTTCTTTCAACCTTAAGCCTAGATTTAATTTTGCAAAAGAGAATTATAGTGATGCATGGTTTTATTTTAAATACATTGCTAAGGGACTAGCAATGATTAAGTTGAGGGATATGATAAGTCTATTTATTATCCCAATTTAACCATTAAAATAAATATTAATTACTTTAAATTTATTAAGAATTGATACTTTTTATGGATGTTTGCAGAAAATGAGCCTATAGATGGAAAGAGCTGATTTTTAAAGTCTAATGATACAGATGGCATTCAAATCAGGACTCGGTTTGCTCAAAAAGGAAGAAAGAATGATTTTGCATGATTCTTGGTGCAAACTAAGGTAGGTGATGTTAAACGAATGGCTAAAAAATTTTTCATGATATTTGAATGATCTTGTGCGCCCGATTGACTCCAACTTTGACTAGGAGAAAGCCCTGGACAAGCTCTATAAAAGGAGGACCTCAGGCAGTAATTGAAGGGGAGGAGTTTCTACATAGCTCTTTTTATTCTTCTTTTATTTAGATTATTTATTTAGGCCTGAAAAAGAAAAATTATGGAGGGAATGCTAGTAGCAGTAATACGTAGCTAGATTCCTTTAACTTGGGATGATGATGAAGGTTTTATCTTTCTTTCTGTTCTTAATTTCCATAAAAATTATGCTCTTCTTTATTATATCTTTTGAGTTATTTTTTTGATCGAGGTTTTGATTTGGCATACATGGCTTGTATCCTCTATCGACGTACCATGATCTCATGATACGATATGTCCCTAAGAGAGATAGATCGTAGTATGATAAATTAGACCCTTAACCTTACAATTATTAGATAGTTTATACTCTAAGCGGATGTGCCATGATCTCTTGATACGGTCCATGCTTGACAAAAGATTAATTATTCTAATTTTAAATTTGCAAAAATTATTACTATTGCAACATTAAAAAAAAAGAAGATAAAACATGTTTACATGGTGGATTCAGATTCCTGGGTTGCTTCTCCTATTGTTTGAATTTTATTAATTAATTAGTTGTTATCTTTTAATAACCATTATTCTTAATATAATCCCTTACTGATAAATTTTCTTTTTCTTTTTCATGAAATAATTGCCTTTGATTCCCAAGGATACAATCCTGATTCACCACTAGCTATAGTAGTGAGTAGGTTTTATTTTTGACCGCCAACGATAACGATTTGTAGACGAGGACATGCCAGCTATAGATGTTGAAAATGAAGCAGATGGGCTATGTCCAGGCAGTCTAGAGGATGAGTCTGTCCTTATTAGTTTCAGAACACATATAGCAGCCTTCATTTGGAGGCAACATGTATTGTTTATTTGTTATTCTATTATATTTCCTTTAATGTATTATTATAATGTTGTTATATAAATTATTAATGTTATCCATTTATATTATAGGAACGGGCCCTACTGAAGTGCATGAATCATGCTACCAAGGTAGGTGAATAGCAGTGGTGGGCATCAGGGCAATCCAATAGGAGGTTCAGAGCAATAGTTCAGCAATCGGGCCTGGTTAAACTAGTGCACTACTTTTATCGATTCATCGATAAGATTCTTGTCTTGGGCTTTATAGAGAGATGGCAGCCCGAGACGAACGCCTTCCATCTTCCCTTTGGCGAGATGACAATCTCGTTAAATGATATAGCGCCATATTATGGATTAATATCACGGGTGCCTCAGTGTCACTATCATATGATAGGATGAGTGATCGGGATGTTGAGGACCTACTATTGGAGCTGTTAGGTGTGTCATAGGTAGACGTACGTCAGGAGGTGCTATCAGTATGCAGTTAGTCTGTGAAGTTAGAGTGGCTGAAGAGTCATTTTCATGATGTATATGATAGAGATAGCCACCATAGGATAGAGTGTGTAGCGCGAGGGAATTTGCTATTTTTGTTAGGGTGCATACTCTTTGTTGATAAAAGCGGGATGAGGATGCCTATAGCTTATCTTTCTCTACTTCGGAATTTGGATAGGATGAGCATATATGCTTGGGGTGCCGGTGCCTTGGCTCATTTCTATCGGCAGTTGGGGATTGTGTCTAGGATATCCGTTAGATAGATCTGCTTCATGTATGAATTTATGAGCATTTTCCATATCTCACTCCTCACCCATCTCTGGATTATACTGATGCCAGGCCCCACGTTTACTGATGGATTACCAACAGTCCATCACATACCATGATGGACCATTTAGTGGTTCTACGCAAGTCCTTGGACGTTCTGAGGGCTGATGAGATATGTACCATAGGATCATACACTTGTATATTTCTATGATTTGTCATATATTACCAAACTGATTAGGATTTATCTGTTGTAGGTAATTTGGGATCCCCATCGTCATATTCGGAAGGATCGTCCATTCCTATATATTGCATTCTTTAGTGGATGCTTGAAGTATTAGGATGTCGTAGAACCCCATCATAAAGGATTACGACAGTTCGACAGGATACAAACGATCCCCTGCGTGCCACTGGCCCTGGTCTTCAATCCCTTTTCCTTTATGCTTTTACTGCTATATGTACTACTCCTCTTGCAACAAAATATAATTCTTGGTTTCTTAACATTGCTATCTGAATTAGAAGTTTTAATTACAATAACAAATCCATTCCTCCTTCCAACTTTTTGACACTAATTACACAAGTCTCTCTACTCTTAAATATCTACACATTAAATAGTTTAATGTGAGTAGACAATTTTACACATTGCTTAGTCAACTAATAAAATAATTGCATTCAAAATTATCAAACCTCATAAGTTGTAAATTTATTTGTGTAATCTATCACACATTCAGAGCCAATCATATTACATTCGATTGAAGGATCACCCTACATATACAAAAAGGCATTTTAAACCCTAAACCAATCTATACCCCTAGTTGAACGGAGGCCCTCTGTTCGGCCAACCAGAGCTGAACAGTGGCCCTCTATTTGGCCCATCTCGGCCGAATAGAGGTGATTTGTTCGACCATGTATGACGGAACAAAATATGAATTGAAAAAAAAATTAAAACAAGTTAAAAAATGAACCTTTGTGTCTATAGAACCTTTCCAAATCGCTATTTGCTTGTTTATTGTTCAATTAAAGGAGGTGATTTGTTCATGTATGATGGAACAAAATATGAATTAAAAAAAAAAAATTGAAATAAGTTAAAAAATGAACCTTTGTGTCTATAGAACCTTTCCAAATCGCTATTTATTTGTTCATTATTTAATTAAAGGTTAAAATCTCTTTGAACAAGGGGTTTACAAATTGGAAATGGATTGAGAGGAATTTTTTCACCTGAACGTTGAGAGGGGAAGGGGAGGGGGAGGGGAAGGGGGAGGGCTGGTGTTTTGTTTATATGGGTGTGCAGGAAAATTATAAGGATATTATGATCATTTGTTATAGGAGTAAAATAGGTATTTAATTTTTGTTAAAAACTTAAAGGTTTGCGTGTGTGTGGAGAGCAATTTTTGCGGTGCGAATAGAATTATTCCTCCCTTATCCCCGAGACCAAAGCGGGCTCTTTTACTGTGTTTTTTTTTATTCTCCGACGTTTTGCGTTCCATGGCGGTCGCCGTCTTTCCAAGCTGCGGCGCTCGCTTGCTGAAAGTGCGGTCGTGGCTTCGCGCGGTCCGGTCGTCGGCCTCCTCTCCTTGCCCTTCTCCTCCTCCTTCTTCATCTTCTTCCGATGTCGCTGGCTCGGAAACCCCACCTACTTCTGTGGCTGCCCCTTCGCGTTCATTCTTCCCGAAGCGAGGTCAGACCCTGGAGCTCGTCTGCGAATCCCTAGCCTTCAAGGGAAAGGGCGTATGCAAGGTCGCTGGTACCGGCTTCGTCGTCATGTGCGACCGAGCGCTCCCCGGCGAGCACTTTCTTGGCCGCGTCTCCCGCAAGAAGGGCAACTGCATTGAGGTCTTCTCTCGCTCCTTCGCCGCAGTTCGCTCTCTCTTTATCCCGCTTTCTTTATTGGCGGAATTTAATCAATTCCTGTTATAAAATTACAGGTAAAAAAGCTGAAGACCATTATTCCACATCTGGACTTGGTGGAAGCTCCATGTGAACACGCCTCCGACTGTGGAGGATGCAAAACGCAAAATCTTTCGTACGAGGCGCAGCTTAGGGCTAAGGAACAGCAAGTCCACGACTTGATCGCTCATGTCGGGAGGTTTTCTGACAAGGATCCAGAATTCGCTTCTGTATTGAAGCCCATCGTGCCGTGTGATGTCCAATTTCACTACCGGAACAAGGTTGGCGTGATTGTAAATTTATGTTACCGTTTTGTTCCATGTTGTCGAGTAAAAGAGTCATCTTTCTTCCTGTTTTCAGATGGAATTCTCGTTTGGTGCTCAGAGATGGATACCAGGTGATTCATTGACAAATGATCATGATCGGATGGAGAGTGGTTATGCATTGGGGTTGCATGCACCTGGGTTTTTTGATAAGGTCCTCCATGTTGAAAAATGCTTACTGCAAAGTAAAGCGGCTAATAAGGTGATTATAGCTTAAGTTAGGGGGAGAATTTTCACCTTTATTCATGGCTATTCTTGCGCATACTAAACACATAGAGAACACAAGAATCATAGAGAACAAGAATCTGCTTTTCTTGCCTGCTTGCATGGTTTGTCCTAATTTACATTTTATATGCATTTAAGATGATCCATAGGGTGTTCTCTATTTTGCCCTAATTAGCTTTTTTTTGGTTAACGCTCTAATGACATCAGCAATTTGCATACTTTGTTGTTCACTGTTAGGGATTGAATATAAATAGATTATTTGCTAATCTTATAGGTTCTTGCAGTTATTCAAGATAGCTGGAGGGATCCAGAACTTGGTCTCTCTCCATATGATGTCCACACACATACTGGATTTCTTAAACATCTAATGATAAGAACTGGAAGGTACTCTTTTTCTGAGTAATTACTCAGATTTAGTCAATGATACATGTAACCTCAGTTGAGCTAACCATGTACGCTAGCAACAGAATCTTTATTGATTGTATTCCATTCCATGATCTGTTATTACTCGTGGAAATTAGTCACTTGATACTGCAGTTAAGCCAGAGACAAGCCATTTTCTATATGTAATTCTCTGATTGAATGTAGCATACTTGATCTGCTTTATCTTCCTTTTTGGTATGATGGGCCAATATTTAGGTGGTTTTTGACCTTCCTTGCATTTGCTGGAACCAGAGATCTGATTATTCTTTTAGGCATGTTTGTTTCAGATTTGTGAATCTTGCAGTTGATTTATATTTTTTATATATTGTTTTTTGATTACTATCTTGTGAAGTGTCATCATTGAAATGATTTCCCTTTCGATAATAATATTCATAGCTGGACTTCTTTTTAAAAAAAATCTTAAAATTATCCATTAACTCTTGCAGTCAAATCTAGAGAACATTTATTTTCTTTGTTTTCATTTCTAAATCAAGGTTTGGCATCAGACTGGTTGCCTGCCTTTACACATCCATCCATTAAACCTAGAATATCAACTGCTAAACACTTCTCTCTCTGTTCCAACTTGAATGAATATTTATGTGTTCTTCTTGGTTTTGATAACCTTATGTTACTTATTGGAAAACCACAAGCGATATGAAGCTTTACATATCAACGGATCTGCATCCCTGTTAAATCATTGTCATACTGTAGTGCTATGAGGTGAATGGAACATGTGTAATTTATGTGAGGTGAATGGAAAAGTAGTTTGTGTGAATGGTGGGAATCAAGGGAATAGGTAAAAGTAGTTCATGTGAAATACAAAATGTTATGGTTAACTCAGTGTTTCATAGCTAAAAACTAAGTTAACTTTGTTCTTAGAGGGCATTCAAAGAGCACGAATATTTGAAATATTATGTGTTAGTGTAAGTTAATCATCAATAGAGAGTAATTTGACTTGCATTTTTTTTAATAATACAGACAAGACCATGAAGCTAAACAGATAAAATCAATGTTATTAAAATTGGAACAATATCTGAATCATTTATATTAATGAATTTGCTGCATTTTCAATGGAATAATTGAAGTGCCATCACTCCATGAATATCACTTCTTTCAATGCTACTACTTATTTTTGGGCATCATACTCTTATTTTTCTCTTGTTTTTTTCTGGTAAGATTCATAATTGTTCATTGTCTTATAGAAATGCCTTAATTTTGTCAAAAAGTTTTTGCCTTTTTGTGCTAGAGAGTTTTAGTAACTGCAATGAGCTTCATATCTTTGGTTTCAGAGATGTCAAGACTGGTCTTCCAGAACTGATGATTAATTTTGTCACATCATCCTACAAACCCAAGCTATTGGAACCTCTTATTAGCAAAATCTCAACTATTCCTGAAGTGGTTAGTATGACAGTTAATTTTATGTGTCAATACTGTTGTTAGAATATTCAAAAACAATCAATTAATTCTTTCATTTAAGACCCTTCTTCTCAGATGCTATCAAGAAATCTTACCTATTCGAAAAAGACTTGTATGAGAATTCATTATCTGCGCAAGTTACTGCATGCTATAAGCACATGACATCTATGCTTTCAACAAAAAATTGATCCTATGTATGTTCTATTAAAATCATTTGCAAAGTAGGATGTCATAAATTACTTTACACTTCGTTAAAATAACATTCTTGCACTTTTGCTAGCACAAGTTGCATCTTCATCATTTTTTTATTTGTTTTAGGAAAAATGATTTTTTATTAAAATTAAAAGCTTGGAAAATTATTAATCATGCAGTGTTGACAGGTCGTAATTTATTAATCATTGGTAACTATCAGTTAGCATTGGATAGACTATGGTATTAGAGATATGTCATGCTACGATTTTTAGTTTGTGTATTTTTGTCCTTACACTTGTCTAGCTCTGTGGATAGCAGTAATGTTTTGGTAAATTACAAAAGACCATCAATTCTATTGATTATATTATATTTGGTTATTTAGTTGTCAGTAGTTTGAGCTTTCATGATTTGCATACTGTGGTGCTAATCATTTTCTTCCTACATCATGCAATTTGATTAAATTTTTTCCTGATACTAGGTCACAAGCAGCATGAAAGAATTTGCTGCTACTATTGCCTAATTGGGAAACATGTGTTAGAAATAAAGCTGGTAGACAAGAAGCGTAATAAGACATAATTGTAGTAGAAGAGACAATGAGCCTCTGGAAAACACTAAAAAGGCTTGGGAGAACAAAATCTGTGGAGTTCATCCATATGTTCAGTTTAGTTCTCTGGAGGGTGCCTTTTCCAAAGCTTTTAATATTACATTGAAAATGAAATTATTCAGTTCTAAGATATTTGTGGCAGCACATGGAAAAGCATTTCTTGGTGCCACAATTTCTTTAACAATTGTATGTGGCCTATGTGGCAATTTGTTCTATGCCAAAAAATTCACCACAAACTCGCATTTGGATGTGTATCCTGAATCATGTTTATTTTGAAGTTTTAGATATTCTAAAATGCTACTTTATGTGATTGCAGAATGCTTTGGTTTTCTTCCCCCTTTTAAAATGCATTTCTAAACCAAGTTTATGTTTTTCTCTGCTAATGACAATAGGTCAGTGTCATGAATAATGTCAACTCTTCTGTTGGTAACACATCTGTTGGGGAGGAAGAGTATACTTTGTATGGAAAGTCAACTATCACAGAGATGCTAAGAGGACTTACATTTCAGATATCAGCCAACTCTTTCTTCCAGACTAATTCTCACCAGGTTTGCAACATGATTTGGAATTGGATTCATCGCCTGCCCATGCGTACCATCGAAATTACTTTTCAATAGTTGTTGCACAATATAGGTCACCTTAACATGTAATCTGCCCTTGCCAGCATGATATGTGTCAAAAGTTGGCATTTGTGTATCATTACTCTTTGCAATGATGCCACAGGCTTCAACTTACCTTCATTAATATGTTAGTTTGTTCAAAATATATCAATGAGCAGTCATGCGAAATCTGGAGCTAAATATATCGATGAGCAGTCATGCGAAATCTGGAGCTTTTTGCAGATCTGATGCCCTGATTCACCTTCAGTGTTAATTAAAACCTGACTAGATTTCATTCATAGTGTTCAAATGATATTTTTTAAGAATATTGCTTTAATAATCATGCGTAGATTGGGAGACATTACAATTGAGAGGTGGAGAAAGGATATTTAAAAACAGAAGGTTGGGGTTGCGTGAATAAAAGCCTCTGCTGACAGCTATATATGCACAATAGTGCATTCCGACACCTCCGAGGGGCCTTATGGATGTTCTGTTATGCTTTACCAGCAGCACACTGTAGCAGAGCAGCCTTTCAGTGGGAGAAGTTGTTGGCTTGTAGGTGGGGGTCGGCATGAGAGTAGGAGCAAGTTCTGTAATTTTAATCCTTCGAAATCAGGGGCAGCTTACTTCAACTGGAATGGATCTGGAATAAATACCTGCATAAACCATGTATTAGTTTTTGAGATATATAAGAGTATTAAATTGAAACAATAATGATTGTATTTCTGATGTTGCAACCTGAGCTAACTTTGGATTGGGTTTGGCTATTATACACTCAACTCAACTCATCTAACCCTTTTCCCAGCTACATGAAACGGCTATCATATGCCTAACCTTAATGGTTTTAGGGTAGAAACCATCAAAACCATTTTAGACCAAGTTAATCTCCTTTTGAACGTGGAGAGCCCTCAGACAGCTGAAAATTGTCGCATACTGGTTCTATCATGTGGCTTGGCTAACTTCAGACCAACTTCCACCTCAGTCCCAAAGATTGAGTGAAGCCTTGTTCATATGTTATTTAAGACTAGGACACTATTAAAAGTCATCAGACGGGATTGACCGCATGGTGGCATTTGATTTGCCTATTTTATGCAAGAAAGCTTCCTGTTTTTATGTTTGGGAGTTGCAAAAGTTATGCAATTTATAAAACTGTGTTGAATTTATTCAGGCAGAAGTCCTCTATAAGCTTATTGAGGATTGCGCTGGTCTTAAAGGAGATCGCTCAGAGATTGTTCTTGATTTATTTTGTGGAACTGGAACTATTGGTTTGACCCTTGCAAAAAGGTAATCTTTTCTCTTTCAATATGCAAGAAAGTAATGTTTTCCTATTTGGAATATCATTTGTTATGCATTATTTATCTTTTGTTTCTTTTAATAATGTAATTTGGAGGTGGAACATTTTTAATTACTTCCAGGGTTAAGCATGTTTATGGCTATGAAGTAGTGGCTGAGGCTGTATCAAATGCTCAAAGAAATGCGGAGCATAACGACATCCATAATGCTACATTTGTTCAAGGAGATCTTAACAAAATCAATGACAGTTTTGGAAGTGAGTTGCCAATGGCTGACATTGTCATTTCAGGTTTGTTTCTGTTGAAAACTGCTTTCTATTTGGAATTGCCTTCAAGATCTTTTCATTTTTCACCAACAAGATTTCATATGTGGGTAGCTTAGTCTAGTGCACTTTTGAACTGGTAAGGAAGTTCCTTTTTCATGTGGGAAAGTCTTTTTGATCATGGCTTGCCATGTTGTAACATGACTCTCGGACCTGAGGAGCCATCGTGTGATCCACACGGTCTACTTGGAGCTCCATGCCACTTTTGTTTCTAGTTGTAAAAATAGAAAATGATAGAAAATATAAAATAAAAATAGTTTGATGTGAATAAAGGCCTAGGGTTTTCTGTTTTTGTTTATAATATAAAAGATAGAATTAGAAATAAATATATAAGGAAATTTATAGGAGTAGCCAATCGAAGATAAAATGAGAGAAAATCGATTATGGTGGTTTGGACATATACAATGAAGACCTTTAGATGCTCTAGTTAGAATAAGTGATCTTTTAACAATCCATCATAAGGATAGAGGTAGAAGTAAACCTAAACTAATATGGACAAATAATTAAAAAAGATATAATTATTTGTAATTTGAATGTTGATTTAGTCCTGAACAGAGCAGAGTGGAAGAAGCAAATTCATATAGCCGATCCCATGTAGTTGGGAAAAGGCTTAGATGAGTTGAGTTGAGTTATATGAATTGCATACCTTTTGAAACATGAAAAAGGATATATGCTTTTTGTTTGTCAAGGAAGATAAAAGATTTCTTTGACTGAATGAGCTGCTCCTTAGCCAGCCTATCTGTATAATAATTTTAAGTATATGAAATTCAGTTGTTTCTTTTTTGTGTTCTCTTATATATTTGTTTTTTTTTTTCCATCTGTTGCTATATTTATGCATTTGGATGACTATTTATCATCAAACATTATTCCCTTTTTCCTGACTTTTCTTGATTGGTGACTTTGCATTATTTTTCTCTATGATGAATATTAAGAGAGTCCATTTAATCATTAAATCTAAAACATTAAAAATTTATATAATTTCAAAAAGCATTAATATGAATAGCTAAGTTCAAAAAGGGGGAAAAAAGAGAGGTGAGCTTTGGCATGCCAGTAAAGGTTTCTCCATTATGATTAGAAGATCATAGGTTTGAAACATGGAAATAACTTGGGCGAGCTTTGGCATGCCAGTAAAGTTTTCTCCATTGTGATCTGGAGGTCATGGGTTTGAAACATAGAAACAACCTTTCTATATGTGCTTTAAGGCTATATACATCTGACCTCTCTAGACCTTGCAATAGTGGGAGCCTTGTGCATTGTCTTACCCTTTTTAAGTTCAGAAAAAATGAGATTTTTTATGAATTTCCTGCTCCATTTGACTTCTTAAAATTGGGATTAGCCTTTTTAACACAAGTGGAACTGTAGTTTTCTTACCGTTCTTTCTAAATTCTGCAGATCCCAATCGCCCAGGCATGCATATGAAGCTGATCAAATATCTATTGAAACTTCAGGCACCACGCATAATCTATATCTCATGTAATCCTGCCACATGTGCCCGTGACCTTGATTACCTCTGCCATGGTTTGGTATGTATTTTCACTTACAAGTGGTCACATGTATATGATATTAGCCAACCACATAGGAATGATACTGTTTGTTTCCTTTTATCTGCTTGTGATGGCAAATAGGCTGACCAAAGTATAAGAGGATGCTACCAACTGAGAAGTGTCCAGCCGGTGGACATGTTTCCTCACACCCCCCACATCGAGTGTGTGTGCTTGTTGGAGCTCCGTTGAGAGTTGCTTTTGCCTTTTATTCAATAATATGGAGGTATGGATACTTTCAGCTAGGCATTATTATTAAACTGTAGTCTTGTGTGCGGTTTGTTGTGTTGTGTTTTTTGGGGGCCTTTTGCATGTCACCCTGATAGGATTTAAAATTTACAAAATAAAACCCTCACTTTCTGATGGTTGCACAAGCAAGCATGATTTTCAGCTATATTTATTTTTGGAAGGGGTTGGGGTACCAGCTATAATGCTTGAGCTGGAGCAGTAACGGCCATTTTTAAACTATGTTTGTCTTTGAAGTGGGGTTCACCATGTTAGTTCAGTAGATGCTGTGTACCAAATTAGCTGCTTGGCGAATGGAAGCAAGTAATCCAGTTGTTGGAAGGTGGAAAATAAAACGTGACATTTTAAGTGCAAAACTGTCATTAAAATTTGGTTAACTGCAGATGGATGTTAGAAAAATGTTCAAGGGAAATTTGATGATATTTGACATTATGTTGATGGCAAGAATCTTCTGCACACAGCTTGATTTATCTGATAGAGGATGAGCCTTGGTGGAATGATAATATTGCTATATCATGACATGGGTGCTAGGGGTTCAAAACACGTAAATATCCTTTCAGCACATGAGGTAAAGCTGTGTACTTATGACCTTTTCTAGACACTATAGTGGTGGGAACCTTTGCCATCCTTTTTTTAGCTTGATTTATTTGGAGTCTGTATAATTATTAGATGCATTGGGTTTTATAGATGGCATTAAAGTTCTGTAGGTGGTCATTTGCAAAATAGAAACTCTTGATGGATGAATACCCTAAAGCCAACTCCGAATACGAGGGATAAGGCTTGATGGTCATGGTTATGGGGTCATTTTGCAAAATCCTGTTTCATGTTGGAAACAAATAAAACAAAACTGATCATATTAATGCCACAGCTTTGGCTTGAAAAGCTTGCAGTACTATTATGATGATCATATTTTTGGGAATAACGGTTCTCAAGAAATGTCATCTCTGGAGTGGGGCAAATTTCTGAATGTTGTTCAATCATGGACTGTGACAGTTGAGAATTCGGTTTGATCACTGCCTTCATTTTTTTAAAATTTTCTTGCTTTACCTTGACTACTGACAGATTATTGTGGTCGGTCTCATGCACTAACAATTTATTTAGGGGGTTGGGACACATGTTGAGGGGGTATTCGTTTGAATTTAGCTTGTTAGTTGCTCCTTGGTGAAGTTGGCTGTCTACAGTAGTTGATGAGCTTAATCAGTTCCAAAATGATCTGTAGTTTTATAGTTTCTTGTAGAATTACTGTACCAGAGAAGTTAGTTATTAAGATATGGATTACATAGAAGAGGAAGTAATTTTAAGTTCATGTCAAGGAGCTGGAAAAAAGTCCTATACTTTTCGTTGTCAAACTTAAATCCTTGTTTCTTAAAAAAATTTTAAAAAAAATTCATGCTGTCTTATGTTTCCGCTTTCAATTTTTGTGCAGATACAAACTTTTGAGACGCAAGGAAGATTGCTGTCCGCAAGACAAGAAGAATCTTTGTGCGCTTTAGTGCAAGGATTTGCAATGCATGCGTCAAAAATGTTGATTGAGGCTTTCTCAAACTTGTAATGGAGGCTTCTTTCAAGACATGGCGTTAAACGTGTTTTCGTGCATAGCAAGCCACCTAGTGGGGTGATAATGTATGTGTTTTGTGGACATCAATGGATTATATTGAGCTGCGCCTCCTTTTGTTCTCATAACTTGTTAACTATTTTTTTCATTCCTTAGAAGGATGTAGTGTACTTTCTCATTTCTGATGTGATTGATAATTTTTTGATAACATATTTTTGTAGATGCATTGTGAAATGAAAAAAAAAAAAAAAAGTTGAACCATTTTATTTTATAATTTTAGAAATTGAAGTTATAACTAATTTCATTTCTTGATGTGTTGCTCTCAATCTCCAGAACCAGTAAATAAAATGCATATATTAAATGCAAAGTTTTCCAAACCTTAAAAAAAATTGACTTGAAACCGTGAAAAAAAATTAAATTTTTTTTTTTAGGGGGGGGGGGGGGGGGGGGGGGGGGGGGGGTGGGGATGGGGGAAACAGAGCTGACTCGGTCCAAACGAAATAAAATCTTGCTACAGTAGAAGTCCGTATATTAGGGAAATAACTGATATAGCCATGATAGGTTTACTGTAACTGATAATTTTTCTTTTAACAAAGAAAGCTGATGTTCTTAGGTTATCTTATAGGCTTCCTTCTGCGCTCTTGTTCCTTACAGTATACTAATCAAATATTTAGGATCGCTTAGCCATGTTTCAAATTTTAAAAAATAGGCATCAAGAACCGCTCAGGCGGTAGCCCAGCGGTTGGGGTTTCTTCACATATCCACGACGTCTCAGGTTCGAGAATAAGGTTGCGGCTGACTCGAATAATTTCAAGGTTAATTCTTGGAGCCTGAAATGCTGGTGCCGAAGGGCTAAGGTTTCTTCTAGTCTTTCTGTTTGACTGTTGGCATCTAGGTGGGGTCAGGTTGACCTACTCATCTTCGGACGGAAAACGGCCAGATGGGGTCAGGTTGACCTACTCGTCTTCGGGCAGGGAACGGTTGCACAAATCTAGCGCCATGCATGGAACATATCCTGATGAGGAATGAAGTCGCATGGAACCTAGCTACGGATCAGCAAAGCCCTCCTTCCCTTTTTTTTTTTTAATAAAAAAAAAAAAAGGCACCAAGAGAGTACATCGTTGAAGACTATATATTAACTATAGCTGTTAGCATGGTAGGTCTATTTCCGTCGCTCTTTTTTTTAAAAAAAAAAAAGAAAAAGAACAATCATTAATTGCTAGGTAATAGAATTGTAAGTAAAAATTTAATTTTTTGATAACAAAATGTTGCAGAGGCAGGATTTGAACCTGCAAACCCTCCATAGGGTTTTTCTTTAAAAAAATAATTATTAATTACTAGGTAACAGAATTGCAGCTAAAAATATATATAAAAAAATTTACAAGAAAATGTTGAAGAGACAGGGTTTGAATTTTGAACCGCAAACCCTCTATAGGGTAAGACTTTTTTTGTCCTCCAGAAACTTTTGGGTGTATTTAGGTGGCAAATAACCTACTTATGTTACCGAGGGGCTAATTCAATCCTCCATTTGCTTTAGACCACCTTACAATCCCCCCTGTTTGACACAAGAGCCACAAATCAAATCCCAATGCATTATGTCTTAACGACTGCATGTAAAAGTCTGATTTTTATTCTTTAGCTTGGAATTGTGTTGTTTAATGCGTGGAAATGGAGTTTAGAAGTAACTATCAAACATGATTAAATTAATGCATGAACCATTTAAATTGTTGTATTCCATTCTAAGAAGAAATGGTCATCTTAGATTTAATGAACTGAGGAGTTGTAGAGGAAGAATGGGGTCCCTAAAAAGTTCTAGGCATGATTTCAGATTCCGATGGGATATTTGAAGGGATACGAAGATAGATTGCCGATAAATTGCCGTTTTAGATGTTGGATGGGATCGTCCTATTATCAGACTAACATTCTAATTAGGGGATCTTGGGACATCTTCCTATCCAAAGTGTTAGGATGATGTGATGCCTCATTTATTGAAATAATTAGGATAGCTTTATTCTATGTGATTTAAAACCTTAGTCTTAAATACCTTAATCTAACATATGGTGCTTTAGTGGTTAATGCTAAGGAAGCTTTGTGGATAACTTGATAGCGTCACCAAGGCATCGTTGAAAATCCTCTTGAACAATAAGCAATAGCTAGTAATGCTCATTAGTGTTGAGGTGACGTTGCAACTAGTTTTTGATGTAATATTCATGAGGATAGCCATGAGGTAGTGTTTGGGTGAACCCAATGCCTACTGATTTTCATTGAGAGATCAAGATCATTGCTAAGCCTTTTAGGGAAATGTGGCAATAACCTAATATGGCTTATCAAAGTTTTAAATCCCATAAAACGATGCGTTTTTGGCTTTTTTATGAAATGAAATGTATCACCGTTCCAATCCATTTTGACAATTAGGATGAAGTTTATTTCAAGACATGATGATTGGATCGTTAGGATGATAGTGGAATGATCCCATTCTGACAATTGAGATAGCAACCCATCATGGCATGAGATGTTCCATAGGAATTTTGAAACCATGTGGCTTATATCTTCCTCAAGTTAGGGCTCAGGTTCTGTATGCTTTGACATATTGATTCCTTTTTGGTGAAGGGCATTGTGACATAATTATTTCTAGGCTCTTGTGTGCATGGCTAGAACCTTAAGGTAGTGTTTGATAGAAAAAATATTATACATGGATAAGTATATGGGATAGAGTTTATCCTCTTCCTTGACTATCCCTAGAGATATTCCTTGGCTATCCCATTGATCATATCAAATGTAAAAAGGTAAATCCATAGGATAACTTTTTTTTACTCTTATTTGGAGGATAACTAGCTATTCCTACTTTTTCTAAGAAACAAATTAAGGGGATAACCCATGGTTAACCATGAATTATCCCTCTGATTAACTTTATTCCCAGCTATCCTTTATAGTTATGGTTTTTGAAAATAAGAAGGAATATCTCCTGAATATTCTCTTATTCCCTATTTCAAATACTACCTAAGTTTTCATACCCAAGCCATATGCTATTTGTTGGGAGTCTCCGGAGGAAATGGATTCCCGTTCATACCTCACTAATCAGAGCCAGGCAATCTTCTTAGCAATCTCCAAAAGGAAAAATTTGTGAAGGATTTCGACATTCCACTATTTGGACTATATATAAGTTTGAGGCAGTGCCTTCTCCAATGTGACATGAATTACCGATAGCCATCAAGAGATAAGGTAGGACGTAATCTAAGGTTCTTTATAAAGGTAGAACAATCATCCCTAATGACCTATTGAATATTTGCAAGCACCATTGGGGCCTGTTGAGAAATCCAACACGAGATTACTAAGCCATGTCAACGCTGATGGGGATTGGTTTGCAGGCAGCCTCCTGGTTGATGGAGTGTGGGTGTGGTGAGGACAACTTAATGAGCCAAGACAAATGTAGGCATCACGTTGATAATGGATTTAATAATGATATCAATCTGCCATCGTCGTCAAGAGCACTCACTGATGACACCCGATCACCAGTGTTGAATGCCGAGAAGATTGATCTGGTCACCGAAGAGATTTTCGCCCAGCCGGATGACCTGCAAGAAGTCCCAAGACCGAAGGGGTTCTCCGATGGGGACCCTCCGATGCCCAAGTCAGCGATCGAGGTCACAGCTGAAGAGGAGCTCGAGAGAGCTCTTTAAGATAGAGAAAGCTCTAGAAACGGAGTTTCTCTGGGATAATGGAACAAGAGGGGGCTTATGTTCGCATACCTAAATCTTTCGCAGACTTACCTTTTTTATAGGCAGTTGGGACCTGCATGGGGATTAGCCGCGTGACATATCGTGAGGGGGAGATGTCTGTGGGACACATGGGGGTTATGTGAATTTAGGGATGATTGGTGGATCCTGTCCCATCGGAGAGGGAAGCCGGCGGTTGGTGGGCCAAGTCCTATCAGACGGCAGAGTCAGCCGGTAGGTGGGCCCGGTCCCATCGACAGCGTGGTCCTATGGTAGGCGGGCCTGATTGCGTCAGGCTGTGCCGGTCAGAAAGTTGATGATTCTGGCAGATGTGGGGCCGACCTGAGGAGGTCGGGGCTGTCTTGGCTGATTCGGAGACGTTGGGGCGGACGGGGTCGACCTGGAGAGATCGGGGCCGCCTCGGCTACCTTGGAGATGCTGGGGTGGACGGGCCGACCTGGAGAGGTCGGGGCCGCCTCGGCTACCTTGGAGACTCGGGGAGGACGAGGCCGACCTGAAGAGGTCGGGGCCACCTCAGCTGATTCGGAGACGTCGGGGCGGACGAGGCCGACCTAGAGAGATCGGGGCTGCCTCGGCTACCTTGGAGACAACGGGGCGGATGGGGCCGACCTGGAGAGGTCGGGGCCGCCTCGGCTACCTTAGAGATGTCGGGGCGGACGAGGCCAACCTAAAGAGGTCGGGGCCGCCTCGGCTGATTCGGAGACGTCAGGGCGGACGGGGCCGACCTGGAGAGATCGGGGCCGCCTTAGCTACCTTGGAAATGCTAGGACGGACGAGGCTGACCTGGAGAGGTCGGGGCTGCCTCGGATACCTTCGAGAAGCCGGGGCGGACGGGGCCGAACTGAAGAGGTCGGGGCCGCCTCGGCTACCTTGGAGACGCCGGAGCGGACGGGGCCGACCTGGAGAGGTCGAGGCCGCCTCGGCTACCTTGGAGACGTCGGAGCGGATGGGGCCTACCTAAAGAGGTTGGGGCCGCCTCGGCTGATTCGGAGACATCGGGGGGGACAGGGCCGACCTGGAGAGATCGGGGCCGCCTCGGCTACCTTGGTGACGTCGGGGCGGACGGGGCTAACCTGAAGAGGTCGGGGCCACCTTGGCTACCTTGGAGATGCCGGGGCGGACGGGGCCGACCTGAAGAGGTCAGGGCCGCCTTGGCTACCTTGGAGACGTCCTATTATCAGACTAACATTCTAATTAGGGGATCTTGGGACATCTTCCTATCCAAAGTGTTAGGATGATGTGATGCCTCATTTATTGAAATAATTAGGATAGCTTTATTCTATGTGATTTAAAACCTTAGTCTTAAATACCTTAATCTAACATATGGTGCTTTAGTGGTTAAAGCTAAGGAAGCTTTGTGGATAACTTGATAGCGTCACTTAGGCATCGTTGAAAATCCTCTTGAACAATAAGCAATAGCTAGTAATGCTCATTAGTGTTGAGGTGATGTTGCAACTAGTTTTTGATGTAATATTCATGAGGATAGCCATGAGGTAGTGTTTGGGTGAACCCAATGCCTATTGATTTTCATTGAGAGATCAAGATCATTGCTAAGCCTTTTAGGTGAAATGTGGCAATAACCTAATATGGCTTATCAAAGTTTTAAATCCCATAAAACGATGCTTTTTGGCTTTTTTATGAAATGAAATGTATCACCGTTTCAATCCATTTTGACGATTAGGATGAAGTTTATTTTAAGACATGATGATTGGATCGTTAGGATGATAGTGGGATGATCCCATTCTGACACTTGAGACAGCAACCCATCATGGCATGAGATGTTTTATAGGAACTTTGAAACCACGTGGCTTATATCTTCCTCCAAGTTAGGGCTCAGGTTCTGTATGCTTTGACATTGATTCCTTCTTGGTGAAGGGCATTGTGACATAATTATTTCTAGGCTCTTGTGTGCATGGGTAGAACTTTAAGGTAGTGTTTGATAGAAAAATATTATACATGGATAAGTGTATGGGATAGAGTTTATCCTCTTCCTTGACTATCTCTAGGAATATTCCTTGGCTATCCCATTGATCATATCAAATGCAAAAAGGTAAATCCATAGGATAACTTTTTTTTACTCTTATTTGAAGGGATAACTAGCTATTCCTACATTTCTAGAAAATAAATTGAGGGGATAATCCATGGTTAACTATGATTAACCATGGATTATCTCTCTGATTAATTTTATTCCTAGCTATCCTTTATAGTTATGACTTTTAGAAATAAGAATGAATATCTCATGGATATCCTCTTATTCCCTATTTCAAATACTACCTAAGTTTCATACCCAAGCCATATGCTATTTGTTGGGAGTCTCCGGAGGAAATGGATTCCCGTTCATACCTCACAAATCAGGAGCCAGGCAATCTTCTTAGCAATCTCCAAAGGGAAAAATTTGTGAAGGATTTCGACATTCCACTATTTGGACTATACATAAGTTTGAGGCAGTGCCTTCTCCAATGTGACATGAATTACCGATAGCCATCAAGAGATAAGGTAGGACGTAATCTAAGGTTCTTTATAAAGGTAGAACAATCATCCCTAATGACCTATTGAATATTTGCAAGCACCATTAGGGCCTGTTGAGAAATCCAACACGAGATTACTAAGCCATGTCAACGCTGATGGGGATTGGTTTGCAGGCAGTCTCCTGGTTGATGGAGTGTGGGTGTGGTGAGGACAACTTAATGAGCCAAGACAATGTAGGCATCACATTGATAATGGATTTAATAATGATATCAATCTGCCATCGTCATCAAGAGCATTCACTGATGACGTCCGATCACCAGTGTTGAACGCCGAAAAGATTGATCTGATCACCGAAGAGATTTTCGCCCAGCCGGATGACTTGCAAGAAGTCCCAAGACCGGAGAGGTTCTCCGGTGGGGACCCTCCGACGCCCAAGTCAGCGATCGAGGTCACAGCTGAAGAGGAGCTCGAGAGAGCTCTTTAAGGCAGAGAAAGCTCTGAAGACGGAGTTTCTCTGGGATAATGGAACAAGAGGGGGCTTATGTTCGCATACTTGGATCTCTCACAGACTTACCCTTTTATAGGCAGTTAGGACCTGCATGGTGATTAGCCGTGTGATATTCTGTGAGGGGGAGATATCCGCGGGACACCCGGGGGTTATGTGAATTTAGGGCTGATTGGTGGGTCCTATCCCATCGGAGAGGGAAGCCGGCAGTTGGTGGGCCAAGTCCTATCAGACGGCGGAGTTAGCCGGTAGGTGGGACTGGTCCCATCGACAGCGTGGTCCTGCGGTAGGCGGGCCTGATTGCGTCAGGCTGCGCCGGTCAGAAAGTTGATGATTCTGGTAGACGTGGGGCCGACCTGAGGAGGTCGGGGCCGCCTCGGCTGATTCGAAGACGTCGGGGCGGACGGGGCCGACCTGGAGAGATCGGGGCCGCCTCGGCTACCTTGGAGACTGTTGACCCAATTATTGATTTTGATGATTAATAAAGGAATTGAGTATATTTATTTGATTACTAATGGATTTGAGAAGTGTTTCAGGAGTTAAAATTATTTCATCAATTTAAATGAATTAAGAAACGTGTTTTAAATCAAATGCAAAACTTCAATTTCAAAGTTTCTGAACCTGGAGTCGACACCTAGAATCCCTGGAGCCAACCCCATGGCCATTCAAATTTTATTCTGATTTTTGATACGGTCCGGAGCCGACACCCAGAGTTTCGGAGTTGACACTTACAGTGTCTGGAGCCGACTCCGATGCGGGAACAGAACGTTGATTTTTTGAGCATCCTGGAGCCGACATACACAATATTCGGGAGCCAACACCTGGCGATGGCGAGCCGATACTTACTTTTTCGGAGCCGACTCCTTAACGAACTCGGAAATTTCTATTTTTGGAAAAATGATCTGGAGCCGACACCTAAAAGTTGGAGCCGACTCCAACCTGACTGGAACGAAAATTTAAATTGCCAGATCAGATCTAACGGTAATATTTCCTTTTTACCTAATTTCTAACGGATATATTTTGTTTACAGGTACACTCCAACGGCTAGTTTCCTTCCCAAAACGGATTAAAAAAAATCTATAAAAAGGGGAAAACACCCGTTTGAAAAGAGAAGACGAAAAATAGACAAAAATTTCAAATCAAAAATCCGAGAAAGCCTGAGCCTGAATCTCAAGAGAAAAGCATTCAAACTCAAATCCTTCCACTCCAAAAAGCTCAAAGAGGAATCCAAGGTGCTCAAATCAAAAAAATCGGTGGATTTCCCAAATTGAAGGAAAAGCTCCGTTTCTTCCATTTTCAATCTTCTCAACTGCAACGACTGTGAGGGATTAAAGCTGAGGCTTGATTCATCATTCCAAAGGGAGAAGAGGAAAAGAAGAAAAGAAGAAAAGCTCAAATTCAATCATCTCTAAACAGGCTTTTCTAAACTTATTTACTTTATTTGAATATTTGCTCAACTAAGGAGCTGTGAATCATTGTAAAACATTCTTATATTTTGTTTGTGCTAGTTTTATCAAGGGATTGAACTAGTGGAGGTTGTTAACCTCGGGTCAAGCTAGATTAGCTTGAGTTTAGGGTTTTGTGCTGGTGAGCCCGGAAAATCGGCTGGGTTCGTTGTGATCCCGGAGGAAAAACAACAAGTTGTGAGTTGTGCTCTTGTAAAACAACTCGGCTGTAATCTAGTTGATTATAGTGTGGACCCAAGTGAATCTTGGGAGTGGACGTAGGTGTTGGATACACCGAACCACTATAAAATCCTTGTGTTTGTCGTGCATTTATTATCTCTATCTTTATCTTCTTATTTGTGCTTTATATTTGCATTGCAATTAATTTCATTTGTCTTAGAGCAGTTAATTTTAAAAAGGGTCAAATTTTTAAAGAACCCAATTCACCCCCCCTCTTGGGTTGCCATCTGGGCCAACAATTGGTATCAGAGCAAGTGCTCATTGTTTATTTGATCACACGATCAAGAGCTAAAGTTCCAAATGGCAGCTCATGTTGGATCATTTGCCGAAGGTCATTACGAATAGACCTCCCTTATTTAATGGTTCCAATTATTCATATTGGAAAGCAAGAATGAGGATATTCATTCAAGCTTCTGATTATGAATTGTGGGGTGTTATAACTAATGGACCTAGTACACCCACACACATTGTTGATGGCACTATTGTTCCGAAGCCCGAAAGGGATTGGAATGATAATGATAGGAAAATGGCACAGCTCAATGCTAAGGCCATGAATGTTTTATATTGTTCATTAGATGCTAACGAATTTAATCGCATTTCTACATGTAATTCCGCAAAAGATTTGGGATAGATTAGAGGTTACCCATGAGGGTACTAACCAAGTAAAAGAATCTAAAATAAACATTCTTGTTCATAAATATGAATTATTTAGCATGGAGCAAACTGAAACTATAGCTTGCATGTATACTAGATTTACCGATATTGTGAATGGTTTGAAAAGTCTTGGAAAAACCTATACTAATTCTGAACTTGTTCGCAAAATTCTTAGGTCACTTCCAAGGACTTGGGAAGCAAAGGTGACAGCAATCCAAGAAGCCAAGGACCTCAACACATTACCCCTGGAGGAGCTACTTGGATCCTTGATGACTCATGAGCTAACCATGAAACAACATCAAGAGGAGGAAGTCAAAAGAAGAAGACTATAGCTCTTAAGGCTGCAGAAAATGAGGAAAGCTGCAGTGATAGTGAAGAAGATGATAATGAGACAGCTCTTCTAGCAAGAAAATTTAAAAAATTCATGAAAAGAAAGAGACCCTTCCAAAAGAAGAAATCTGGATTTAAGATGGAAGGAGAAAAAGAAAAGGAAAAGGACAAGGACAAAGAGAAAGACCCCTTGATTTGCTATGAGTGTAAGAAACTGGGGCACTTTAGATACGATGTCCTCAACTAAAGAAGACTTTCAAGAAGAAGAAGAAAGCCTATGTTGCAACTTGGAGCGACAGCGATGAATCCTCTTCGGAGGAAGAACAAAAAGAGGTTGCCAACATTTGCTTCATGGCAAACGAGGATGATGAGGTAAGTTCTGAAAACCCTTGTGATGATTTTGCTTTCGATGAATTATTTGAAGCTTTCAATGAACTAGTAGATGATTTAAAATTTTGAAAAAGAAATACAAGTCTTTGAAAAATGATAGCTCAATTTTTATCAAAGAAAAAGACAATCTTACTAATGAGATTAAAATACTAAAATCTGAAAATGATAATTTGACAAAAGAAAAGGAATCAATTTCTAATGAAAATGATAAATTAAAGAAGGAAGTTGATAAATATAAAAGTATTGTTGATAAATTTACTTATAGTTCTGAAAAACTTAATTTATTATTAAGCAATCAAAGAGCCATGTATGATAAAGCTGGTTTAGGATATAGACCTAACTTAAAACAAAAATTTATCAAAAACTTTTTTAGAAAAGAAAAATAGAGATAATGTTACATGTCATTATTGTAACAAGAAAGGTCATAAATCCTATGAATGCATGAGAAATAGTAACAAAAATTTAAGTAGTAAAGGCAAGAAAATATGGGTTCCGAAAGGAACAATTTTTTATGCTACTAACCATGAAGGACCCAAGAAGGCTTGGGTACCTAAATATAAGACTTGATTATTTTTGCAGGAGTGTCTTGCGGCCAAAAGATCAAAGCGAAAGTGGTATCTCGATAGTGGCTGCTCAAGACACATGACGGGTGACAAGGATCAATTCATCACCCTTGAGAGCAAAAGAGGAGGAGTTGTTACATTTGGTGACAATGGCAAAGGCCAAATCATGGGTTTGGTAAAATTCAAATAACTCCCTCCACATATATTGAAAATGTCTTATATGTTAATGGTTTAAAACATAATCTAATTAGTATTAGTCAATTATGTGATAAAGGTTTTAAAGTATCATTTGAAGCATCAATCTGCACTGTTTCTAATCCCATTGATAATAGCATTATTTTTATTGGAAATAGAAATGGCAATGTATACTTGATTGATTAGACAATTTGTCTACTAGTAATCATTGCTTAGTTGCTAATAATGCTAATATGAATGAGATTGGTTGGTTATGGCATCGTAGATTAGGTCATGCAAGCACACACCTTATTTCAAAATTAGAATGGATTTAGTAAAAGGACTTCCACAACTAGATTTTGAAAATAACAAAATTTGCGATGCATGTCAATTTGGAAAACAAACTAGAAATTCTTTCAAAACTAAAAATATTGTTTCCACTTCTAGGCCACTTGAACTACTTCACATGGATCTTTTTGGACCTACTAGAACCACAAGTCTAGGAGGAAAGAAATATGGTCTTGTGATTGTAGATGATTATTCTAGATACACTTGGGTATTGTTTTTAGCTCATAAAGATGAGACCTTTCCATTATTTTTGAAATTCTTCAAGAAAGTCACAAATGAGAAAAAACACCATAGTGTCTCTAAGAAGTGATCATGGCACTGAATTTGAAAATCATTTATTTGAAAACTTTTGCATAGAAAATGGCATTCATCATAATTTTTCAGCACCTAGAACACCACAACAAAATGGAGTAGTTGAAAGGAAAAATAGAACTTAGAAGACATGGCCCGTACCATGCTATGTGAAAGCAACCTACCAAAATACTTTTGGGCGGAAGCTATAAACACGGCATGTTACATTCTTAATAGAGCTTAATTAGGCCAATCATTAAGAAAACTCCTTATGAACTATGGAATAATAGAAAACCAAACATAAGTTACTTTCATGCATTTGGTTGTAAATGTTTCATTCATAATAATGGTAAAGATAATCTAGGAAAATTTGATGCAAAATCTGATGAAGGCATTTTCTTAGGATATTCAACATCTAGTAAAGCCTATAGAGTGTTTAACAAGAGAAATTTAATTGTAGAAGAATCTATTCATGTAATTTTTGATGAATCTTTAGCATCAAGTTCTGAAAAGATTGATGATGAGGAAGATACAAACATTCTAGAAAGAGATATTGAAAAACTTAATATAGATGTATCTTCAGATCATGAACAAGAAGCTAAAGATAATGATTCTCCTAGTGTTGATGTTGATGCAAATCATAATGATGTAGATCTTCCTAGAGATTGGAGATATGCCTATGGTCATCCAAAGGAATTAATTATAGGTGATCCATCTCAAGGAGTAAGAACTAGATCATCAATGAGAAACATCAATAATCATCTTGCATTTGTATCTCAAATTGAACCTAAAACTATTGAAGAAGCTGAAAAAGATAATAATTGGATGTTAGCTATGCAAGAAGAATTAAATCAATTTACTAGGAATAATGTTTGGACCTTGTAGATAGACCTAAAGATCATTCTGTTATAGGATCAAAATGGGTATTTAGAAATAAATTAGATGAAAATGGCATAGTAATTAGAAACAAAGCTAGATTAGTTGCAAAAGGATATAATCAAGAAGAAGGAATTGATTTTGATGAAACTTTTGCACCTGTAGCTAGACTTAGAAGCAATTAGATTATTACTTGCATTTGCATGTCATATGCATATCAATTTATTTCAAATGGATGTTAAAAGTGCATTTTTAAATGGATTTATAAATGAGGAAGTTTTTGTTGAACAACCACCTGGTTTTGAAGATCATGAATTTTCAAATCATGTTTTTAAATTGCACAAAGCACTATATGGTTTAAAACAAGCACCTAGAGCTTGGTATGATAGATTAAGTAAATTTCTAATTGAAAATGATTTTATAAGAGGAAATGTTGATAAAACACTATTTTTGAAAAGAAAAGACAAGGATTTATTAGTAGTACAAATATATGTTGATGATTGTATTCGGTGCTACTAACAATTTGTTATGTCAAGAATTTGCTAAGTTGATGCAGGGTGAATTTGAAATGAGCATGATGGGAGAACTCAACTTCTTCCTAGGACTTCAAATCAAACAAAGCAAAGAGGAATTTTCATCAATCAAGCCAAATACACAAAAGAACTGCTCAAAAGTTTGGAATGGAGTCAATCAAACCACTTGGAACACCTATGAGTCCTTCATGCAAGTTGGACAAAGATGAAGATGGTAAGAAAGTAGATCAGAAATATTATAGAGGTATGATCGGATCTCTTCTTTACTTAACAGCTAGTAGACCAGATATATATTTTGTATGTTTGTGCGCTAGATTTCAATCTGAACCTAAAGAATCACATTTAATTGCTGTAAAAAGAATCTTAAGATACTTAAGTGGAACTAAAAATGTAGGTTATGGTATTCTAGAGACTCAACATTAAACTTGATTGCTTATTCTGACTCTGATTATGCTGGATGTAAATTAGATAGAAAAAGCACAAGTGGTGCATGTCAATTCTTAGGTAACTTAATCTCTTGGTTTAGCAAAAAGCAAAATTCGGTTGCATTATCTACTGCTGAAGCAGAATATGTTGCAGCTGGAAGTTGCTGTGCTCAAATCCTTTGGATTAAGAGACAACTTGAAGATTATGGCATAACACTTGATAAAACTCCTATTAGATGTGATAACACAAGTGCAATAAATCTAACTAAAAATCCAATTCAACATTCAAGAACTAAACACATTGAAATTAGATATCATTTTATAAGAGAACATGTAGCTAATAATGAAATTTGTCTTGATATGTTAATACTGAAGAACAATTAGCTGATATATTTACAAAACCTTTGAGTGAAGAGAGATTTTGTTATCTTAGAGGTGAATTAGGGATTGTGACCCTTTGGATTGATTTTGAAACTATAAGGAATGACTTTCTAGATCTATATTAATTTCTTAATATTCCTTTCATAATTTTAAGGACAAATTATCTAGTCATATTTGATTCTTAATACTCCAAAATTTTATCAAGATTTTATAAAATATATTTTGACAGTTTCAGATGGTTGAATTTCAATTATTTTTTTCTGAAACTGTCATTGGAGTCGACACCTCAGAATGAGGAGTCGACACCTCTGACTGTGTCGCTCTCGGTCCCTGACCTTGGAGCCGACACCCGTGTAAGTGGAGCCGACTCCAGTTCGAGCGCTGACTGTGTTAGCGACTTGGAGTCGACACCCGACTTTGTGGGAGTCGACACCTGGGATTCCAAAATCGATTTATTAGGGCAGAGTCGACACTTAGTCATTTCGTTACTCTTCGAATCCTCCACCAATCCCTTCAAAACTCTTCCAAAACCTCCCCATCTCTAATTCCACTTCTCTCAAGCCTTCCTATGGATTCAATGGCGCCTAAGAGGAGAGGTTCGGTGATTGGAGCGACCGTGGTGACCGGGAAGCGTTCCGTAAGGTGACCCGTCCGCGAGCCATCTCCAAGTGAAGATTCCTCCACCGATTCAGATAATCCTAACGCCACTTCACCTCAGGTAGATACCCTAGCAGGGAGGGTAATCACTATGGGTAGAAAAGTTGATTTCGAACTTTTTGAATCCGAGGATTTTTCGATTGGTAGGCAACTTAAGGAGCTTGGATGGGATCAAGTATGCTCACTTGATGTTCCTACATACCCAGCACTAGTAAAGGAATTTTACTTTAATTTAGCAAGAGGAGATGGTGGTTAGTAAGCACTATTAGAGGAAAATGGATTCACCTTATTTCACAAATTAGGAAATCTCTTGAACATCCCAATTACTGGATTAGCTGCTGATGTGCACAGTGAGAGATCAGTTGCCCTATCAAGGATGTTAGGGAGAGAGGTTACTGAATTTGAGGAAATTAGGGCTAATCAGTTGCCCTTGGAATTAAGGTTGTTACACAACATTTGTAGCAGAATTCTGTTTCCGAAGACCGGACGTTTTGAGTATGTCTCCGAGCAGGACATTGTTGTGATGGATAGTGTATTGACGGTCAGCCCATTAATCTAGCTGCTATGATGGTATTTTAGATGGCCGAGGCTGAGGAAGGAGAAGATCGTCACTACCCTACGGCATGATCTTAACGATGGTATTCAGAAGCCAAGGGGTTGTAATTTTGGATAATGAACCCTCCAAGAGCCTGAGACACACTGATTATTATAGCTTGGCCACTTTACACCGAATGGAATTTGTTAAAATTAATGGTCAGTGGGAAAGGAAAGGGAACTTGGATGAGAGAGTCCCCAAGCCTAGACATTCTGTATCTTGTGAGGCTGGTCCGTCTATGAGGATTCCATCTCCACATCCTAGTAGTCCTGCTCCTGCTCCTGTCCCAGTACCAGTGATTCCATCTACTTCATCTACTTCTTCAGTTGGATTTTCAGACCTTCAGTTAGAGCAACTTAGAAGTCTTCTTGCTGCTCAGAAGGAAGAATTAAAGACTGAGTTTGACAACAAATTTATGAATCTTAAAGAAACTCTTTATTCATTAGATGATCGGATTGCCAAAATTGAATCAACTCTTAGCTCTTCTACTGTATCTTTAAGTGGTGATTTGAAGAACATCTTTGAAGAACTTAAAGATATTTGTGGAGATTCTGAAATCTATTCAAAGTGCAATGCTGAGTTATAAGATAAAATTATCACTGCTTGTACTTTTGTTGATGAAAGACTAAAAGACTACGTCAAGATTCAGTCTGAAGGAATGCAGAAGATTGTAGATCATTTAACAAGGATTATTAGAACTAATTTTTGATCTTCATGTAATGATGTAATGAATTCTGATGCAATGGAAATACAATTTTGATATAATGAAATTTTTTGATATGATGATGTGCAGTTTAATGTAATGTCAAAGTTCAGTTCCATTTTGTAATACTTTTGATGCAATGAAATTACTTTTTGATCTATCAATTTTATCTTATGACTTAACCTTTTTTTTTCTTTTTGTTGATTACAAAAAGGGGGAGAAAGTTATGTCGTATATGCATTGGTTAGTATGTGATTGAAATAGTAAGAATATGAATAACTTGTTTAAAATTGTTTAAAGCTTATTTGATAGTATAAAGTTTGTTTGAAATTGCATAAATCTTAAGTATCAAAGGAAGAACAATTGATAATTTGAACTTCATAGGGGGAGCTACCTCATTCAGGGGGAGCCCACATGTGAAGGTCATTTCCTTAAAAATTTGAATTTAAAGAATACTATGCATATACTCAATATTTTTATAATCATCAAAAAGGGGGAGATTATTGACCCAATTATTGATTTTGATGATTAATAAAGGAATTGAGTATATTTATTTGATTACTAATGGATTTGAGAAATGTTTCAAGAGTTAAAATATTTGATCAATTTAAATGAATTAAGAAACGTGTTTTGAATCAAATGCAAAACTTCAATTTCAAAGTTTCTGAACTTGGAGTCGACACCTAGAATCCCTGGAGCCGACCCCATGGCCATTCAAATTTTATTCTGATTTTTGATACGGTCCGGAGCTGACACCCAGAGTTTCGGAGCCGACACCCAGAGTTTCGGAGTCGACACTTACAGTGTTTGGAGCCGACTCCGATGCAGGAACAGAACGTTGATTTTTTGAGCATCCTGAAGCCGACACACACAGTATTCGGGAGCCGACACCTGGCGATGGCGAGCCGACACTTACTTTTTCGAAGCCGACTCCTCAACGAACTCGGAAATTTCTATTTTTGAAAAAACGACCTGGAGCCGACACCTGAAAAGTTGGAGCCGACTCCAACCTGACTGGAACAAAAATTTAAATTGCCAGATCAGCTCTAACGGTAATATTTCTTTTTTACCTAATTTCTAACGAATATATTTGTTTATAGGTACACTCCAACGGCTAGTTTCCTTCCCAAAATGGATTAAAAGAAATCTATAAAAAGGGAAAAACACCCGTTTGAAAAGAGAAGATGGAAAATAGACAAAAATTTTAAATCAAAAATCCGAGAAAGCCTGAGCCTGAATCTCAAGAGAAAAGCATTCAAACTCAAATCCTTCCACTCCAAAAAGCTCAAAGAGGAATCCAAGGCGCTCAAATCAAAAAATCGGTGGATTTCCCAAATTGAAGAAAAAGCTCTGTTTCTTCCATTTCGAATCTTCTCAACTGCAACGACTGTGAGGGATTAAAGCTGAGGCTTGATTCATCATTCCAAAGGGAGAAGAGGAAAAGAAGAAAAGAAAGCTCAAATTCAATCATCTCTAAACAGGCTTTTCTAAACTTGTTTACTTTATTTTGAATATTTGCTCAACTAAGGAGCTGTGAATCATTGTAAAACATTCTTATATTTTGTTTGTGCTAGTTCTATCAAGAGGATTGAACTAGTGGAGGTTGTTAACCTCGGGTCAAGCTAGATTAGCTTGAGTTTAGGGTTTTGTGCTGGTGAGCCCGAAAAATCAGCTGGGTTCGTTGTGATCCCGGAGGAAAAACAACAAGTTGTGAGTTGTGCTCTTGTAAAACAACTCGGCTGTAATCTAGTTGATTATAGTGTGGACCCAAGTAAATCTTGGGAGTGGACGTAGGTGTTGGATACACCGAACCACTATAAAATCCTTGTGTTTATCGTGCATTCATTATCTCTATCTTTATCTTCTTGTTTGTGCTTTATATTTGCATTGCAATTAATTTCATTTGTCTTAGAGCAGTTAATTTTTAAAAAGGGTCAAATTTTTTAAAGAACCCAATTCACCCCCCTCTTGGGTTGCCATCTGGGCCAACAGAGACGCCGAGGTGGACAGGGCTGACCTGGAGAGGTTGGGGCCGCCTCGGCTGATTCAGAGACGTCGGGGCGGACGGGGCCGACCTGGAGATATCGAGGCCGCCTTGGCTACCTTGGAGATGCTGGGGCGAACGGGGCCGACCTGGAGAGGTCGGGGCTGCCTCGACTACCTTGGAGACGTCGGGGCGGATGGAGCCGACCTGAAGAGGTTGGGGCCGCCTCGGCTAATTCGGAGATGTCGGGGCAAACGGGGCCGACCTGGAGAGATCGGGGCCACCTCAGCTACCTTGGAGACGCCGGGGCAGACGAGGCCGACCTGGAGAGGTCGGGGCCACCTTGGATACCTTGGAGACGTCGGGACGAACGACCCCTGAAGAGGTTGGGGCCACCTCGGCTACCTTGGAGACGCCGGAGCGGACGGGGCCGACCTGGAGAGGTCGGGGCCGCCTCTGCTACCTTGGAGACGTCGTGGTGGATGGGACCTACCTGAAGAGGTCGGGGCCGCCTTGGTTGATTTGGAGACGTCAGGGTGGACAGGGCTAACCTGGAGAGATCGGGGCCGCCTTGGCTACCTTGGAGACGTCGGGGCAGACGGGGCCGACCTGGAGAGGTCGGGGCCGCCTCGGCTACCTTGGTGATGCCAGGGCGAACGAGGCCAACCTGAAGAGGTCGGGGCCGCCTCGGCTACCTTAGAGACACCGGGGCCGACGGGATATATTTGTGCCACGTGATTGATTTCGCCATGATTACCCCTGTGGCTTTATTAGTTATATCATTAGCCATATCAGATGCCCCCCGCTCCTGAGCGCGAAGGGCCACGCATCAGCCATCCTTTGGGCGAAAGGGGTGCGAGAATTCAAAAATTGATGACCAGTTACGGGCGCTTCAATGGTCTGGTGAATCGGTGCGCCTTCCCGAGGCGATGTCGCTTCGAAAATCTTCCATAATCATGTAGTAGGTAGGCGCTGACATTAGCTCCGGTTGTCTCGATGGGAGAAAGGTAGGCACCATCATTGCCTCCCCACTTTCCAAGCAGCACTATTGACCGGAGATCCCGCCTCTCGACGAAACCGAGGCAGCGCGCCTCGGGCATGGGCGAAATGGCCGGTGCTTGAGAACTCGGCGCAATGGGTGAAGGCCACGCGGCGCATTCTTGGGCGATGCGATTTGAAATTGGGGTATAAAAGGCGCTCCACAGGCTCGGGGGAGAGCTTTACATTGCAATTGCTTCCTGCCTTCTTCCTCTTTAAGCTTCCCTGCAAACAGAGACCTCCAACCTTCGTCTTCTTCCCAACTTTCAGGTTAGTCTCCATTTTTTATCCTTCACCCTTGACCCATGGACTATAGGGCCATTAGGGAGGGTAAGAGGCCAGTAGTAGAGTCATCTCCTTTCCTCGGTGAGGACCGCACCTCGACTATTAGCCAAATGCCCCGGCCGTTAGGCGGGGTCACGATCCGCGACCGGCCGGCGGTGAGCGACCAACCCTCGGTGAGAGCCGTTCCCATTTCTTCCCGTTATCCAGCATCTCCTCCGGCAGTTAGCCTTGATCCGGCGGGGCCGGGGGGGATAGCTTCCACCATGACCCTCGAAGAAGTAGAAGCCCTTAGGGTCATGTATAGGGTTCCTGATTTCATCCGTCTGTCCGTGCCGGAACCTAAAGACAGAGTGACCTCTGATGTGACTAATGATGTAACTAATAAAGTCATAGGGATAATCATGGCGAAATCAACCACATGGCACAAACATATCCCGTTGGCCCCGGCGTCTCCAAGGTAGCCGAGGCGGCCCCGACCTCTTCAGGTCGGCCCCATCCACCCCGGCATTTCCAAGGTAGTCGAGGTAGCCCTGACCTCTTCAGGTCGGCCTCGTCCGCCCCGGCGTCACCAAGGTAGCCGAGGCGGCCCCAACTTCTTCAGGTCAGCCCCATCCGTCCCGACCTCTCCAGGTCGGCCCCGTCCGCCCCGGCGTCTCCAAGGTAGCCGAGGCGGCCCCGATCTCTCCAGGTCGGCCCCATCCACCCCGACATCTCCGAATCAGCCAAGGTGGCCCCCACCTTTTTAGGTCGGCCCTGTCCGCCTCGACATCTCCAGGGTAGCCGAGGCAGCCCCAACCTCTCCAGGTCAGCCCCGTCCGCCCCGGTGTCTCCAAGGTAGCCGAGGCGGCCCCGACCTCTCCAGGTTGGCCCCGTCCGCCCCAGCGTCTCCAAGGAAGCCGAGGTGGCCCTGATCTCTCCAGGTCGGCCCCGTCCACCCCGACATCTCCGAATTAGCCGAGGTGGCCCCAACCTCTTCAGGTCGGCCCCGTCCGTCCCGACGTCTCCAAGGTAGCCGAGGCGGTCCCGACCTCTCCAGGTCGGCCCCGTCCGCCCCGGCATCTCCAAGGTAGCCGAGGCGGCCCTGATCTCTCCAGGTGGGCCCCATCCACCCCGACGTCTCCGAATCAGCCGAGGCGGCCCTGACCTCTTTAGGTTGGCCCTGTCCACCCCAAGTCTACAAGGTAGCCGAGGCGGCCTCGACCTCTCCAGGTCGGCCCCGTCTGCCCCGGCGTCTCCAAGGTAGCCGAGGCGGCCCCGATCTCTTCAGATCGGCCCCATCTGCCCCGATATCTTCGAATCAGCCGAGGCAGCCCCGACCTCCTTAGGTCGGCCCCACGTCTGCCAGAATCATCAACTTTCTGACCGACGCAGCCTGATGCAATCAGGCCTACCTACCACAGGACCACGCTGTCGATGGGACCAGGCCCACCTACCGGCTGACTCCGCCGTCTGATGGGACTTGGCCCACCAACCGCTGGCTTCCCTCTCCGATGGGACAGGACCCACCAATCAGCCCTAAATTCATGTAACCCCCACATGTCCCACGGACATCTCCCCTTCACGAAATGTCACGTGGCTAATCCCCATGCAGGTCCCAACTGCCTATAAAAGGGTAAGTCTGCGAGAGATTCAGGTATGCGAACATAAGCCCCCTATTGTTCCATTATCCCAGAGAAACTCCGTCTCCAGAGCTTTCTCTGCCTTAAAGAGCTCTCTCGAGCTCCTCTTCAGCTGTGACCTCGATCGCTGACTTGTGCGTCGGAGGGTCCCCACCAGAGAACCCCTCCGTCTTGGGACTTCTTGCAAGTCATCCGACTAGGGGAAAATCTCTTCGGTGACCAGATCAATCTTCCCAGCGTTCAACACTGGTGATTGGGCATCATCAGATTGGCGCGCCAGGAAGGGGGTGCGTAAGTTAGGAAGATACGAACCCAGCAGTAGTCTTCATTCTCCCTCTATCAGCAATGGTGATGACGCGGGCTCAGGATGCTTCTATCAGTTTCCCTACGGGGCATCCCCCATGATGGGGCACGAAAAAAAAATTGGTGGAATGAGGGAATGGTGATGTGTTCTAAGTGATTACCACCCTTAATGAACATTTGAGCCCAAGCTATGGCTGAATTCATGCATGGGAGAAATGAAGAACATCAAACCGGAAGCAGAAATCTAAACACCATTGTGCAAGCTTCTTTCAAAGAAAAAAAAGATTAGGATCTAAAGGTATGGAAACCTTCAAACGAAGTTAAGCCACCTTTAAAACTTCAGATCTAAAGGACCAAGAGGTTTTTTTTTTTTTTCAACAATGAAGTAAGATCTTAAAGTGGAAGGGATGCACTCAACACTCAAAGAATTGAGGGTTGGTTGACAAGATCTACACTCCTTACTTAAGAACTCACCTTGGCACTTGATCCTTGACGTGGAGCCATCATTCTCAACTCTAACATCCTCAAGAGAACCTGCAAGTGATCAGAAGTAAGACCGTGGAGGCAAAGGAATTGAAGGAAATAAAAAAATATCGAACAAGGAAAGGAAGGATTTGAAAAAAAAATTTGCTGAGACTTGGATAGCACTTGTCCTTCTTCCTGAAACTATTATGGAACCTTGATAGAATGGTTTAGAGTAGCAAATTGGGCCTCTCACCCTCTCCCTCAAGGAGTGGCCTAGATCTAAGGCTAGGGAAATACGAGCCTCAACTCAAACTAAGAGCATCTCACCCTCTTCATACTCAAAGATGAACAAGGCACTTGGCAAAAGAAATCAAATAAACTTGATTTTATTTCTTAAACTTCATATCTACAAGAGGGAAAGCTTGGCCTATTTATAGGCCAAAGGACTTTCAGAAATTTCAGCCCAAAAAACTAAAAGATCATAACAATCTAAGGATTAGTTATGATATAGCTAACTAATTACAATCAATCCCTAACAAATTTGGTTGCACCAGCTTCCATGTGGCACCTCCTTAGTTTGCCATGTGTCATCATCAGATACCTCCATGTGTCCTCCAAGATTTGACTTCTAAGTTGTCATGTGTCATCATCAGATACCTCCATGTGTCTTCCAAGATTTGACTTCCAAAGAGAAGACTTGATGTCTTAATAGCAGTGTTGACTCAAGGCAGGAAGTGTCGATACTTTGAGATTTGGTAGAAGTTAAAATTTTGCAGCATGGGTTGCCACTTGAGAAATTGAAACTCTTGGCTCGAGTAAGTGGAACCTGCGGAAAGTAGATTAACTACAAAACCAAAGAGTGTCAGTCTGTAACCTTTTCTTCTTGCTGATGTCCCCATCACCCCACCAGCTAGGCAGCAGGAGGCCAACCTCCCGACTGTCGATCCCCCTATTGCTTGCCCGCCACCAGACGCAGCTGCCCCAGCTGAGCAGTTGGCGGCCCTTACCCAACAGGTCCAAACTCTCACTGCCATGGTCCACGGACTTTAGTAGCAGCAGTCCGTGGCCACCCAGCATCAGACCACTCCCCCTGCAAATCAACAGTCTGCAAGGGGAGGCTCTCCTCAGAGAGAGGCTAGTCGTCGTCGGGCTTCCCCTAGGAAGCCCCGTCGTGAGCCCCTCAAATGGCCACGATCCCCTGATTGTGGTCCGAGCAAGCTTCCACCGGAGCCGCGGTGCGAGGAGGAGCCAAAACGAAAGTCTCATCCTCCGCATCCTTCCCCATCTTCTTCTTTTCCTCGTCCTCCGAGTCACTCAGGAGGACCCCTACAATCAATCGCCAGGCGGAGGATCTCCTTGATGAATACCGCCGGCGATTGGATGAGCTTACCAGGAGAATCAATAACCAACCGGAGGAAGAATATGACACTCGTTCTCCCTACACCTGCCGGATACTGGAGGAGCCCGTACCCTCCAAATTACGTTTCCCTCAAATAGATCCATATGATGGTACGATGGATCCTCTTGATCATCTCGAGAGCTACAAGGCCATGATGCAGGTCCAGGGCGCTACGGATGCTCTTCTATGCAAGGCTTTCCCTGCCACTCTGCGGAAAGCCGCCCGTGCTTGGCACACGCGCCTATCCCCTCACAGCATTGACTCCTTTCGGGAGCTGAAAAGGGCCTTTTTGGCACATTTTGATGCTTGCCGACGGATCCCGAGGGTTGCTAACAGTCTCTTCTCCGTACGTCAGAAGGAGGGGGAGTCACTGCGAGATTTCGTGGCCCGGTTCAAGACCGCTGCCCTCGAAGTCTATCATCAGGACGATGTGGTGGCGATGTTAGCCCTGAAGCGGGGGCTCCTCCCATCCTGCTTCACCTTCTCTCTGGATAAAAAGCCCTCGGGCTCCTACTCTGACCTCCTCCTTTGAGCCTAGAAGTACATTCAAGCGGATAAGGCCAACCTCACCCACCGAGAGTCCTCAAGAGGATCCAGCCGCAAGCCTGCCCGTTCGGAGCCGAGCGGACCGTCTCGCCCCCGGTGGCTTGAGCCGTCTCGCTGGCCGGACCGCGAACGTCGAAGCCTCACCCCTCGGGAGGGCGAGCTTACGCCTCTTCTTGCCTCTCGCTCTTACATCCTTATGGAGATTGAGGGCGAGCCTTACCTCCAGCGACCTCCTCCCATGAAGAAGGGCACCCCTTAGGACAAAAGCCGCTACTGTCGCTTCCACCGGGACTACGACCATGACACCGACAGTTGCTACAATTTTAAGCATGCTATCGAGGAGCTCATCCAATAGGACTACCTTGGAAAGTATGTCCAGAAGGTGCCACCGCCACTGCCGGCCCTCATGGGGCCCTCGCCCGCTCAGGCGGCTATCGATAATGCCCCCACGGAGCGGACGGTCGGGATGGTATCATGGGGGGCAGCTCCTTCATCCAAGCGGCCGAGGGGGGAGAAGGTGCCAGACAATGTAATTCCTGGGCGGGGGTCAGCGGTTGTTGACAATGTAAATAATGAAGGCATCATCGTCTCCATGATGATCGCCAAGCATCCTGTAAAAAGGATATTAGTTGATAGTGGCAGCTCAGCTGACATCCTTACCTACGATGTATTTGTTCGGATGAGATTATCTATTGACTCTCTTCAGCCCATGGCAGCCCCTCTAGTTGGGTTTACCGGGGATTCAGTAAGGGTCGAGGGCGAAGTATCCTTGCCAGTGACGGCCGAAACACCGCCGTGCCAAAGCATGGTCATCATGAAGTTTTTGGTCGTACGGGTTCCTCTGGCGTACAATGCCATCCTCGGACAACCAGGCCTAAATTTGTTGGATGAAATCATCTCCACCCGATGTTTGCTCGTGCAGTTCCCCACTAGTGGAGACGTCGGAGAAATGCGGAGCGAAGTCAGCTCAGTCTTGCCTTGCTATCATGCAGCGTCAAGTCCCCAGGAGGCCGCATCGGCCTCGGAAGCGCTTGACCCCAGAAAGTCCAGCAAAGGAGGAGAGCCGGCTGAGCGACTCCTAACCTTCCCCCTCGGAGATGACCTGACGAAGACTGTGCATGTCGGCGGGCTCCTCCCTTCAGAAGATTGCGACCGTCTCCTTACCTTCCTATGGGCTAACTCGGATATATTTGCCTAGTCGGCATCTGACATGCCAGGCATCCCTCGGGAGGTGATCAGCCACAAGCTCAATATTGACCCAAAGTGTCATCCGGTCCGTCAACGGAGGAGAAGCTTCGCTCCCGAACGGCAAAAGGCTATTGACGAAGAAGTTAACAAGCTACTCAGCACCGGTCATATCCGGAAGGAACATTACCCCAGCTGGCTGGTCAATGTGGTCATGGTGCGAAAGGCGAACGGGAGCTGGAGGATCTGCATCGACTTCACCGACTTGAACAAGGCATGCCCGAAGGATAGTTTCCTTCTGCCCCGGATCGACCAGCTGGTGGATTCCACCTCTGACCATGAGCTCTTCAGCTTCATGGATGCCTTCTCTGGATATAATCAAATAAAGATGGACCCTGGCGATGAGGAGCACACGTCTTTCATGACAGAGAAAGGTATTTACTGCTATAAGGTGATGCCCTTCGGCCTTAAGAATGCAGGGCGACCTACCAAAGGTTGATGAACAAAGTCTTCCAAGATCAACTAGGCCGGAACATGGAGATTTACGTGGATGATATGTTGACCAAAAGCATCCGCGCTTCCGACCACGTCTTCGACCTAGAGGAAACTTTCAACAACCTTCGCCGTTTTCAAGTTAAGCTGAATCCTAAAAAATGTGCCTTCGGCATTACGGCGGGCAAGTTCTTAGGCTTCATGGTAACCCAGCGAGGGATTGAGGCGAACCCCGAGAAGATAAGCGCCATCCTCGATATGAAGCCTCCATCTAGCAAGAAGGAGGTGCAACGGCTTACGGGGAGGGTGGTGGCCCTAAGCCATTTCCTCTCCAAGTCGGCCGAGCGATGCTTGCCCTTCTTCAAAGCCTTGCGGAAGGTGAATAGCTTCGAATGGACGGATAGTTGTCAAAAGGCCTTCGACGGCTTGAAGGCGTTCCTGTCCTCCCCTCCACTCTTGTCGAAGCTAGAAGACGGAAAGAACCTTTTCTCTACCTTGCCGCCTCCCCGGAGGCTGTTAGCTCTATTTTGGTGCATCTTGACGGCAACGAGACCCAAAGACCTGTATATTATGTGAGCAAGGTGCTTCATGACGCAGAAGTCAGGTACTCCAAGACAGAAAAGATCATCTTTGCCATGATCGTCTCTGCTTGGTGCCTCCACCTATATTTCTAGGCCCATCCTATCGTGGTGCTCATAGACCAACCTCTCCGAGCCATCCTGGCTCGACCAGACACCTCAGGCCGACTAGCTAAGTGGGCCATCAAGCTGGGAGAGTTCGATCTCTCCTTTCAAGCTCGGCCCGCCCTGAAGTCCCAGGTCCTAGCCGACTTTCTAGTTGAATGCACTTGGGCAGAGGAGCCGACCAAAGAGGCTCCCATGGAGCAGCCCGTTGCCGAGCCAGACAGCGATGGGGAGTCCTGGATCCTTCACGTGGATGGTGCCTCGAACTCCCAAGGAAGTGGTTCCGGCCTCATTCTTGCGGGCCCAGAGGGAGAGACGGTGGAGTGTGCCCTTCAGTTCCTATTCAAAGCCACTAATAATCAGGCCGAGTACGAGGCCCTGCTAGCAGGGCTAAGGCTCGCTTAGGAGTTTGGAGTACAATGCCTCAGAACTTTTACTGACTCGTAACTCATCTTCGGGCAAATCAGTGGAGAGTACGAAGCGCGTGATCCCGTTATGGCCCAGTACTTGGGCAAGGTCCAGCTTTTATTCTCTCCACTCTCTTATTTTAGCATCAGCTGCATCCCTTAGAGTGAGAATGCCAAGGCCGACACCCTCTCCCGGTTGTCCACTTCCGCCGATGGCTTCACGAGGGATGCCTACATCGAGCACCTAGAAAGGCCCAGTATAGAAGAAAAAGAAGAGGTCCATCCACTGACCCAGGAGCCAACCTAGATGGATCCTTACATCCGGTACCTCACGGACGACACTCTCCCTGATGATCATGATGAAGCTAAGCTACTCAAATAGAGAGCCTCCAAATTCACTCTCTTGGATGGACGCCTGTACCGGAGATCTTTTTCTTACCCCCTGCTCAGGTGTGTAGGACCTATCGACGCCGATTACATCCTCAGAGAAATTCATGAAGGCGTCTGCGGGAATCACCTGGGGGCAGGTCCTTGGCCCAGAAGACCCTCTATCAAGGGTATTTCTGGCTTACCATGAGGGACGATGTGGCCAAATTAGTCCAGAAGTGTGACGGCTGCCAGCGCCATGCGAATATCCAGCATCAACCTTTTGTCCCTTTAAATCTGCTCTTGGCCCCATGGCCCTTTGCCTAGTGGGGGATGGACATCCTTGGACCATTTCCCCCGACTTCGGGACAACAGAGGTTCCTGATTGTCGCCATAGACTACTTTACCAAATGGGTTGAGGTTGAGGCGCTGGCCAAAATCACTGAGAACAAAGTCAAAGCCTTCTTCTGGAAGTCAGTAATATGCCGTTTTGGCCTACCTCACACTCTCGTCACCGACAATGGCTGCCAATTCTACAACACCACATTCAAGACTTTCTGCAACGAACTGGGCATCCACCATCGATTTACTTCCGTTGGCCACCCGCAAACCAACGGGGAGGCCGAGGTCATGAACCGTACCATCCTCAGGGGGCTCAGAATTCGGCTGGACGAATCCAAAGGCCGGTGGGTAGAAGAGCTTCCTAGTGTATTGTGGGCCTACCACACAACCCCGAGGGCTCCGACAAGCGAAACCCCTTTTAGTCTAGCCTTCAGGTTCAAGGCGATCATTCCTGTGGAGATTGGATTGTCGAGCCCGCGAGTGGAGTCCTACAGTGAGGAAGACAACTCCGCCCAACTGAGAGCTAATCTCGACTTCATCGATGAAGCACACGATCGGGCACGGTTACGTATGGCAGCTTTTTGCCAACGAGCTGCCAAGTATTATAATGCCCAGGTCCGTCCCAAAGTGTTTCGTCCTAGAGATCTGGTTTTGAGAAAGCCTCAGTGTCCAAGCCAATGGAGGGGGGCAAACTGTCCGCCAATTGGGAAGGTCTTTACCGTATTGCCGAGGCACTCCACCAAGGAGCGTACCGAATTAAAGAGCTCAACGGTCGGCTCCTCCTGCATACCTGGAATGCGGACAACCTTCGTCGATATTATTAATGATGTATCTCTCTACGTTGTGAGCAATAAAGGACCTCCTTCAACACCATAACTGTTCCTTCCGTAGACCAGATCTCAGAAAAGGACCTCGCCGGTATCGCAGCCCATGGGACACCACTCGGTCCAGCACGGCGGTGCCCCCGAGTAGGTTCAAGACCCTAAGGCTTCGTAACTGGACAAGTCGCCCCTCACAGCGGTTCCTAAACTCCAAGGCAGTTCAAAAGGACCTCGCCGGCATCATGGCCCATGGGACACCACTCGGCCCCGGCACGGCGGTGCCCCGAGTAGGTTTAAGACCCTAAGGCTCCGTAACCGGTTGAGTCACCCCTCGCAGCGGTTCCTAAACCCCCGAGGTGGTTCAAAAGGACCTCACCAGCATCGTGGCCTATGGGACACCACTCGGCCCCGGCACGGCACTGCCCTCGAGTAGGTTCAAGACCCTAAGGCTTCATAACCGGATGAGTCGCTCCTCGCAGCAGTTCCTAACCCCGAGGTAGTTCAAAAGGACCTCGCTGGCATCGCGGCCCATGGGATACCACTCGGTCCCGGCACGGCGGTGCCCCCGAGTAGGTTTAAGACCCTAAGGCTCCGTAACCGGATGAGTCATCCCTCGCAGCGATTCCTAAACCCCCAAGGCGGTTCAAAAGGACCTCGCCGGCATCGCGACCCATGGGACACCACTCGGCCCCGGCACGACGGTGCCTTCGAGTAGGTTCAAGACCCTAAGGCTCCGTAACTGGATGAGTCGCCCCTCGCAGCGGTTCCTAAAACCCCAAGGCGGTTCAAAAGGACCTCGCCAGTATTTGGCCCATGGGACATCACTCGGCCCCAGCACGGCACTGCCCCGAGTAGGTTCAAGACCCTAAGGCTCCATAACCGGACGAGTCGCCCTTCGCAATGGTTCCTAAACCCCCGAGGTGGTTCAAAAGGAACCTTATGACTCTCAACTCTCAGGTCACCCTTCGAGGTTCAAAAGGAACCTGATGACTCTTAACTCTCAGGTCACCCTTCGAGGTTCAAAAGGAACCTGATGACTCTCAGCTCTCAGGTTACCCTCTAAGGTCTAAGAGGCTTCTGATGGCCGCAATTTTGCCTCGACAGCTCCAAGTCTACCTTAATGGCTAAGGGCCAACTGATTGGTGGGCACCCGCTTCCGCCCCGATACTAGCCTTAGGCTTTCGCTCCGGCCTATTCGGGTCGGCCTTGCCCCGGCCACTCCATCTCGGACTTGGCGAGCGAGTCCCCAAGACGGTCCAAGGCCAAAGCTCGTCGGCGCTATGACTGAAAGGACGCTACTCAATTCCGTGCCATCCCCAACGGACTTCGCCTGAATAGCCTTCAGAGTCGACCTCCAAGGACGCCTCCTCAAATCTTACAGCCCAATGCCTGTTCAAGCTGTTTCGCTGAGTTCACACGCAAATGTCTAGAATACTCTCAAAAACCATTCAGAATCACTTGGGTTCTCCCTCCGGCCAGCAGTTGATTGAGTCACTTGGCTGGTCGGGGACCAGATGATTCGAAAGTTTAGTTGGCAATCCAGATTCTTAGTGGCTTTGAATAGGAACTGAAGGGCACACTCCACCGTCTCTCCCTCTGGGCCCGCAAGAATGAGGCCGGCACCACTTCCTTGGGAGTTCGAGGCGCCATCCATGTGAAGGATTCAGGACTCCCCATTGCTGTTTGGCTCGGCAACGGGCTGCTCCACGGGAGCCTCTTCGGTTGGCTCCCCTGCCCAAGTGCATTCAACTAGAAAGTCGGCCAGGACCTGAGACTTCAGGGCAGGCCGAGCTCGAAAGGAGAGATCGAACTCTCCTAGCTTGATGGCCCACTTAGCTAGGAGAGGTTGGTCCGTGAGCACCACGATAGGATGGGCCTGAAAATATGGGCGGAGGCACCGAGCAGAGACGATCAGGGCAAAGACAATCTTTTCTGTCTTGGAGTACCTGACTTATGTGCCGTGAAGCACATTGCTTACATAGTACACAGGTCTCTTGGTCCCATCACCGTTAAGATGCACCAAAATAGAGCTAACAGTCTCCGGGGAGGCAGCAAGGTAGAGAAAAAGGTTCTCTCCATCTTCTGGCTTCGACAAGAGTGGCGGGGAGGACAGGAACGCCTTCAAGCCGTCGAAGGCCTTTTGACAACTATTCGTCCATTCGAAGCTATTCACCTTTCGCAGGGCCTTGAAGAAGGGCAAGCATCGCTCGACCAACTTGGAGAGGAAACGACTTAGGGCCGTCACCCTCTCCGTAAGCCGTTGCACCTTCTTCTTGCTAGATGGCGGCCTCATATCGAGGATAGCACTTATCTTCTCAGGGTTCGCCTCAATCCCTCGCTGGGTTACCATGAAGCCTAAGAACTTGCCTGCCGTAACGCCGAAGGCACATTTTTTAGGATTCAGCTTAACTTGGAAACGACGGAGGTTGTTGAAAGTTTCCTCTAGGTTGGAGACGTGGTCGGAAGCGCCAGTGCTTTTGGTCAACATATCGTCCACGTAAACCTCCATATTCCAGCCTAGTTGATCTTGAAAGACTTTGTTCATCAACCTTTGGTAGGTTGCCTCTGCATTCTTAAGGCCGAAGGGAATCATCTTATAGCAGTAAATGCCTTTCTCTGTCACGAAAGATGTGTGCTCCTCAACACCAGGGTCCATCTTTATTTGATTATATTCGGAGATGGCATCCATGAAGTGAGGAGCTCATGGCCGGAGGTGGAATCCACCAGCTGGTCGATCCGGGCAGAGGGAAACTATCCTTCGGCATGCCTTGTTCAAGTCGGTAAAGTCGATGCAGATCCTCCAGCTCCCGTTCTCCTTTCGCAGCATGACCACATTGGCAGCCAGTTAGGTAATATGCCTCCCGGATATGACTGGCGCTGAGTAGCTTGTTGACTTCTTCGTCAATGGCCTTTTGTCGTTCGGGAGCGAAGCTTCTATTCCTTTGACGGATCGGACGATACTTTGGGTCAATATTGAGCTTGTGGGTGATCACCTCTGAAGGGATGCCTGGCATGTCGGATGCCGATCAGGCGAATATATCCGAGTTAGCCCATATGAAGGTAAGGAGACGGTCACAATCTTCTGAAGGAAGGAGCCCACCGACACGCACAGTCTTCGTCGGGTCATCTCCGAGGGGGAAGGTTAGGAGCCGCTCGGCCGGCTCTGCTCCTTTGCTGGACTCTCTGAGGTCAGGCACTTCCGAGGCTGACACAGCCTCCTAGGGACTTGACGCTGCGTGATAGCAAGGCAAGATCGAGCTGACTTCGCCCTGCATTTCTTCGATGCCTCCACTAGTGGAAAACTGCACGAGCAAACGTTGGGTGGAGATGACTGCATCCAACAAATTTAGGCCTGATCGTCCGAGGATGGCATTGTACGCCAGAGGAACCCGTACGACCAAAAACTTCATGATGACCGTGCTTTGGCACAGTGGTGTTTCGGCCGTCACTGGCAAGGATACTTCGCCCTCGACCCTTACTGAATCCCTGGTAAACCCGACTAGAGGGGCCACCACGGGCTGAAGAGAGTCAAGAGATAATCCCATCCGAACAAATGCGTCGTAGGTAAGTATGACCCCAGATTGATTTTGATGATTACAAAACAAATTAAGCAATTCTAAGATTGATACAGGGAAGTTCAGTCACCTTGCAAGTAAGTATCTTCATGCAAAATTGACTGGTAAGAAAGTACTTTATTTTACTTTGCTTTAGATATTTTTATTTGCTTGGAGTTAACTGGTTAGCTAGCTTGTTCTTTCAATTAGCTAGCTGGCATGCCCTTCAGCTAACTAAAATTCT